>JAJGRX010001090.1:600000-993354 GCA_025461125.1 Carex kokanica | reverse complement strand
TGTATCCCGCATACAGCCGCCTATGAGAAGTCCCTGTCTAACATCTAATTTTCATTTTTTTGAATTTCGACCACCCGGAAATTGGAGTATCGCAGCATACAGCCGCCTAGGAGAATTTCCAGTATTGAGGACACCCTTTTTCTTTTTCTTTGCAAATTTTTTGTTCAGTCCGCAATTTTGGTGTATCCCCCGCATTACAGCCGCCTATGACGAAGTCCCTTTCTAACATCTCTAATTTCATTTTTTGAATTTCGACCACCCGGAAAATTGGAGTATGCAGCATACAGCCGCCTATGAGAATTTCCGAATTGAGACCCTTTTTCTTTTTCGATTCAATTTTTGTTCAGTCCGCATTTTGTGTATCCCCGGCATACAGCCGCTATGGAAGTCCCTGTCTAACATCTAATTTTCTTTTTTGAATTTCGACCACCCGGAAATTGAGTTGTCCGCAGCATACAGCCGCTATGAGAATTTCCTAGTATTGAGACCCTTTTTCTTTTTCCGATTAATTATTGTTCAGTCCGCATTTTGGTGTATCCCCGCATACAGCCGCCTATGAGAAGTCCCTGTCTAACATCTAATTTTCATTTTTTTGAATTTCGACCACCCGGAAAATTGGTAGTATCGCAGCATACAGCCGCCTATGAGAATTTCCAGTATTGAGACCCTTTTTCTTTTTCTTGCAAATTTTTGTTCAGTCCGCATTTTGGTGTATCCCCGCATACAGCCGCCTATGAGAAGTCCCTGTCTAACACTCTAATTTTCATTTTTTTGAATTTCGACCACCCGGAAAATTGGAGTATCGCAGCATACAGCCGCCTATGAGAATTTCCAGTATTGAGACCCTTTTTCTTTTTCCGATTAATTTTTGTTCAGCTCCGCATTTGGTGTATCCCCGCATACAGCCGCCTATGAGAAGTCCCTGTCTAACATCTAATTTTCATTTTTTTGAATTTCGACCACCCGGAAAATTGGAGTATCGCAGCATACAGCCGCCTATGAGAATTTCCAGTATTGAGACCCTTTTTCTTTTTCCGATTAATTTTTGTTCGCTCCGCATTTTGGTGTATCCCCGCATACAGCCGCCTATGAGAAGTCCCTTTCTAACATCTAATTTTCATTTTTTTGAATTTCGACCACCCGGAAAATTGGAGTATCGCAGCATACAGCCGCCTATGAGAATTTCCAGTATTGAGACCCTTTTTCTTTTTCCGATAATTTTTGTTCAGCTCCGCATTTTGGTGTATCCCCGCATACAGCCGCCTATGAGAAGTCCCTGTCTAACATCTAATTTTCATTTTTTTGAATTTCGACCACCCGGAAAATTGGAGTATCGCAGCATACAGCCGCCTATGAGAATTTCCAGTAATTGAGACCCTTTTTCTTTTTCCGATTAATTTTTGTTCAGTCCGCATTTTGGTGTATCCCCGCATACAGCCGCCTATGAGAAGTCCCTGTCTAACATCTAATTTTCATTTTTTTGAATTTCGACCACCCGGAAAATTGGAGTATCGCAGCATACAGCCGCCTATGAGAATTTCCAGTATTGAGACCCTTTTTCTTTTTCCGATGAATTTTTGTTCGCTCCGCATTTTGGTGTATCCCGCATACAGCCGCCTATGAGAAGTCCCCTGTCTAACATCTAATTTTCATTTTTTTGAATTTCGCACCACTCGGAAATTGGAGTATCGCAGCATACAGCCGCCTATGAGAATTTCCAGTATTGAGACCCTTTTCTTTTTTCCGATTAATTTTTGTTCAGTCCGCATTTTGGTGTATCCCCGCATACAGCCGCCTATGAGAAGTCCCTGTCTAACATCTAATTTTCATTTTTTTGAATTTCGACCACCCGGAAAATTGGAGTAGTCGCAGCATACAGCCGCCTATGAGAATTTCCAGTATTGAGACCCTTTTTCTTTTTCCGAATAATTTTGTTCAGTCCGCATTTTGGTGTATCCCCGCATACAGCCGCCTATGAGAGTCCCTGTCTAACATCTAATTTTCATTTTTTTGAATTTCGACCACCCGGAAAAATTGGAGTATCGCAGCATACAGCCGCCTATGAGAATTTCAAGTATTGAGACCATTTTTCTTTTTTCCGATTAATTTTTGTTCAGTCCGCATTTTGGTGTATCCCGCATACAGCCGCCTATGAGAAGTCCCTGTCTAACATCTAATTTTCATTTTTTTGAATTTCGACCACCCGGAAAATTGGAGTATCGCAGCATACAGCCGCCTATGAGAATTTCCAGTATTGAGGACCCTTTTTTCTTTTTCCGATTAATTTTTTTGTTCGCTCCGCATTTTGGTGTATCCCCGCACACAACCGCCTATGAGAAGTCCCTTTCTAACACCTAATTTTCATTTTTTTGAATTTCGACCACTCGGAAAATTGGAGTATCGCAGCATACAGCCGCCTATTAGAATTTCCAGTATTGAGACCCTTTTTCTTTTTCCGATTAATTTTTGTTCGCTCCGCATTTTGGTGTATCCCGCATACAGCGCCTATGAGAAGTCCTGTCTAACATCTAATTTTCATTTTTTTGAATTTCGAACCACCCGGAAATTGGAGTATCGCAGCATACAGCCGCCTATGAGAATTTCCAGTATTGAGACCCTTTTTCTTTTTTCCGATTAATTTTTGTTCGCTCCGCATTTTGGTGTATCCCCGCATACAGCCGCCTATGAGAAGTCCCTGTCTAACATCTAATTTTCATTTTTTTGAATTTCGACCACCCGGAAAATTGGAGTATCGCAGCATACAGCCGCCTATGAGAATTTCCAGTATTGAGACCCTTTTTCTTTTTCCGATTAATTTTTGTTCGCTCCGCATTTTGGTGTATCCCCGCACTACAACCGCCTATGAGAAGTCCCTTTCTAACAACTAATTTTCATTTTTTTGAATTTCGACCACCCGGAAAATTGGAGTATCGCAGCATACAGCCGCCTATTAGAATTTCCAGTATTGAGACCCTTTTTCTTTTTCCGATTAATTTTTGTTCAGCTCCGCATTTTGGTGTATCCCCGCATACAGCCGCCTATGAGAAGTCCCTTTGTAACAACTAATTTTCATTTTTTTGAATTTCGACCACCCGGAAAATTGGAGTATCGCAGCATACAGCCGCCTATGAGAATTTCCAGTATTGAGACCCTTTTCTTTTTCCGATTAATTTTTGTTCGCTCCGCATTTTGGTGTATCCCCGCATACAGCCGCCTATGAGAAGTCCCTGTCTAACATCTAATTTTCATTTTTTTGAATTTCGACCACCCGGAAAATTGGAGTATCGCAGCATACAGCCGCCTATGAGAATTTCCAGTATTGAGACCCTTTTTCTTTTTCCGATTAATTTTTGTTCAGTCCGCATTTTGGTGTATCCCCGCATACAGCCGCCTATGAGAAGTCCCTGTCTAACATCTAATTTTCATTTTTTTGAATTTCGACCACCCGGAAAATTGGAGTATCGCAGCATACAGCCGCCTATGAGAATTTCCAGTATTGAGACCCTTTTTCTTTTTCTTGCAAATTTTTGTTCAGTCCGCATTTTGGTGTATCCCCGCATTCAGCCGCCTATGAGAAGTCCCTGTCTAACATCTAATTTTCATTTTTTTGAATTTCGACCACCCGGAAAATTGGAGTATCGCAGCATACAGCCGCCTATGAGAATTTCCAGTATTGAGACCCTTTTTCTTTTTCCGATTAATTTTTGTTCAGTCCGCATTTTGGTGTATCCCCGCATACAGCCGCCTATGAGAAGTCCCTGTCTAACATCTAATTTTCATTTTTTTGAATTTCGACCACCCGGAAAATTGGAGTATCGCAGCATACAGCCGCCTATGAGAATTTCCAGTATTGAGACCCTTTTTCTTTTTCCGATTAATTTTTGTTCAGTCCGCATTTTGGTGTATCCCCGCATACAGCCGCCTATGAGAAGTCCCTGTCTAACATCTAATTTTCATTTTTTTGAATTTCGACCACCCGGAAAATTGGAGTATCGCAGCATACAGCCGCCTATGAGAATTTCCAGTATTGAGACCCTTTTTCTTTTTCCGATTAATTTTTGTTCGCTCCGCATTTTGGTGTATCCCCGCACACAACCGCCTATGAGAAGTCCCTTTCTAACACCTAATTTTCATTTTTTTGAATTTCGACCACTCGGAAAATTGGAGTATCGCAGCATACAGCCGCCTATTAGAATTTCCAGTATTGAGACCCTTTTTCTTTTTCCGATTAATTTTTGTTCGCTCCGCATTTTGGTGTATCCCCGCATACAGCCGCCTATGAGAAGTCCCTCTGTAACACCTACTTTTCATTTTTTTGAATTTCGACCACCCGGAAAATTGGAGTATCGCAGCATACAGCCGCCTATGAGAATTTCAAGTATTGAGACCATTTTTCTTTTTCCGATTAATTTTTGTTCAGTCCGCATTTTGGTGTATCCCCGCATACAGCCGCCTATGAGAAGTCCCTTTCTAACACCTAATTTTCATTTTTTTGAATTTCGACCACCCTGAAAATTGGATTATCGCAGCATACAGCCGCCTATGAGAATTTCCAGAATTGAGACCCTTTTTCTTTTTCCGATTAATTTTTGTTCGCTCCGCATTTTGGTGTATCCCCGCATACAGCCGCCTATGAGAAGTCCCTTTCTAACATCCTAATTTTCATTTTTTTTGAATTTCGACCACCCGGAAAATTGGAGTATCGCAGCATACAGCCGCCTATGAGAATTTCAAGTATTGAGACCATTTTTCTTTTTCCGATTAATTTTTGTTCAGTCCGCATTTTGGTGTATCCCCGCATACAGCCGCCTATGAGAAGTCCCTGTCTAACATCTAATTTTCATTTTTTTGAATTTCGACCACCCGGAAAATTAGGAGTGTCGCAGCATACAGCCGCCTATGAGAATTTCCAGTATTGAGACCATTTTTCTTTTTCCGATTAATTTTTGTTCAGTCCGCATTTTGGTGTATCCCCGCATACAGCCGCCTATGAGAAGTCCCTGTCTAACATCTAATTTTCATTTTTTTGAATTTCGACCACCCGAAAAATTGGAGTATCGCAGCATACAGCCGCCTATGAGTATTTCCAGTATTGAGACCCTTTTTCTTTTTCTTGCAAATTTTTGTTCAGTCCGCATTTTGGTGTATCCCCGCATTCAGCCGCCTATGAGAAGTCCCTGTCTAACATCTAATTTTCATTTTTTTGAATTTCGACCACCCGGAAAATTGGAGTTTCGCAGCATACAGCCGCCTATGTGAATTTCTAGTATTGGGACCCTTTTTCTTTTTCCGATTAATTTTTGTTCAGTCCGCATTTTGGTGTATCCCCGCATAAAGCCGCCTATGAGAAGTCCCTGTCTAACATCTAATTTTCATTTTTTTGAATTTCGACCACCCGGAAAATTGGAGTATCGCAGCATACAGCCGCTTATGAGAATTTCCAGTATTGAGACCCTTTTTCTTTTTCCGATTAATTTTTGTTCGCTCCGCATTTTGGTGTATCCCCGCATACAGCCGCCTATGAGAAGTCCCTGTCTAACATCTAATTTTCATTTTTTTGAATTTCGACCACCCGGAAAATTGGAGTATTCGCAGCATACAGCCGCCTATGAGAATTTCCAGTATTGAGACCCTTTTTCTTTTTCTTACAAATTTTTGTTCAGTCCGCATTTTGGTGTATCCCCGCATTCAGCCGCCAATGAGAAGTCCCTGTCTAACATCTAATTTTCATTTTTTTGAATTTCGACCACCCGGAAAATTGGAGTATCGCAGCATACAGCCGCCTATGAGAATTTCCAGTATTGAGACCATTTTTCTTTTTCTTGCAAATTTTTGTTCAGTCCGCATTTTGGTGTATCCCCGCATACAGCCGCCTATGAGAAGTCCCTGTCTAACATCTAATTTTCATTTTTTTGAATTTCGACCACCCGGAAAATTGGAGTGTCGCAGCATACAGCCGCCTATGAGAATTTCTAGTATTGAGACCCTTTTTTTTTCTTGCAAATTTTTGTTCAGTCCGCATTTTGGTGTATCCCCGCATACAGCCGGCTATGAGGAGTCCCTGTCTAACATCTAATTTTCATTTTTTTGAATTTCGACCACCCGGAAAATTGGAGTGTCGCAGCATACAGCCGCCTATGAGAATTTCTAGTATTGAGACCCTTTTTCTTTTTCCGATTAATTTTTGTTCAGTCCGCATTTTGGTGTATCCCCGCATACGGCCGTATGCCAAAATACTCCAAATTACAGGGTGGCCGAAATTCAAAAAAATTAAAACGAGAAGTAAGACAGGGACTTCTCATTTACGGCTGTATGCGGGGATACACCAAAATGCGGAGTGAACAAAAATTAAAAGGAAAAAGAAAAATGGCCTCAATACAGGAAATTCTCATAGACGGCGGTATGCTGAAATACTCCAAAATTACAGAGTGTCCGAAATTCAAAAAAATGAAAATGAGATTTAACACAGGGACTTCTCAGATGCGGCTGTATGCGGGGATACACCAAAATACGGAGTGAACAAAAATTCACAGGAAAAAGAAAAAATGACTCAATACATGGAATTTTCATAGGCGGCCGTATGCTGAAATACTCGAAATTACAGGGTGTCCGAAATTCAAAAAAATGAAAACGAGAAGTAGCACAGGGACTTCTCATATGCGGCTGTATGCGGGGATACACCAAAATACGGAGTGAACAAAAATTCACAGGAAAAAGAAAAAGGGACTCAATACATGAAATTCTCATAGGCGGCCGTATGCTGAAATACTCGAAATTACAGGGTGTCTGAAATTCAAAAAAATGAAAACAAGAAGTAGCACAGGGACTTCTCATATGCGGTTATATGCGGGGATACACCAAAATACGGAGTGAACAAAAATTCACAGGAAAAAGAAAAAGTGACTCAATACATGAAATTCTCATAGGCGGCCGTATGCTTAAATACTCCAAATTACAAAGTGGCTGAAATTCAAAAAAATTAAAACGAGAAGTAAGACAGGGACTTCCCATTTACGGCTGTATGCGGGGATACACCTAAATGCGGTGTGAACAAAAATTAAAAGGAAAAAGAAAAAGGGCCTCAATACAGGAAATTCTCATAAACGGCTGTATGCTGAAATACTCCAAAATTACAGGGTGTCCGAAATTCAAAAAAATGAAAATGAGATGTAACACAGGGACTTCTTAGATGCGGCTGTATGCGGGGATACACCAAAATAAGGAGTGAACAAAAATTCACAGGAAAAAGAAAAATTGATCAATACATGGAATTCTCATAGGCGGCCGTATGCTGAAATACTCCAAATTACAGGATTTCTGAAATTCAAAAAAATTAAAACGAGAAGTAAGACAAAGACTTCTTATTTACGGCTGTATGCGGGGATACACTAAAATGCAGAGTGAATAATAATTAACAGGAAAAAGAAAAAGGTCCTCAATTCTGGGAATTCTCATATGCGGCCGTATGCTGAAATACTCCAAATTACAGGGTGGCCGAAATTCAGAAAAATTAAAACGAGAAGTAAGACTGGGACTTCTCATTTACGGCGATATGTGGGGATACACCAAAATGCAAAGTGAATAAAAATTATAAGGAAAAAAAGCCTCAATACAGGAAATTCTCATAAACGGCTGTATGCTGAAATACTCCAAAATTACAGGTTGTCATAAATTCAAAAAAATGAAAACGAGATGAAACACAGAGACTTCTCATGTGCAGCTGTATGCGGGAATACACCAAAATAAGGAGTGAACAAAAATTCACAGGAAAAAGAAAAATGGATCAATACATGGAATTCTCATAGGCGGCCGTATGCTGAAATACTCCAAATTACAGGGTGTCCGAAATTCAAAAAAATGAAAACGAGATGTAACACAGGGTCTTCTCAGATGCGGCTGTACGCGGGGATACAATAAAATACGGAGTGAACCATAATTAACAGGAAAAAGAAAAAGGACATAAATACAGAGAATTCTCATATACGGCTGTATGCTGAAATACTCCAAATTACAGGGTGTCTGAAATTCAAAAAAATGAACACGAGATGTCACACAGGGTCTTCTCAGATGCGGCTGTACGCGGGGATACACCAAAATACATAGTGACCAATAATTAACAGGAAAAAAAAAGGTCCTCAATACTGGTAATTCTCATAGGCGGCCGTATGCTGAAATACTCCAAATTACAGGGTGGCCGAAATTCAAAAAAATTAAAACGAGAAGTAAGACAGGGACTTCTCATTTACGGCTGTATGCGGAGATACACCAAAATGCAGAGTAAACAAAAATTAAAAGGAAAAAGAAAAAGGACCTCAATACAGGAAATTCTCATTGACGGCTGTATGCTGAAATACTCCAAAATTACAGGGTGTCCGAAATTCAAAAAAATGAAAAAGAGATGTAACGCAGGGACTTCTCAGATGCGGCTGTATGCGGGGATACACCAAAATACGGAGGGAACAAAAATTCACAGGTAAAAGAAAAATCGATCAATACATGGAATTTTCATTGGCGGACGTATGTTGAAATACTTCAAATTACAGGGTTTCCGATATTCAAAAAAATTAAAACAAGATGTAAGACAGAGACTTCTCAGATGCGGCTGTATGCGGGGATACACTAAAATGCAGAGTGAATAATAATTAACTGGAAAAAGAAAAAGGTCCTCAATATTGGGAATTCTCATTTGCGGCCGTATGCTGAAATACTCCAAATTACAGGGTGGCCGAAATTCAAAAAATTAAAACGAGAAGTAAGACAGGGACTTCTCATTTACGGCGGTATGCGGGGATACACCAAAATGCGGAGTCAATAAAAATTATAAGGAAAAAGAAAAAGAGCCTCAATACAGGAAATTCTCATACACGGCTGTATGCTGAAATACTCCAAAATTACAAGGTGTCCGAAATTCAAAAAATTAAAACGAGATGTAACACAGAGACTTCTCATGTGCAGCTGTATGTGGGAATACACCAAAATACGGAGTGAACAAAAATTCACAGGAAAAAGAAAAATGGATCAATACAGGGAATTCTCATAGGCGGCCGTATGCTGAAATACTCCAAATTACAGGGTGACCGAAATTCAAAAAAATTAAAACGAGAAGTAAGATAGGGACTTCTCATTTACGGCTCTTTGCGGGGATACACCAAAATACGGAGTAAACAAAAATTAAAAGAAAAAAGGCCTCAATACAGGGAATTCTCATAGACGGCTGTATGCTGAAATACACCAAAATTACAAGGTGTCCGAAATTCAAAAAAATGAAAACGAGATGTAACACAGGGACTTCTCATATGCGGCTTTATTCGGGGATACACCAAAATACGGAGTGAACAAAAATTCACAGGAAAAAGAAAAAGGAACTCAATACATGGAATTCTCATAGGCGGCCGTATGCTGAAATACTCCAAATTACAGGGTGGCTGAAATTCAAAAAAATTAAAACGAGAAGTAAGACAGGGACTTCTCATTTACGGCTGTATGCGGGGATACACCAAAATGCGGAGTGAACAAAAATTAAAAGGAAAAAGAAAAAGGGTCTCAATACAGGGCATTCTCATAGGCGGCCGTATGCTGAAATACTCCAAAATTACAGGGTGTCTGAAATTCAAAAAAATAAAAACGAAATTTAACACAGGGTCTTCTCAAGTGCGGCTGCACGCGGGGATACACCGAAATACGGAGAGAATAATAATTCACAGGAAAAATAAAATGGACCTCAATAAATGGAATTCTTATAGGCAGCCGTATGTTGAAATACTCCAAATTACAAGGTGTCCGAAATTCAAAAAATAAAACGACATGTAACACAGGGTCTTCTGAGATGAGGATGTACGCGGGGATACACCAAAATACGGACTGAACAATAATTAACAGGAAATATAAAAAGATCCACAATACTGAGTATTCTCATAGGCGGCCGTATGCTGAAATACTCCAAATAACTGGGTGGCCGATATTCAAAAAAATTAAAACGAGAACTAAGACAGGGACTTCTCATTTACGGCTGTTCGCGGGGATACACCAAATTGCGGAGTGAACAAAAATTAAAAGTAAAAAGAAAAAAAGGTCCTCAATACAGGAAATTCTCGTAGACGGCTGTATGTTGAAATACTCCAAAATTACAGGGTGTCTGAAATTCAAAAAATGAAAACGAGATGTAACACAGGGGCTTCTCGTATGCGGCTGTATGCGGGGATACACCAAAATACGGAGTGAATAAAATTTCACTGGAAAAAGAAAAATGGAATTCTCATAGGCGGCCGTATGCTGAAATACTGTAAATTACAGGGTATCCGAAATTCAAAAAAATGAAAATGAGATGTAACACAGGGTCTTCTCAGATGCGGCGGCACGCGGGAATACACCAAAATACGGAGTGAACCAAAATTCACAGGAAATAGAAAAAGGGACTCACTACATGGAATTCTCGTAGACGGCCGTATGCTGAAATACTACAAATTACAGGGTGTCTGAAATTCAAAAAAATGAAAACGAGATGTAACACAGGGTCTTCTCAGATGCGGCTATATGCGGGGATCCACCAAATTGCGGAGTGAACAAAAATTAAAAGGAAAACAAAAAAGGGCCTCAATACTGGGAATTCTCATAGACGGCTGTATGTTGAAATACTCCAAAATTACACGGTGTCCGTAATTCAAAAAAATGAAAACGAGATGTCACACAGGGACTTCTCATATGCAGCTGTATGTGGGGATACACCAAAATACGGAGTGAACAAAAATTCACAGGAAAAAGAAAAAGGGACTCAATACATGGAATTCTCATAGGCGGCCGTATGCTGACATAATCCAAATTACAGGGTGTCTGAAATTCAAAAAAATGAAAATGAGATGTAACACAAGGTCTTCACAGATGTGGCGATACGCGGGGATACACCAAAATACGGAGTGAACAATAATTAACAGGAAAAAGAAAAAGGTCCTTAATACTGGGAATTCTAATAGTCGGCCGTATGCTGAAATACTCCAACTTACAGGGTGGCTGAAATTCAAAAAAATTAAAACGAGAAGTAAGACAGGGACTTCTCATATACGGCTGTACGCGGGGATACACCAAAATACGGAGTGAACAATAATTAACAGGAAAAAGAAAAAGGTCCTCAATACTGGAAATTCTCATAGGCGGCCGTATGCTGAAATACTCCAAATTACAGGGTGGCCGAAATTCAAAAAAGTTAAAACGAGAAGTAAGACGGGGACTTCTCATTTACAGCTGTATGCGGGGATGCACCAAATTACGGAGTGAACAAAAATTAAAAGGAAAAAGAAAAAGGGCCTCAATACAGGAAATTCTCATAGACGGCCGTATGCTAAAATGCTCCTAACTATAGGGTGTCCAAAATTCAACAAAATAAAAACGAGATGTAACACAGGGTCTTCTCAGATGCGACTGTATGCGGGGATACACCAAAATGCGGAGTGAACAAAAATTAAGAGGAAAACGAAAAAGGGTCTCAATACAGGAAATTATCATAGACGGCAGTATGTTGAAATACTCCAAAATTACAGGGTGTCTGAAATTCAAAAAAATGAAAACGAGATGTAACACAGGGACTTCTCATATGCAGCTGTATGCGGGGTTACACCAAAATACGGATTGAATAATAATTAACAGGAAAAAGAAAAAGGTACTCAATACTGGGAATTCTCATAGGCGGCCGTATGCTGAAATACTAGAAATTACAGGGTGTCCGAAATTCAAAAAAATAAAAACGAGATGTAACACAGGGTCTTCTCAGATGCGGCTGTACGCAGGTGATACACCAAATTGCGAAGTGAACAAAAATTAAAAGGAAAAAGAAAAATGGCATGAATACAGGGAATTCTCCTATACGGCTGTATACTGAAATACTCTAAAATTACAGGGTGTCCGAAATTCAAAAAAATGAAACCGAGATGGAACACAAAGACTTCTCATATGCGGCTGTATGCGGGGATAGACCAAAATACGGAGTGAACAAAAATTCACAAGAAATAGAAAAATGGACTCAATACATGAAATACTCCAAAATTACAGGGCGTCTGAAATTCAAAAAAATAAAAACAAGATGTAACATAGGGTCTTCTCAGATGCGGCTCTACGCGGGGATACACCAAATTGCGGAGTGAACAAAAATTAAAAGGAAAAGAAAAAGGGCCTCAATACAGGATTACAGGGTGTCCGAAATTCAAAAATAAGAAAACGAGATGTAACACAGGGACATCTCCGTATGCGGCTGTATGCGGGGATACACCAAAATATGGAGAGAATTCTCATAGGCGGCCGTATGCTGAAATACTCTAAATTACGGGGTGGTCGAAATTCAAAAAAAAAACAAGTAAGACAGGGACTTCTCAATTACGGCTCTATACGGGGATACACGAAAATGCAGAGTGAACAAAAATTAAAAGGAAAAAGAAAAAGGGCCTCAAAACAGGGAATTCTCATAGGCGGCCGTATGCTGAAATACTCTAAAATTACAGGGTGTCTGAAATTCAAAAAAATAACAACGAAATTTAACACAGGGACTTCTCTTATGCTGCTGTATGCGGGGATACACCAAAATACGGAGTAAACAAAAATTCAATGGAAAAAGAAATATGGACCCAATACAAGGAATTCTCATCGGCGGCTGTATGCTGAATACTCCAAATTACATGGTGTCCGAAATTCCAAAAAATGAAAACGAGATGTAACACAAGGATTTCTCAAATATGCGGCTGTATGCGGTAATAGACCAAAATACGAAGTGAACAAAAATTCACAGGAAAAAGAAAAATAGACTCAATACATGGAATTCTCATAGGCGGCCGTGTGATGAAATACTCCAAATTACAGGGTGTTCGAAATTCAAAAAAAAAGAAAACGAGAAGTAACACAGGGTCTTCTCAGATGCGGTTGTACGCGGGGATACATCAAAATACGGAGTGAACAATAATTAACAGGAAAAATAAAAAAATCCTCAATACTGAGAATTCTCATAGGCGGCCGTATGCTGAAATGCTCCAAATTACAGGGTTGCCGAAATTCAAAAAAAATAAAACGAGAAGTAAGACAGGAACTTCTCATTTATGGCTCTATACGGGGATACAACAAAATACGGAGTGAACAAAAATTAAAAGGAAAAAGAAAAAGGGCCTCAATACAGGGAATTCTCATAGGCAGCCGTATGCTGAAATATTCCAAAATTACAGGGTGTCCGAAATTCAAAAAAATAAAAACGAGATGTAACACAAGGACTTCTCGTAAGCGGCTGTATGCGGGGATACACCAAAATACGGAGTGAACAAAAATTCACAGGAAAAAGAAATATGGACTCAATACATGGAATTCTCATAGGCGGCCGTATGCTGAATACTCCAAATTACAGGGTGTACAAAATTCAAAAAAATGAAAACGAGATGTAACACAGGGACTTCTCATATGGAGCTGTATGCGGGGATACACCAAAATACGGAGTGAACAAAAATTCACAGGAAAAAGAAAAATTGACTCAATACAGGGAATTCTCATAGGCGGCTGTATACTGAAATACTCCAAAATGACAGAGTGAACAAAAATTAAAAGGAAAAAGAAAAAGGGCCTCAATACAGGAAATTCTCATAGACGGCCGTATGCTGAAATACTCCAAAATGACAGGGAGTCCGAAATTCAAAAAAATAAAAACTAGATGTAACACAGGGTCTTCTTAGATGCCGCTGTATGCGGGGATACATCAAAATACGGAGTAAACAATAATTAACAGGAAAAAAAAGGTCTTTAATACTGGAAATTCTCATTGGCAGTCGTCTATGAGAATTACCTATATTGAGGCCCTTTTTATTTTTCCTTTTAATTTTGGTTCACTCTGCAATTTGGTGTGTACCTGTATGCAGCCGTAAATGAGAAGTCCCTGTCTTACATCTTGTTTTCATTTTTTTAAATTTCGGACACCCTGTTAATTTCGAGTATTTCACCATACGGCCGCCTATGAGAATTTCATTTATTGAGTCCCTTTTTCTTTTTCCAGTTAATTATTGTTCATTCCGTATTTCGGTGTATCACCGCATAGAGCCAAATATGAGAAGTCCCTATGTTACATCTCGTTTTCATTTTTTTTGAATTTCGGTCACCCTGTAATTTTAGAATATTTCAGCATACAGCCGTCTATGAGAATTCCCTTTATTGAGGCACTTTTTCCTTTTTTCTTTTAATTTTTGTTCACTCCGTAATTTGGTGTATCCCCGCATACAGTCGTAAATAAGAAGTCCCTGTCTAACTTCTTGTTTTCATATTTTTGAATTTCGGCCACCCTGTAATTTGGAGTATTTCAGCATACGGCTGCCTATGAGAATTTCCAGTATTGATGACCTTTTTCTTTTTCCAGTTAATTATTGCTCACTCCATTTTTTGATGTATCCGCGCGTAGAGCCGCATCTGAGATGATCCTGTGTTACATCTCGTTTTCATTTTTTGAATTTCGGACATCCTGTAATTTGGAGTATTTCAGCATACGGCCGCCTATGAGAATTCCATGTATTGAGTCCCTTTTTCTTTTTCCTGTGAATTTTTGTTCACTCCATATTTTGGTGTATCCCCGCATACAGCCGCAAATAAGAAATCCCTGTGTTACATTTTATTTTTATTTTTTTGAATTTCGGACACCCTGTAATTTTGGAGTATTTCAGCATACAGCCGTCTATGAGAATTTCCTGTATTGAGGCCCTTTTTCTTTTTCCTTTTAATTTTTGTTCACTCCGCAATTTGGTGTATCCCCGTATATAGCCGTAAATGAGAAGTCCCTGTCTTACTTCTCATTTTTATTTTTTTGAATTTCGGCCACCTGTAATTTCGAGTATTTCAGCATACGGCCGCCTATGAGAATTCCATCTATTGAGTCCCTTTTTCTTTTTCCTACGAATTTTTGTTCACTCCGTATTTTGGTGTATCCCCGTCTACAGCCGCATCTGAGAAGACCCTGTGTTACATCTCGTTTTTATTTTTTGAATTTTGAACACCCTGTAATTTGGAGTATTTCAACATACCGGCGTCTATGAGAATTCCATGTATTGAGTCCCTTTTTCTTTTTTCCTGTAAATTTTTGTTCACTCCGTATTTTGGTGTATCCCCTCATACAGCCGCATATGAGAAGTCCCTGTGTTACATCTCGTTTTCATTTTTTTGTATTTCGGCTACCCTGTAATTTAGAGTATTTCAGCTTACGGCCGCCTATGAGAATTCCCAGTATTGAGGACCTTTTTCTTTTTTCTTTTAATTTTTGTTCACTCCGTATTTTGGTGTATCCCCGCATACAGCCGTAAATGAGAAGTCCCTATCTTACTTCTCCTTTTAATTTTTTAGGATTTCGGCCACCCTGTAATTTAGAGTATTTCAGCATACAGCCGTCTATTAGAATTACCTTTATTGAGGACTTTTCTCTTTTTCCTTTTAATTTATGTTCACTCTGCAATTTGGTGTATCCCTATATACAACCGTAAAAGGGAAGTCCCTGTCTTAATTCTCGTTTCAATTTTTTTGAATTTCGGCCACCCTGTAATTTTGAGTATTTTAGCATACGGCCGCCTATGAGAATTCCCAATATTGAGGACCTTTTTTCTTTTTCATTTTAATTTTTGTTCACTCCGTATTTTGGTGTATCCCCGCGTACAGCCGCATATGAGAATTCCCTGTGTTAAATCCCATTTTCATTTTTTTGAATTTCGGACACCCTGTAATTTTGGAGTATTTCAGCATACAGCCGCCTATGAGAATTCCCTGTATTGAGGCCCTTTTTCTTTTTCCTTTTAATTTTTGTTCAATCCACAATTTGGTATATCCCCGCATACAGTCATAAATGAGAAGTCCCTGTCTTACTTCTTGTTTTAATTTTTTTGAATTTTGGCCACTCTGTAATTTAGATTATTTCAGCATACGGCCGCCTACAAGAATTCCCAGTATTGAGGATCTTTTTCTTTTTTCCTTGAAATTTTTGTTCACTCTGTATTTTGGTGTATCCCCGCGTACAGCCGCACCTGAGAATTCCCTGTGTTACATCTCGTTTTTATTTTTTTGAATTTCGGACACCTTGTAATTTGGAGTATTTCAGCATACGGCCGCCTATGAGAATTCTCAGTATTGAGAACCTTTTTCTTTTTCCTGTTAATTATTGTTCACTCCATATTTTGTTGTATCCCCGCATACAGCCGCATCTGAGAAGACCCTGTGTTACATCTCGTTTTTATTTTTTGAATTTCGTACCCCTGTAATTTGGAGTATTTCAGCATACGGCCGCCTATGAGAATTCCATGTATTGAGTCCCTTTTTGTTTTCCTGTGAATTTTTGTTCACTCCGTATTTTGGTGTATCCCCGCATACAACCGCATATGAGAAGTCCCTTTTTACATCTCCTTTTCATTTTTTTGAATTTCGGCCACTCTGTAATTTAGAGTATTTCAGCATACGGCCGCCTATGAGAATTCTCAGTATTGAGGACCTGTTTCTTTTTCCTTTTAATTTTTGTTCACTCCTTATTTTGGTGTATCCCCGCGTACAGCCGCACCTGATAATTCCCTGTGTAACATCTCGTTTTTATTTTTTTTGAATTTCGGACACCCTGTAATTTGGAGTACTTCAGCATACGGCCGCCTATGAGAATTCTCAGTATTGAGGACCTTTTTCTTTTTCCTGTTAATTATTATTCACTCCGTATTTTGATGTATCCCCGCATACAGCCGCATCTGAGAAGACTCTGTGTTACATCTCGTTTTCATTTTTTTGAATTTCGTACCACTGTAATTTGGAGTATTTCAGCATACGGCCGCCTTTGTGAATTTCCAATTGAGGACCTTTTTCTTTTTCCTTTTAATTTTTGTTCACTCCGTATTTTGGTGTATCCCCGCGTACAGCCGCATCTGAGAATTCTCTGTGTTACATCTCGTTTTCATTTTTTTGAATTTCGGACACCCTGTAATTTTGGACTATTTCAGCATACAGCCGCCTATGAGAATTCCCTTTATTGAGGCCCTTTTTCTTTTTCCTTTTAATTTATGTTCACTCCACAATTTAGTGTATCCCCGCATACACTCGTAAATGAGAATTCCCTGTCTTATTTCTCGTTTTATTTTTTTTGAATTTCGGTCACCCTGTAATTTAGAGTATTTCAGCATACGGCCGCCAATGAGAATTCCCAGTATTTAGGACCTTTTTCTTTTTCCTTTTAATTTTTGTTCACTCCGTATTTTGGTGTATCCCCACCTACAGCAGCATATGAGAAGTCACTGTGTTACATCTCGTTTTCATTTTTTTGAATTCCGGACACCCTGTAATTTTGGAGTATTTCAGCATAAAGCCATCTATGAGAATTCCCTGTATTGAGGCCCTTTTTCTTTTTCCTTTTAATTTATGTTCACTCCACAATTTGGCGTATCCCCGCATATAGCCGTAAATGAGAAGTCCCTGTCTTACTTCTCGTTTTAATTTTTTAGGATTTCGGCCACCTTGTAATTTAGAGTATTTCAGCATACAGCCGCCTATGAGAATTCACTGTATTGAGGCCCTTTTTCTTTTTCCTTTTAATTTATGTTCACTCCGCAATTTGGCGTATCCCCGCATATAGCCGTAAATGAGAAGTCCCTGTCTTACATCTCGTTTTAATTTTTTAGAATTTCGGCATACGGCCGCCTATAAGAATTTCCAGTATTGAGGACCTTTTTCTTTTTTCTTTTAATTTTTGTTCACTCCGTATTTTGGTGTATCCCCGCGTACAGCTGCATCTGAGAAGACCCTGTGTTACTTCTCGTTTTCATTTTTTTGAATTTCGGACACCCTGTTATTTTGGAGTATTTCAGCATACAGCCGCCTTTGAGAATTCCCTGTATTGAGGCCCTTTTTCTTTTTCCTTTTAATTTATGTTCACTCCGCAATTTGGTGTATCCCCGCATACAGCCGCAAATGAGAAGTCCCTGTCTTACTTCTCGTTTTAATTTTTTTGAATTTCGGCCACCCTGTAATTTAGAGTATTTCAGCATACGGCCGCCTATGAGAATTTCCAGTATTGAGGACTTTTTTCTTTTTTCTTTTAATTTTTGTTCACTCTGTATTTTGGTGTATGTCCGCGTACAGCCGCATCTGAGAATTCTCTGTGTTACATCTCATTTTTATTTTTTTGAATTTCGGACAGCCTGTAATTTGGAGTATGTCAGCATACAGCCGCTTATGAGAATTCCCAGTATTGAGGACCTGTTTCTTTTTCCTTTTAATTTTTGTTCACTCAGTATTTTGGTGTATCCCCGTGTACATCCGCATCTGAGAAGACCCTGTGTTACATCTCGTTTTTATTTTTTGAATTTCGAACACCCTGTAATTTGGAGTATTTCAGCATGGCTGCCTATGAGAATTTCATGTATTGAGTCCCTTTTAATTTTTTCCTGTGAATTTTTGTTCACTCCGTATTTTGGTGTATCCCCGCCTACAGCAGCATATGAGAAGTCCCAGTGTTACATCTCGTTTTCATTTTTTTGAATTTCGTGCACCCTGTAATTTTAGAGTATTTCAGCATACAGTCGCCTATGAGAATTCCCTGTATTGAGGCCCTTTTTCTTTTTCCTTTTAATTTATGTTCACTCCGCAATTTGGTGTATCCCCGCATACAGCCGTAAATGAGAAGTCCCTGTCTTACTTCTCGTTTTATTTTTTTTGAATTTCGGCCACCCTGTAATTTAGATTATTTCAGCATACGGCCGCCTATGAGAATTTCCAGTATTGAGGACCTTTTTCTTTTTCCTTTTAATTTTTGTTCACTCCGTATTTTGGTGTATCCCCGCGTACATCCACATCTGAGAAGACCCTGTGTTACATCTCGTTTTTATTTTTTGAATTTCGAACACCCTGTAATTTGGAGTTTTTCGGCATACAGCCGCCTATGAGAATTCCATGTATTCCCTTTTTCTTTTTCCTGTGAACTTTTGTTCACTCCGTATTTTGGTGTATCCCCGCCTACAGCAGCATATGAGAAGTCCTTGTGTTACATCCCATTTTCATTTTTTTGAATTTCGGACACCTGTGTTAGAGTGTTGCTAGTTGTTCTATAGTGTGGAGATCTACTGTAGTGCTCCCTTGTCATAGTCGAGTGACTTCCTCGCTTGTAGGGCATTTAAGGGGCTCGCCGTCTCAAGCGTTTCCGCTCACATCTGAACATAGCTGTGTGACAATCCTCTGCGTAGGTCTCTCCAGCTCGAGCTTCTAGACTCAACTTTGTACACGAGTTAGGCCATGACTTTGCACCTTCGTGTCACGTATTATCATTTCTTTTTTGGGTAATAGGAAAGGGGCGCCGATGAGGTTGCTCTACTATGGAGACGTAGGCATTTTACGCCGAACTCCGTTAACTTCTCGCGTGTCAAATTTCTCTAAACTCTACTCTATTTACTTTATTTGCACACGCTTGTATGATTGAATTGATTGACTCGTTAATTTAGAGCGTAAACCAAAAAACAACTAAAAGTTTTTAAGACTACCAATTCACCCCCCCCCCCTCTAGGTGCCGTTAGGGACAACAATACTGGTTGTCTTTCATGTCAAACTGGTTGTATTTCATCTTCTTCTAGTAGTCTTTCATGTTCTACTACTTGTATTTCATTTTATATTGGTTGTCTTTCATCTACTTCTAATTGTTCTTCACCTTCTAATAGTTATATTTCATCTTCTTCTAGGTATCATTCGCCTTGTATTGGTTGTCTTTCATCATCTACTAGTTGTCTACTGGTTGTCTTTTATCTTCTTTTAGTTGTATTTCATCTTCTTAAAGTTGTCCTTTATCAGGTGCTTGCTGTCTTTCATTTTTTACTACTTGTCTTTGTGGTTCCACAAGTTGGTTTTTATCGTCTACTACATGTTGTATTTCATTTTCTTCAAGATGAATCTCATGTTCTACTTGTTGTTTTTGTCTACTACAGGTTGTATTTCAACTTTTTTCTAGTTCTATTTTATTTTCTACTGGTTGTCTTTCATTTCTACTAGTTGTCTTTCGTCTACCAAAGGTTGTATTTCACCTTCTTCTAGTTGTATTTTATCTTCTTCAAGTTGTCTTTCCCCCTTGTACTGATTGTGATTCTTGTTCTACTAGTTGGCTTTTATCGTCTACTACTTGTTGTCTTTCATGATCTACTTGTTGTTTCGTCCACTACAGGTTGTATTTCATCTTCTTCTAGTTGTATTTCATTTTCTACTGGTTGTCTTTCATGTTCTACTAATTGTCTTTCGTCTACTACAGGTTGTATTTCATCATCTTCTAGTTTTACTTCATACTCTTCTAGTTGTGTTTCATCTTCTTCAAGTAGTCTTCCAACTTGTACTGGTTGTCTTTCATGTTCTGCTAGTTGTATTTCATCTTCTTCTACTTGTCTTTCACCTTGTACTGGTTGTCTTTCATGTTCAGCAAGTTGTATTTCATCTTATATTGGTTGTCTTTCATCTTCTTCTAGTTGTCCTTCACCTTCTAATAGTTGCATTTCATCATCTTCTAGTTGTCTTTCGCTTTGTATTGGTTGTCTTTCATCATCTACTAGTCGTCTACTGGTTGTCCTTTATCAGGTGCTTGTTGTCGTTCGTTTTTTACTACTTGTCTTTGTTGTTTCACAAGTCAATTTTTACGTCTACTACATGTTGTATTTCATATTCTTCTAGATGAATTTTGATGTTCTTCTAGTTGTTTTCGTCTACTACAGGTTGTATTTTATCATCTTCAAGTTGTCATTGACGTTCTACTTGTTGTTTCTTCAACTACAGGTGTATTTCATCATTTTCTAGTTCTGTTTCATTTTGTACTAGTTGTCTTTCATGTTCTACTAGTTGTTTTTTGTCTACTACAGGTTGTATTTCACCTTCTCTAGTTATATTTCATATTATTCTAGTTGTATTTCATCTTCTTCAAGTTGTCTTTCCCCCTTGTACTAATAGTGTTTCTTGTTCTACTAGTTGGCTTTTATCGTCTACTACATGTTGTATTTCATCTTCTTCTAGTTGTCTTTCATGTTCTACTTATTGTTTCGTCTACTACATGTTGTATTTCATTTTCTACTGGTTTTCTTTCATGTTCTATTGGTTGTCTTTCGTCTACAACAGGTTGTATTTCATCATCTTCTAGTGGTACTTCATACTCTTCTATTTGTATTTCGTCTTCTTCAAGTAGGCTTCCAACTTGTACTGTTTGTGTTTCTTTTTCTACTAGTTGTATTTCATTTTCTTCTAGTAGTCTTTCACCTTGTGCTGGTTGTCTTTCATATTCTACTAGTTGTATTTCATCTTATATTAGTTGTTTTTCTATTTGCTTCTAGTTGTCTTTCACCTTCTAGTAGTTGTATTTCATCTTCTTCTAGTTGTCTTTCACCTTGGATTGGTTGTCTTTAATGTTCTACTAGTTGTCTACTGGTTGTCTTTCATCTTCTTTTAGTTATATTTAATCTTCTTGAATTTGTCATTTATCTTGTACATACAACTGTTTCATTTTTTTACTACTTGTCTTTGTTGTTCTACAAGTTGGCTTTTATTTTCTACTACATGTTGTATTTCATGTTTTTCTAGATGTCTTTCATGTTCTACTGTTGTTTTCGTCTACTAAGGTTGTATTTCACCTTCTTCTACATGTATTCATCTTCTTCTAGATGTCTTTCATGTTCTACTTGTTGTTTTCGTCTACTACAGCTTGTATTTCATCTTCTTCTAGTTGTCTTTCATGTTCTTCTTGTTGTTTCGTGTACTAGCTACATGTTGTATTTCATCTTTTTCTAATTGTATTTCATTTTCTAGTCATTGTCTTTCATGTTCTACTAGTTTTCTTTCGTCTGCTACAGGTAGTATTTCACCTTCTTCTCGTTGTATCTCCATTCCATTATTAAGCACGTTGGGTGTCCGATCCGCCAACGGCTACGATTAAAAGATTAATTTTTGAATTTAATCTCAGCTCTCCAATCACATAATCTATCTTCTTTTGATTAAATGCATCTGTTTTATGTGTAGAAGTTTAAATTTAGTTACAAACATACTCGCCACACATACCGCCACATGATGCGCTACAATTAAAATTAAACAGACTCTAAAATTTAGCGATATAATTATTCGTTTCCTTATTTCTCCATCTCCAATTGATATTTTTTATACGGCGGATCACAATGCAAATTAATTTTTTGTTCACTTCCTTATTTCTATACATATTACTGTGATAAATCTAGAATATATTTCTAATTTTATTTTTTTATGAAAATTTGTCATTTTGTATGAGAATTTATTTTTGTTCTCTTATTATATATTCCGTTGCAACGCACGGGCACGATACTAGTTTCTTATTATTATTGTTGTATTTCATTTTCTTCTAGTTGTCTTTCTCCTTACTCTGATTGTGTTTCTTCTTCTACTAGTTAGTTTTTATCATCTACTACATGTTGTATTTTATCTTTTACTTGTTGCTTGTCATGTTCTACTTGTTGTTTCATCCACTACATGTTGTATTTCATCTTCTTCTAGTTGTATTTCATTTTCTACTGGTTGTCTTTCATGTTCTACTGATTGTCTTTCGTCTACTACAGGTTGTATTTCATCATCTTCTAGTTTTACTTCATACTCTTCTAGTTGTGTTTCATATTCTTCCAGTTGTCTTTCACCTTGTACTGGTTGTCTTTCATATTCTGCTAGTTGTATTTCATCTTATATTGGTTGTCTTTCATCTTCTTCTAGTTGTCCTTCACCTTCTAATAGTTGTATTTCATTTTCTTCTAGTTGTCTTTCGCCTTGTATTGGTTGTCTCTCATCATCTACTCGTTGTCTACTGGTTGTCTTTTATCTTCTTTTAGTTGTATTTCATCATCTTGAAGTTGTCATTTAACTTGTACTTGTTGTCTTTCATTTTTTACTACTTGTCTTTGTTGTTCTACAAGTTGGCTTTTATCGTCTACAACATGTTATATTTCATCTTCTTCTAGATGTCTTTCATGTTCTACTTGTTGTTTTCGTCTACTACAGCTTGTATTTCATCTTCTTCTACTTATATTTCATCTTCTTCAAGTTGTCTTCCATGTTCTACTTGTTGTTTCGTCTACAACAGGTTGTATTTCATCTTTTTCTAGTTCTATTTCATTTTCTACTGGTTGTTTTTCATGTTCTACTAGTTGTCTTTCGTCTACTAGAGGTTGTATTTCACCTTCTTCTAATAGTATTCCATATTATTCATTGTGTTTCATCTTCTTCAAGTTGTCTTTCCCCCTTGTACTGATTGTGATTCTTCTTCTACTAGTTGGCTTTTATCGTCTACTACTTGTTGTATTTCATCTTCTTCTAGTTGTCTTTCATGATCTACTTGTCGTTTCGTCCACTACAGGTTGTATTTCATCTTCTTCTAGTTGTATTTCATTTTCTACTGATTGTCTTTCATGTTCTACTGATTGTCTTTCGTCTACTACAGGTTGTATTTCATCATCTTCTAGTTTTACTTCATACTCTTCTAGTTGTGTTCCATCTTCTTGTAGTAGTCTTTCACCTTGTACTGGTTGTCTTTCATGTTGTACTGGTTGCATTTCATCTTCTTCTACTTGTCTTTCACCTTGTACTGGTTGTCTTTGATGTTATACAGTTGTATTTCATCTTCTTCTAGTTGTCTTTCGCCTTATTTGGTTGTCTTTCATCTTCTATTAGTTGTCTTTCACCTTGTATAGATTGTGTTTCTTGTTCTACTAGAAGAAAATGAAAAACAACCAATACTAGTAGAACATGAAAGACAACAAGTACAAGGTGAAAGACTACTAGAAGAAAATGAAACACAACTAGTAGAACAAGAAACAGTACAGGTTGAAAGACTTCTAGAAGAGTATGAAGTACCACTAGAAGATGATGAAATACAACCTGTTATAGACGGAAGACAACCAGTAGAACATGAAAGAAAACCAGTAGAAAATGAAATACAACACATGTAGTAGACGAAACAACAAGTCGAACATGAAAGACAACTAGAAGAAGATGAAATACAATATGTAGTAGACGATAAAAAACAACTAGTAGAACAAGAAAACTATTAGTACAAAGGGGAAAGACAACTTGAAAAAAATGAATTACAAATAGAATAATATGAAATATAACTAGAAGAAGGTGAAATACAACCTCTAGTAGACAAAAGACAAATAGTAGAACATGAAAGACAACTAGTACAAAATGAAATAGAACTAGAAAAGATGAAATACAACCTGTAGTTGAAGAACAACAAGTAGAACATGAAAGACAACTAGAAAAAGATGAAATACAACCTGTAGTAGACGAAAACAACAAGTAGAACATGAAATTCATCCTGAAGAAGATGAAATACAACATGTAGTAGACGATAAAAACCAACTTGTGGAACCACAAAGACAAGTAGTAAAAACTGAAAGACAGCAAGCACCTGATAAAGGACAACTTCAAGAAGATGAAATACAACTAAAAGAAGATGATGAAAAACAGCCAATACAAGGCCAATGACAACTAGAACAAGATGAAATATAACTATGAGAAGGTGAAGAACAATTAGAAGAAGATGAAAGACAACCAATATAATATGAAATACAACTAGCACAACATGAAAGACAACCAGTATAAGGTAAAAGACAACCAGTACAAGGTAAAAGACAACTAGCAGAACATGAAAGACAACCTGTACAAGGTGAAAGACAACTGGAAGAATATGAAACACAACTAGAAGAGTATGAAGTAAAACTAGAAGATGATGAAATACAACATGTAGTAGACGAAACACAATAAGTAGAACATGAAAGACAATCAGTAGAAAATGAAATACAACTAGAAGAAGATGAAATACAACCTGTAGTGGATGAAACAACAAGTAGAACATGAAAGGCAACAAATAAAAGATGAAATACAACATGTAGTAGACGATAAAAACCAACTAGTAGAAGAAGAAATACAATCAGAGTAAGGAGAAAGACAACGAGAAGAAAATGATATACAACAAGAATAATAAGAAATACAACGAGAAGAAGGTGAAATACTACTTGTAGCAGACGAAAGAAAACTAGTAGAACATGAAAGACAATGACTAGAAAATGAAATACGACTAGAAAAAGATGAAATACAACATGAAGTACACGAAACAACAAGTAGAACATGAAAGACAACTAGAAGAAGATGAAATACAAAGTACAAGAAGATGAAATACAAGCTGCAGTAGACGAAAACAACGAGTAGAACATGAAAGACATCTAGAAGAAGATGAAATACATGTAGAAGAAGGTGAAATACAACCTGTAGTAGACGAAACCAACAGTAGAGCATGAAAGACATCTAGAAGAACATGAAGTAGACAATAAAAGCCAACTTGTATAACAACAAAGACAAGTAGTAAAAAAATGAAACACAACATGTACAAGATAAATGACAAATTCAAGAAGATTAAATACAACTAAAAGAAGATGAAAGACAACCAGTGGACAACTAGTAAAACATGAAAGACAAACAATCCAAGGTGAAAGACAACTAGAAGAAGATGAAATACAACTACTAGAAGGTGAAAGACAACTAGAAGAAAATGAAAAACAACCAATATAAGATGAAATACAACTAGTAGAACATGAAAGACAACCAGTACAAGGTGAAAGACTACTAGAAGAAAATGAAGTACAACTAGTAGAACAAGAAACACAAACAGTACAAGTTGGAAGGCTACTTGAAGAAGACGAAATACAAATAGAAGAGTATGAAGTACCACTAGAAGATGATGAAATACATCCTGTTGTATACAAAAGACAACCAGTAGAACATGAAAGAAAACCAGTAGAAAATGAAATACAACATGTAGTAGACGAAACAACAAGTAGAACATGAAAGACAACTGGAAGAAGATGAAATACAACATGTAGTAGATGATAAAAGCTAACTATTAGAACAAGAAACACTATTAGTACAAGGGGGAAAGACAACTTGAAGAAGATGAAATACAACTGGAATAATATGAAATATAACTAGAAGAAGGTGAAATACAACCTGTAGTAGACAAAAAACAACTAGTAGAACATGAAAGACAACTCGTACAAAATGAAATAGAACAATAAAAAGATGAAATACAACATGTAGTTGAAGAGACAACATGTAGTTGAAGAAACAACAAGTAGAACTTGAAAGACAACTAGAAGAAGATGAAATACAACCTGTAGTTGACGAAAACGACAAGTAGAACATGAAATTCATCTAGAAGAAGATGAAATACAACATGTAGTAGATGATAAAAACCAACTTGTGAAACAAAAATGACAAGTAGTAAAAAATGAAGGACAACAAGCACCTGATAAAGGACAACTTCAAGAAGATGAAATACAACTAAAAGAAGATAAAAGACAACTAATACACGACTAGTAGATGATGAAAGACAGCCAATACAAAGCGAAAGACAATTAGAAGAAGATGAAATACAACTATTAGAAGGTGAAGGACAACTAGAAGAAAATGAAAGACAACCAATATAAGATGAAATACAACTAACAGAACATGAAAGACAACCAATACAAGGTGAAAGACAACCAATATAAGATGAAATGCAACTAGCAGAACATGAAAGACAACCAGTACAAGGTGAAATACTACTGGAAGAAGATGAAACACAACTAGAAGAGTATGAAGTAAAACTTGAAGATGACGAAATACAACCTGTAGTAGACGAAAGTCAATTAGTAGAACATGAAAGACAACCAGTAGAAAATGAAATACAACTAGAAGAAGATGAAAACCTATGGTGGATGAAACAACTTGTGGATTACAAACTAGAAAAATATGAAATACAACATGTAGTAGACAATAAAAACCAACTAGTGGTGTCATCTTCTTCTAGTTGTCTTTCACCTTGGATTGGTTGTCTTTCATGTTTTACTAGTTGTCTACTGGTTGTCTTTCATCTTCTTTTAGTTGTATTTAATCTTCTTGAATTTGTCATTTATCTTGTGCTACATGTTGGCTTTTATCGTCTACTACATGTTGTATTTGATCTTCTTCTAGATGTCTTTCATGTTGTACTTGTTATTGTGGTCTACTACAGGTTGTATTTCATCTTCTTCTACTTGTATTTCATCTTCTTCTAGTTGTCTTTCATGATCTACTTGTTGTTTCGTCCACTACTTGTTGTATTTCATTTTCTACTGGTTTTCTTTCATGTTCTACTGGTTGTCTTTTGTCTACTACAGGTTGTATTACATCATCTTATGGTAGTCTTTCAACATGTACTGTTTGTTTTTCATGTTCAACTAGTTGTATTTCAATTTCTTTCAGTAGTCTTTCACCTTGTACTGGTTGTCTTTCATGTTCTACTATTTGTATTTCATCTTATATTGGTTATTTTTCATTTTCTTCTAGTTGTCTATCACCTTCTAATAGTTGTATTTCATGTTATTCTAGTTGTCTTTCACCTTCTATTGGTTGTCTTTCATGTTTTACTAGTGTCTACTGGTTGTCTTTCATCTTCTTTAGTTGTATTTAATCTTCTTGAATTTATCATTTATCTTGTATATGTTGTCTTTCATATTTTTACTACCAGTCTTTGTTGTTCTACAAGTTGGCTTTTATCGTCTACTACATGTTGTATTTCATCTTCTTCTAGATGTCTTTCATGTTCTACTTGTCATTTTTGTGTACTACAGGTTGTATTTGATCTTGTTCTACTTGTATTTCAGCTTCTACTTCTTGTTTTCGTCTACTACAGCTTGTATTTCATATTCTTGTACTTGTATTTCATCTTCTTCTAGTTGTCTTTCATGTTCTTCTTGTTGTTTCGTCTACTACAGGTTGTATTTCATTTTGTACTGGTTGTCTTTTATTTTCTACTAGTTGTCTTTCGTCTACTACAAGTTGTATTTCACCTTCTTGTCGTTGTATTTCTTATTATTCTTGTTGTATTTCATCTTCTTCTAGTTGCCTTTCACCTTACTCTGATTGTGTTTCTTCTTCTACTAGTTGGTTTTTATCGTCTACTACATGTCTTATTTCATCTTTTACTTGTTTTCTTTCATGTTCAACTGATTGTCTTTTGTCTACTACACGTTGTATTTCATCATCTTCTAGTTTTACTTCATTCACTTCAAGTTGTGTTTCATCTTCTTCTAGTAGTCTTTCAACATGTACTGGTTATCTTTCATGTTCTGCTAGTTGTATTTCATCTTATATTAGTTGTCTTTCATCTTCTGGTAGTTGTCCTTCACCTTCTAATAGTTGTATTTCATTTTCCTCTAGTTGTCTTTCGCCTTGTATTGGTTGTCTTTCATGATCTACTAGTTGTCTACTGGTTGTCTTTTATCTTCTTTTAGTTGTATTTCATCTTCTTGAAGTTGTCCTTTATCAGGTACTTGATGTGTTTCATTTTTTACTAGTCATTGTTGTTCCACAAGTTGGTTTTTATCGTGTACTAAATGTTGTATTTCATCTTCTTCTAGATGAATTTCATGTTCTACTATTTGTTTTCGTCTACTACAGGTTGTATTTCATCTTCTTCTAGCTGTCTTTCATGTTCTAATTGTTGTTTCGTCAACTATAGGTTGTATTTCATCTTTCTGTAGTTCTATTTCATTTTGTACTAGTTGTCTTTCATGTTCTACTAGTTGTCTTTCGTGTACTACATGTTGTATTTCATCTTTTTCTATTGTATTTCATTTTCTACGGATTGTCTTTCATGTTCTACTAGTTGTCTTTCGTTTACTACAGGTTGTATTTCAGCTTCTTCTCGTTGTATTTCTTATTATTCTTGTTTTATTTTATTTTCTTCTAGTTGTCTTTCACCTTACTCTGATTGTGTTTCTTCTTCTACTAGTTGAATTTTGTCGTCTACTACATGTTGTATTTCATCTTTTATTGTTTTTCATGTTCTCCTTGTTGTTTCATCCACTACAGGTTGTATTTCATCTTCTTCTAGTTGTATTTCATTTTCTACTGGTTGTCTTTCATGTTCTACTAATTGTCTTTCGTCTACTACAGGTTGTATTTCATCAACTTCTAGTTTTACTTCATACTCTTTTAGTTGTATTTCATCTTCTTCTAGTTGTCTTTCACCTTGTACTGGTTGCCTTTCACCTTCTAATAGTTGTATTACATCTTCTACTTGTTGTTTTCGTCTACTACATGTTGTATTTCATCTTCTTCTAGATGTGTTTCATGTTCTACTTGTTGTTTCCTCCACTACATGTTGTATGTCATTTTCTACTGGTTTTCTTTGATGTTCTACTGGTTGTCTTTCGTCTACAACAGGTTGTATTTCATCATCTTTTAGTTGTACTTTATACTCTTCTATTTGTATTTCATCTTCTTCTAGTTGTCTTTCAACTTGTATAGTTTGTTTTTCATGTTCTACTAGTTGTATTTCATTTTCTTCTAGTAGTCTTTCACCTTGTACTTGTTGTCTTTTATATTCTACTAGTTGTATTTCATCTTATATTGGTTGTTTTTTATTTTCTTCTAGTTGTGTTTCACCTTCTAATAGTTGTATTTGACCTTCTTCTAGTTGTCTTTCACCTTGTATTGGTTGTCTTTCATCTTCTTTTAGTTGGTATTTAATCTTCTTGAAGTTGTCCTTTATCTTGTACTTGTTGGCTTTCATTTTTTTCTACTTGTCATTGTTGTTCTACAAGTTGGCTTTTATCGTCTACTACAGGTTGTATTTCATCTTCTTCTAGTTGTATTTCATTTTCTACTGGTTGTCTTTCATGTTCTACTAGTTGTCTTTCGTCTACTACATGTTGTATTTCATCATCATCTAGTTGTACTTCATACTCTTCTAGTATTTCATCTTCTTCGAGTAGTCTTTCACCTTGTACTGGTTGTCTTTCATGTTCTACTGGTTGTATTTCATCTTCTTCTAGTAGTATTTTACCTTTTACTGATTGTCTTTCATGTTCTACTAGTTGTATTTCATCTTATATTGGTTGTCTTTCATCTTCCTCTAATTGTCTTTCACCTTCTAATAGTTGTATTTCATCTTCTTCTAGTTCTTTTTCACCTTGAATGCGTTGTGTTTTATCTTTTACTAGTTGTCAACTGGTTGTCTTTCATCTTCTTTTAGTTGTATATAATCTTCTTGAAGTTGTCATTTATCTTGTACTTGTTGTCTTTCATTTTTTTTCTACTTGTCTTTGTTGTTCTACAAGTTGGCTTTTATTGTCTACTATATGTTGTATTTCATCTTCTTCCAAATGTCTTTCATGTTCTGCTTGTTGTTTTCGCTACGACAAGTTGTATTTCATTTTATTCTATATGTCTTTCATGTTCTACTTGTTGTTTTCGTCTACTGCAGGTTGTATTTCATATTTCTTCTACTTGTATTACGTTTTCTTCTAGTTGTCTTTCATGTTCTACTAGTTGTCTTTCGTCTAGTACAGGTTGTATTTCACCTTCTTCTAGTTGTATTTCATATTATTCTAGTTGTATTTCATCTTCTTGTAGTTGTCATTCCCCCTTGTACTGATTGTGTTTCTTGTTCTACTAGTTGGCTTTTATCGTCCACCGCAGGTTGTATTTCATCATCTTCTAGTTGTATTTGATTTTCTACTAGTTGTCTTTTATGTTCTACTATTTGTCTTTCGTGTACTACAGGTTGTATTTCACCATGTTCTAGTTGTATTTCATCTTCTTCTAGTAGTCTTCCACCTTGTACTGGTTGGTTGTCTTTAATGTTCTACTAGTTGTATTTCATCTTCTTCTAATAACCTTTCACCTTGTACTGGTTGTCTTTCATGTTTTACTAGTTGTCTGCTGGTGGTCTTTCATCTTCGTTTAGTTGTCTTTTATCTTATACATGTTGTCTTTCATTTTTTACTACTTGTCTTAGTTGTTCTACAAGTTGGCTTTTATCGTCTATGACATCTTGTATTTCATCATCTTTTGTATGTCTTTTATGTTCTACTTGTTGTTTTCGTCTACTATAGATTGTACTTCATCTTCTTCTACTTGTCTTTCATGTTCTACCTGTTGTTTCATGTACTAAAGGTTGTATTTCATCTTTCTCTAGTTCTATTTCATTTTCTATTGGTTGTCTTTCATGTTATAGTAGTTGTCTTTCGTCAACTAAAGGTTGTATTTCATATTAATCTAGTTGTATTTCATCTTCTTCTAGTTGTCTTTCACCTTATATTGGTTGTTTTTCACCTTCTACTAGTTGTCTACTGGTTGTCTTTCATCTTATTTTAGTTGTATTTAATCTTCTTTTAGTTGTCCTTTATCTTGTACTTGTAGTCTTTCCTTCTTTTTTCTACATGTCTTTGTTGTTCTACAAGTTGGCTTTTATCGTCTACTACATGTTGTATTTCATCTTTTTCTAATTGTCTTTCATGTTCTACTAGTTCTTTTCGTCTACTACAGGTCGTATTTCATCTTCTTCTAGTTGGATTACATTTTCTACTTGTTGTATTACATTTTCTACTACAGGTTGTATTACATTTTCTACATATTGTCTTTCGTCTACTACATGTTAAATTTCATCATCTTCTAGTTGTACTTCATACTCTTCTAGTTGTATTTCATCTTTTTCGAGTAGTCTTTCACCTTGTACTGGTTGTTTTTCATGTTCTACTGGTTGTATTTCATCTTCTTCTTGTAGTTTTTCACCTTGTACTGGTTGTCTTTTATGGTCTAGTAGTTGTATTTCATCTTATATTAGTTGCTTTTCATCTTCTTCTAGTTTTCTTTCATCTTTTAATAGTTGTATTTCATCTACTTCTAGTTGTCTTTCACCATGTATTGGTTGTCTTTTATCTTCTTTTAGTTGTATTTAATCTTCTTGAAGTTGTCATTTATCTTGTACTTGTTGTTTTTCATTTTTTACTACTTGTCTTTGTTGTTCTACAAGTTGGCTTTTGTCCTCTACTACATGTTTTTTTTCATCTTCTTCTTGATGTCTTTCATGTTCTACTTGTTGTTTTCGTATACTATAAGTTGTATTTCATCTTCTTCTAGATGTCTTTCAAGTTCTACTTGTTTTCATCTACTGCAAGTTGTATTTCATATTCTTCTAGTTGTATTTCATCTTCTTCTAGTTGTCTTTCATGTTTTACTAGTTGTCTTTCGTCTATTACAGGTTGTATTTCACCTTCTTCTAGTTGTATTTCATATTATTCTAGTTGTATTTCATCTTCTTCTAATTGACTTTCCCCTTGTACTGATTGTGTTTCTTGTTTTACTAGTTGGGTTTTATCGTCTACTACATGTTGTATTTTATCTTCTTCTAGTTGTCTGTCATGTTTTACTTGTTGTTTCGTCCACTACAGGTTGTATTTCGTCTTTTTCTAGTAGTATTTTATTTTCTACTGGTTTTATTCATGTTCTAATAATTGTCTTTCGCCTACTACAGGCAGTATTTCATCATATTCTAATTATACTTCATACTCTTCTATTTGTATTTCATCTTCTTCTAAAAGTCTTTCACCTTGTACTGGTTATTTTTTATATTCTACTGGTTGTCTACTGGTTAGCTTTCATCTTTTTTTTGTTGCATTTCATCTTCTTTAAGTTGTCATTTATCTTGTACTTGCTGTTGTCTTTCATTTTTTACTACTTGTATTTGTTGTTCTACAAGTTGGCTTTCATCTTCTTCTAGATGTTGTATTTCATCTTCTTCTAGATGTCTTTCATGTTCTACTTGTTGTTTTCGTCTACTACAGGTTGTATTTCATCTTCTTGTACTTGTATTTCATATTCTTCTAATTGTCTTTTATCTTCTACTTGTTGTTTCGTCTACTACATGTTGTATTTCACCTTCATCTAGTTGTATTTCATATTATTCTTGTTGTATTTCATCTTCTTCTAGTTGTCTTTCACTTTACTTTAATTGTGTTTCTTCTTCTACTAGTTGGTTTTTATCGTCTACCGCATGTTGTATTTCATCTTCTACTAGTTGTATTTCATGTTCTACTTGTTGTTTCATCTATTACAGGTTGTATTTCATCTTCTTCTAGTTATATTTCATTTTTAACTAGTTGTCTTTCATCTACTACAGGTTGTATTTCATCTTCTTGTTGTACTTGATACTATTCTAGTTGTATTTCTTCTTCTTCTAATTGTATTTCATTTTTAACTAGTTGTCTTTCATCTACTATAGGTTGTATTTCATCATCTTCTTGTTGTACTTCATACTCTTCTAGTTGTATTTCATCTTCTTCTAGTAGTCTTTCACCTTATACGGGTTGGTTGTCTTTAATGTTCTTCTGGTTGTATTTCATCTTCTTCAAGTATTTGTTGTCTTTCATCTTCTTTAAGTTGTATTTAACCTTCTTGAAGTTGTCATTTGTTTTGTGTGTCTTTTATTTTTACTACCTGTCTTTGCTGTTCGACAAGTTCGCTTTTATCGTCTACTATATGTTGTATTTCATCTTCTTCTAGATGTCTTTCATGTTCTACTTGTTGTTTTCGTCTACTACAAGTTGTATTTCATCTTCTTCTAGATGTCTTTCATGTTCTACTTGTTGTTTTCGTCTACTGCAGGTTGTATTTCATCTTCTTCTACTTTTATTTCATCTTCCTCTAATTGTATTTCATGTTCTGCTAGTTGTCTGTCGTCTAGTACAGGTTGTATTTCACCTTTTTTTAGTTGTATTTCATATAATTCTAGTTGTATTTTATCTTCTTCTAGTTGTCTTTCCCTTGTCCTGATTGTGTTTCTTGTTCCACTAGTTGGCTTTTATCGTATACTACATGTTGTATTTCATTTTCTTCTAGTTGTCTTTCTTTGTTCTACTTGTTGTTTTGTACACTACAGGTTGTATTTCATCTTCTTCTAGTTGTATTTCATTTTCTACTAGTTGTCTTTCATGTTCTACTAGTTGCCTTTCGTCTACTACTGGTTGTATTTCATCATCTTACTTCATACTCTTCTAGTTGTATTTCATCTTCTTCTATTAGTCTTTCACCTTGTATTGGTTGGTTCTCTTTCATGTATTTACAGGGTATATATGCAATAGTTTACAGGAGATATGAAATATTTACAGGGTATGTTTTAATAGTTTACTGATTTAAATTTCTAGTATTTATCTAATAGATTTACATGATATATTCAGTGTTTTACATGATCTGTGGAAAATTTACAGAATCTGTTTAACAGTTTTACTAATTTAAATTTTCAGTATTTATCTAATAGTTTTACAGGATATATACAATGTTTTACATGATCTATTAATCAATTTTAAAGGTTTTGTACAATATTTTATTGGATATATTTAACAGTTTTACAGGATATATGGAACAGTCTACATGATCTTTGCATTATATTTCTTTTATTATTTTTACATGATATGTTTAACAGTTTTATAGGATATAAACATTATTTTACAGTATTGATAGTATGGTTTTTATTTGATTTATTTCAGGATCAAGTACTTGGCAGGTTGAGTAATATAGAAGAAGAAGTTGAAGAAGGAGGATAGCAGGTTTCGATTCTAATCTTTCTTTTTATTATTTATTTATAGTATGTTTCATGGTTGTAAATAGTTATTTTACCAGATTTAATTAGTGGGTTTATAATATGCACAAAGCTGTTTTACAATATTGACATAATGCATAGAGCTGTTTTACAGTATTGACAGAATTGTTGTACAGTATTCATGTAGTTATTTTAAGTTATAAACTTTGTGATTGTACAATATCTATGTAGTAATTTACAATGTGTACTTCATTTATTTCAATAGGTTTTACTTGATTTATTTCAATAGTTTTTTCAATAGGTCGTACATAATTGATCTAGTTGCTGTAAATTATTAACTTTGTAGTTTGCATGTTAGTTTTACAGTTTACATCTGCTAGTTTTACAGTATTGCGTGTCTATATAATAAAAGATTAAAAAGCTGAAGTATTAACATCTTGTCAAATTTTTGTTTAATTTTACCCACACCTGAAACTTTGACAGTGAGTCATCTGGCAGTATTTATTTAATGAAGTATTTAAGTTTTATAGTTTGTATATGTTAGTTTTATAGTTTCAGGTGTTAATTTTACAGTATTGAAGTCTTATAGTTTGCATGTTAGTTTTACAGTATTGAAGTTTATGATGTAATTCCGATTTGTAATATTATTCTCTCAGCAAGGTAACTTCAAATTATAACCTTATTTATTTTGTTTTTCTGCAGGATGATATTTCGAAAGAACGTGTGGTTTTAGCGATAAAGCTTTTCACTCATCCAAATAACGTTCACTAGAGGATTATGAAGTATTGAGTCCCTTTTTCTTTTTCCTGTTAATTGTCGTTCACTCCACATTTTGGTGTATCCCCGCATATAGCCGCATAAGAGTTGTCCCCGTGTTACTTCTTGTTTCATTTTTTTCAATTTCGGACACCCTGTAATTTGGACTATTTCAGCATAGAGCCGCCTATGACAATACCTTGTATTGTGTCCCCTTTTCTTTTTCATGTTAATTCTTGTTCACTCCACATTTCGCTGAACCTCCGCATACAGCCGCATATGAGAAATCCCGGTGATACTTCTCGTTTTTATTTTTTTGAATTTTGGACACCCTGTAATTTGGAGTATTTCAGCAAACAGCCGCCTATGAGAATTTCCTGTATTGAGTCCCTTTTTCTTTTTCCTGTTAATTCTTGTTCACTTTGCATTTTGCTGAACCTCCGCATACAGCCGCATATGGGAAATCCCGGTGATATTTCTCGTTTTCATTTTTTTAAATTTCGGACACCCTGTAATTTGGAGTATTTCAGCATACAGCCGCCTATGTGAATGTCCTATATTGAGTCTCTTTTTTCTTTTTCCTATTAATTTTTGTTCACTCCGCATTTTGCTGAACCCCCGCATACAACCGCATATGAGAAATCCCGGTGTTACTTCTCGTTTTCATTTTTTTCAATTTCGGACACACTGTAATTTGGAGTATTTCAGCATACAGCCGCCTATGAGAATTTCTGTATTGAGTCCCTTTTTCTTTTTCCTGTTAATTTTTGTTCAGTCCGTATTTTGGTGTATCTCCGCATACAGCAGCATACGAGAAGTCCCTGTGTAACATCTCATTTTATTTTTTTTAATTTCGGCCACCCTGTAATTTGAAGTATTTCAGCATACAGCCGCCTATGAGAATTTCCTGTATTGAGGCCCTTTTTCTTTTTCTTGTTAATTTTTGTTCAATCCGCATTTTGCTGAACCCCCGCCTACAGCCGCATATGAGAAATCCCGGTGATAATTCTCGTTTTCACTCTTTTCAATTTTGGCCAGCCTGTAATTTGGAGTATTTCAGCATACAGCCGCCTATGAGAATTTCCTGTATTTAGTCCATTTTTCTTTCTCTTTTAATTGTCGTTCACTCCGCATTTTGGTGTATCCCCGCATATAGCCGCATAAGAGAAGTCCTTGTGTTACTTCCCGTTTTCATTTTTTTGAATTTCAGACACCCTGTAATTTGGAGTATTTCAGCATATAGCCGCCTGTATTGAGGCCCTTTTTCTTTTTCCGGTTAATTTTTGTTCAGTCCGTATTTTGGAGTATCCCCGCATACAGCCGCATATGAGATGTCCCTGTGTTACTTCTCGTTTTCATTTTTTTGAATTTTGGTCACCTTTGTAATTTGGAGTATTTCAACATACAGTCGCCTATAAGAATTCCCTGTAATGAGTCCCTTTTTTTCTTGTTTTTTTTGTTCAGTCCGTATTTTGTTATATCCCCGCATACAGCCGCATATGAGAAGTACCTGTGTTACTTCTCGTTTTCATTTTTTGGAATTTCAGACACCCTGTAATTTGGAGTATTTCAGCATATAGCCGTCTCTGAGAATTCCATGTATTAAGGCCCTTTTTCTTTTTCTGGTTAATTTTTGCTCAGTTCGTATTTTGGTGTATCCCCGCATACAGCCACATATGAGAAATTCCTGTGTTACTTCTCGTTTCCATTTTTTTGAATTTCGTGCAACCTGTAATTTGGAGTATTTCAGCATATGAGAAATCCTGATGTTACTTCTCGTTTTTATTTTTTTGAATTTCAGACACCCAGTATTTTGGAATACTATACAGCATACAGCCGCCAATGAGAACGAGAAGTATCACCGGGATTTTTCGTATGCAGCTGTATGCGGAGGTTCAGCAAAATGCAGAGTGAACAAGAATTAATAGGAAAAAGAAAAAGAGACTCAATACAGGGAATTCTCATAGGCGGCTGTTTGCTGAAATACTCCAAATTACAGGGTGGCCGAAATTCAAAAAAGTGAAAACGAGATGTAACACAGGGACTTCTCGTATGCGGCTTTATGTGGGGATACACCAAAATACGGAGTGAACAAGAATTAACAGGAACAAGAAAAAGGGACACAATACAGGGAATTCTCATAGGCGGCTCTGTATGCTGAAATAGTACAAATTACAGGGTGTCCGAAATTGAAAAAAAAGAAAACGAGAAGTAACACCTGCATCTCTCATATGCTGCTGTATGCAGGGGTTCAGCAAAATGGGGAGTGAACAAAAATTAACAGGAAAAAGAAAAAGGGACTCAATACAGGGAATTCTCATAGGCGGCTGTCTGCTGAAATGCTCCAAACTACAGGGTGGCCGAAATTCAAAAAGTGAAAACGAGATCAAACACAGGGATTTCCCGTATGTGGCTGTATGCGGGGTAGACCAAAATGCGGACTGAACAAAAATTAACAGGAAAAAAAAGGACTCATGACAAGGAATTCTCATAGGCAGTAGGCTGAAATACTCCAAATTACAAGGTGGCCGAAATTCAAAAAAATGAAAACGAGATGAAACACAGGGACTTCTCGTATGCGGCTGTATGCGGGGATACACCAAAATGCGGAGTGAACAAAAATTAATAGGAAAAAGAAAAAGGGACTCAATACAGGTAATTCTCCTAGGCGGCTGTATGCTAGAATACTCCAAATTACAGGTTGCCAGAAATTCCAAAAAAATGAAAACGAGATGTAACACAGGAACTTCTCGTATGCGGCTGTATGCGTGGATCGATACACCATAATGCGGAGTGAACAAGAATTAACAGGAAATAGAAAAAAAAGACTTAATACAGGGAATTCTCATAGGCGGCTGTATGCTGAAATACTCCAAATTACAAGGTGTCCGAAATTCAAAAAAATTAAAACGAGAAGTATCACCGGGATTTCTCATATGCGGCTGTATGCGGTGGTTCAGCAAAATCAGAGTGAACAAGAATTAACAGGAAAATAAAGGGACTCAATATAGGGAATTCTCATAGGAGGCTGAATGCTGAAATACTCCAAATTACAGGGTGTCCGAAATTCAAAAAAAACGAAAACGAGAAGTAACACCTGGATTTCTCATATGAAGCTATATGCGGGGGTTCAGCAAAATGGGGAGTGAACAAAAATTAACAGGAAAAAGAAAAAGTGACTCATTACAGTGAATTCTCATAGGCGGCTGTATGCTGAAATACTCCAAATTACAGGGTGGCCGAAATTTAGAACAGTGGAAACGAGATGAAAAACAGGGACTTCTATTATGCGGCTGTATGCGGGGATACACCAAAATGCGAAGTGAACAAAAATTAACAGGAAAAAGAAAAAGGGACTCAATACTGGAAATTCTCATAGGCGGTTGTATGCTGAAAAACTTCAAATTACAGGGTGGCCGAAATTCAAAAAAATGAAAACGAGATTTAACACAGGGACTTCTCGTGTGCGGCTGTATGCGGGGATACACCAAAATGCGAAGTGAATAAAAATTAACAGGAAAAAGAAAAATGGACTCAATACAGGAAATTCTCTGAGGCGGCTGTATGCTGAAATACTCCAAATTGAAGGTTGCCTGAAATTCAAAAAAATGAAAACGAGATGTAACACAGAGACTTCTCGTATGCGGCTGTATTCGGGGATACACCAAAATGCGGAGTGAACAAAAATTAACAAGAAAAAGAAAAAGGGACTCAATACAGGGAATTCTCATAGGCGGCTGTATGCTGAAATACTCCAAATTACAGGGTGGCCGAAATTTAGAACAGTGGAAACGAGATGAAAAACAGGGACTTCTATTATGCGGCTGTATGCGGGGATACAGCAAAATGCGAAGTGAACAAAAATTAACAGGAAAAAGAAAAAGGGACACAATACTGGAAATTCTCATAGGCGGTTGTATGCTGAAAAACTTCAAATTACAGGGTGGCCGAAATTCAAAAAAATGAAAACGAGATTTAACACAGGGACTTCTCGTGTGCGGCTGTATGCGGGGATACACCAAAATGCGAAGTGAATAAAAATTAACAGGAAAAAGAAAAATGGACTCAATACAGGAAATTCTCTGAGGCGGCTGTATGCTGAAATACTCCAAATTGAAGGTTGCCCGAAATTCAAAAAAATGAAAACGAGATGTAACACAGAGACTTCTCGTATGCGGCTGTATGCGGGGATACACCAAAATGCGGAGTGAACAAAAATTAACACGAAAAAGAAAAAGGGACTCAATACAGGGAATTCTCATAGGCGGCTGTATGCTGAAATACTCCAAATTACAGGGTGTCCGAAATTCAAAAAAATTAAAACGAGAAGTAACACCGGGATTTCTTTTATGCGGCTATTTGTCGGGGTTCAACAAAATGGGAAGTGAACAAAAATTAACCGAAAAAAGAAAAAATGATTCTATACAGGGAATTGTCATAGGCGGATGTATGCTGAAATGCTCCAAATTACAGGGTGGCCGAAATTCAAAAAAGTGAAAACGAGATGCAACACAGCGACTTCTCGTATACGGCTGTATGCGGGGGTTCAGCAAAATGCGGAGTGAACAAAAATTAACATGAAAAAGAAAAAGAGACTCAATACAGGGAATTCTACTAGGCGGCTGTATGCTGAAATACTCAAAATTACAGGGTGGTCGAAATTAAAAAAAATGAAAACGCGATGTAACACAAGTACTTCTCGTATGCAGCTGTATGCGGGGATACACCAAAATTTAGAGTGAATAAAAATTAATATAAAAAGAAAAAAGGTACTCGATACAGGAAATTCTCATAGGCGGCTGTTTGCTGAAATACTCCAAATTACAGGTTGGCTGAAATTCAAAAAAATGAAAACGAGATGTAACACAGGTACTTCTCATATGCGGCTGTATGCGAAAATGCACCAAAATACGGTGTGAACAAAAATTAACAGGAAAAAGAAAAAGGGACTCAATACAGGAAATTCTCCTAGGAGGCTGTATGCTGAAATACTCCAAATTACAGGGATGTCGAAATTCAAAATTATTAAAACGAGATGTAACACAGGAACTTGTCATATGCAGCTATATGCGGGGATGCACCAAAATGCGGAGTGAACAAAATTTAACAGGAAAAAGAAAAAGGGACTCAATACAGAGAATTCTCATTAGCGGCTGAAGTACACCAAATTACAGGGTGCCCGAAATTCAAAAAAATTAAAAAGAGATGTAAGACATGGACTTGTCATATGTAGCTATATGCGGGGATACACCAAAATTAGGAGACTATGAATTCAACCACTCTACAGATTATGTTTTTACTTTTCTTCTTGCCACTTTTCCCTTTATTATTTGAACTATTTCACATGTATCTAATATCTGTCCTAATTAATTTTGTGAAAGAAGACATGTTTGTCGGTTTCTATTTGTCACCCATCCATAATTGCGGGACGGGTCCACCACAAGCTGATGTTGGATGAATGCTGGAGGCACAGGTTATATCACGTTGAGCTGGAAAAATAGTACTTAAACAACGACAAAACCTTGGCATCACCTAATTATTATTGACCCTAAGAGCTTCGTATATAAAAATATAGAGAAGTATCCATCAAAATTAATAAACAAGATGTACGTGAATAGAAAGAGTAGTTGAAAATTTAAACCGTGTCTCATCTCTTTATTTTTATTTTTTAAATTTAAATGGTTAATTCGAAGAGCTTAATATGATTTTTATATTAAAATGTATTTGGAAATCAAATTTTATAATTTTTAAAAATTATTTATTATTTTTCTATATAGGTATAAAATTATTGTTTTTGGATGGTCTAGAATCTTATTAAAAACAGTAATTTTGTCATAAAAGAAAGTAAAAGATGCAATGGTCTTCAAATTAACACATTTTAATATATAAATCATATTGAGTGATTTGAATTGTCTATTTGAACTTTGAAAAAAAAAAGATAAGAATGTGTGTTGCGATTGAGATATGAAAAATACGGGAAATTTAAACCCTACTCTTTTAACTTAGTCGCGGCTAAGTCAGTGAGTCGTCTTGTTCTGCCTATTAAATATATATTCCAATGACCAGCCATATGTCCCTGGCCCTAAAAATTTGATTCCCTGAGATATCTCAAATTTTGAGTTGATATGTGAAAAAAAAACTGATAATTCAAATTCATTTTGCATGGATATATCTCAAAGCTCAATAATATTGGTTCCATCCAATCCGAATAGGTACCAAAAAGAATTTGATCCAACTTTAAGATGATACAGACTCGGCCCTAATTGATTAGTCCCCAGGCTCCTAGCGAGGCGGCAATCACCTCACATTTTTTGGCTGAAATTTTAAAATTTACCGTCTGATTACACGTGCCTCACGTGATAAAGTGTCTTTATGTGTTTGTAGTCACATCACATATTTTTCTATGGCCATGGTCACGTGACGTGACCAAGTGATTTTTTGTATTTGTTGTCACATATCATGCTGTGACTAACTTGTTTTCATGTGTCATGTTATTTTTATAAAAATAGGTCGCGGTACATAATCCACTTGTCACAACAAGGAATTGACATGCGTGCAATATCATGTCATGATGTAACTGTGTTGTTATGTGACGTGTCAGACACAATATGATTTTTTTTAGATCCCTACTTATCCAATGGCACAGATCAAAAGAAAAATAATAACTTTTATATATTACTTGTAAAACGAAAAACCTAGCTTCAAATTATGTTAATTTTACACTAATTGTGTTAGTCAAATTCAGCGAACATGTTGAACAAAAGAGATAATATATTGTTTTTAATGCATATTGTTAAAGATTGTGTTATGACATTATTTGTAATTCCAATATGTATAATAGTAATGATTTTTGAATATAATTATGTTATTTTTTTATTTACTAGTTGATGAACCATGTCAATTATTATAAATCTAAGAAACTAAAGAAAAATTGCATATAGCATAGGGATATATTGTCGACTCAGTATAAAGCATTGACCGTATTAAAACACTGTTATTTTTTTAATTTAAGACTATACAAGCTATAAAAAATTTACTGTGAAATATTTTTCGACAGTAAAGTTGATGGAACAAAATTTATTGAATACATTAAAACACTGTTTCATTCAATTGTTCTCACTGCTGCACGTTAGAGGCATTAATTTTGCTTCTCTCAAGTCTCAAGTCATTAGTCCTAGATAGATGGGATATAAATCTGCTGTTATTCCAAAGGATTCACATGACTCTGTTAGTTTTATTCCAAATGTTCAAACTTTTTCAGACGCGAATCTCAAGAAAAAAAAAATTCGTACCTGAATCTCGACAAAGATCAACGGTTGGGATCGAAATAACAGGTCCTGTTATCCCTTTGGAATAACAACATATTTATTTTCAGCTAGATGTCTAAAGCTAGGTTCAGACTAGGAAATAATACTTGAATTGACTTGAGGGTATATGGTAAATCTCGAAGTTGGTTAAGATCAAATGGTAGTTTATGAATATTGGTGTTACCAATTGATTTTGTAATTTTCATAATTCAAATAATTTAATTATTTAAATCGTTAGATGTGATCTCTATATTAAAATGTGTCTGGAGACCAAATTTTACATTTTTTGGAATTCTTTTACTATTTATTAAGATGGTTTAAAAATCGTCGATTTTAATAAACAGTAAAGAATTTATAGACCATCAATTGAAAACAGTGATTTTATCATACCATCTTAATAAATAGTAAAAAAATTTCAAAAAATGTAAATTTTGATCTCGAAGCACATTTTATTATAGTTATCATGTTGAATGGTTTGGATCGACTGTTTAGACTTTGGAAATCGCAAAACCAAATTGGTATGATGACAACTCAAAAACTACCATTTTAATCTTAACCACTGACGATAAATCTCAACAAAATCCGGCAAATAAACAGGGTCATATCCATCACAGGCAGAGCACACGAACAGGTGGTAGATCTTTTCTTTTCTTTACGTAACAAAACATACTACAGTACCATCGATATGAAATTAAGAAGAATCCCATTAATTTGTTATAACTATTCAACAAACAACAACTATTATAGAATATATACATAGCAAGAAGTAACCATTTTTGCGCTGCTCTCTCCTTGCAGCGTTATAGGAGACATTTAGGTAAGGGTACAGGCGTACAATAGATCGTGCCAAAAATTTTGTTAATAGAAAAATTAATAAAAAAATATCGATAATGAGAAAGCATTTTGTGAAAATTCGATTTGTAGGAAAAACGTGATAGTCTATAACGTCCAGGGAACGTAATAGACCATGACGACCAGTTTAACGAAAAGTTACCGCTAATTAACCGAAAAAACACTGTAGCTAGACGTTATGGTATATAACGTCCAGCTATAGTGTTTTTTTTTTCTTTTTCAATAAAATCACAAATGAAGAAAGCAAAGGAAAAAAAAAACTGTAGCTGGACGTTATGATCTATAACGTCCAACTACAATGTTTTTTGTTAATTAGAGATCATTAGCGATCAGATTAACTTGACGTTATGGTTTATAACGTCCAGCTACAGTACCCTGGACATTACAAACCATAACGTTTTTTCTATTTTTCAAAATCTAACGAAACTGTTCCTTATTGTTGATATTTTTGTTTTGTTTTTTCTATTAATAAAAATTTCGGTAAATCGTGTCAATGAAGTACTAATTCTTTATTCAGTTTAATTTTATTGGAAACATATACTGAATAAGTTTTTGCAATTGAAACTTGGCTCAAGAAAACATACCTAATTTTGTACAGGATTTTTTATTTCAATAGAAAAAAGTCAGGTAGCAATCTTGCTTCCTGACCTTCAAAAAAAAATACATAATTTCACAAATTTTACAATCTTACAACTTAATTTCTAATTTGAAAAATATATAACATATATCATATATACAAATAAGAATTATAAATTTGATGCAAGTGTATCATTTATCAATAACTTGAAACATTAAAAGAGACAAATTTATAACACTACTTTTTTTTTTCAGCGACTTGAAAACAAATTATCTAACGAGAATAGGCCATATAACCAAAGAATAAAGAATAAATGGTTGGTTCTCAAATATAAATAAATAAAAACCAAAAATTTCACATCAAGAGTAGGTCAAGACAAAATAATGACATATTCAACCTGATATTGGAGAAAAGAGCACGAACAAAAACACCATTTGCTTCAATCAACCATATCTCCAGTATAAATAAGAAGATACACATGATTTATTCAAACGCATATAAAATATATAGTTTCTGCTGCTTTTCATACACGTGAAAATTTCTTTTAAGTCTAATGGAAATTTGGATTTTTTTTTCTTTTGGATAAATTTGTACACTCGTGGAGAGATTAATTGATGAAAAATTATCAGCAAAGCAGTACAAAAACTTTAAGTTAATAACGCAGCTGCAGGGAGCTGCCCAAAGTAAAGTAATTGATTATCTACATTCCAAGAAGCCATCTTGGACCCGATTTAGCACATCAGTCATTTGTCTTGCCACTTGTCTGCTCCATGAGATATCTTGCATCATCATCACGTCCCATTTTAAAAAGCAGTTCAAATATGGGAGCATAGGATGCTAAATCCACTACAGCAAAACCAGTCTTCAGTGACCGTCATCAGAGACCGGATCTGTCGCCGGTCACTGAAGACCCCCACAAAACAAAAAAAAACAAAAAAAAATAATTAAATGTATCGGAGACGGACTCTTCTGCGATCGGCGCAATATCTTTCTGCGACCGATTTGGCCCGGTCGCAAAAGGGTGCCTCCTAAAAAAACCCCGCGCGAGCTTCTCTCTATCTCCTCCCTCCCGCGTTTTAGGTTTAGCCAAAAAAAAAAGAAAAACGCCGGCTCCACCCAACCCCAGACCCACTGGCCTCCGCCCCACTGGACTCTGCTGACCCCGACCCCCGACTCCGCCCGACTCTGCCCCACCCCGACTCCGCCGACCCCAACTCGCCCGACCACAGGACGACGCCCTATCCACAGCATTGATCGGTGAATTTCTTATTTTTTATTTTATTTCTTATTCCAACAAAAAGAAGGGTTCGATCTGATATCTGTAGAAAACCTCTCAAAGTGTTAAATGACAACTATTTTCAAATATGATGCCATTAATTACCAAGTTAGTATTCAAGATAGCAATTATGATAAAATAGTGGCTGGACTATTATCGGCGGCTAAGTTCTACTCAATTGATAAGATATAGAAATCATATTTCCCACTTTAGCCCTTGGTCTGTTTACTGGATGATATGTACAATAAGTTCTCCACTAGAATTTTTGTCATAATTGCTTTATTTTAGTATGAAATTTTTTCTACAAGTTTTGTCATTAGAATATTAATAGTCTACTACCTAAGGACTTCGAAATTTTTGCCGCTTGAAATAGAAATTATGGACCAAAATTGACACTTGTTCATTCTCAAAGTTGCCCCTCCTCTTTTTTTGATTGCTCAAGAATCTTTATTTGGAAAACTTGACAAGTCTCATCACGAGAAATGAATTTCTAAATGAATTTCTACATATGGTACGGATTTGTTAATAACTAGACTTGACTTGGGCTGTATTTTTGTGTTAATTAATTGCATGGAGGCTTGAGAGGGTCTAGGGTAGGGCTGTACAAAAAGCTTGTGACTCGTGAGTTACTCGAACTCAGCTCGGTAACGAACTCGTTAACAACTCGTTCGCTAAAAACTCGAGTTACTCTGACTCGAGTTGAGTAACTCGTTTGACTCACGAGTTGAGTTCGAGTTGGACTCAGCTTGCTCATTTCAACTCGGACTCGGTTGAGTTCAGTACCTGCATCCCATATTTTGACTTTTTGAACAAATAAATAGTGTTTCAAGGGATGCCCTTTCTTACCTGTAAGCAAAAATAACTTTGATATACATGAATATATACAAGAATTTCTACTAAGACTGTTGCTTTTTGAACAAATGAACTTTCTTGGAAATAGATTATTATATAACAACAGTTCAACATCTTAAAATTCAAAGTGCTAGACTGCTGGTAGGTAATTAGGATCATTGATCACGAGTTGATTAACGAGTCACGAGTCAACTCGAGTTACTCATGAGTTGAATTCGAGTCAGCGAGCCAGCTCGGTTCGGATTCTCAACTCGACTGGCTATTTTCCCGAGTTGAATTCGAGTTACCCTGAACTCGAGCTAACTCGGCTCGTTTGCAGCCCTAGTCTAGGGAAACTGGAGTGGAAATAGAAGAATAAACGGGAAATTAATGGAATTGTATGTCCATGAGAACTAAATTTCCTTTTTGCTTTGCAGGTATGCCGAGCAGAAAGGGGAAGGAGAAGGCGGCATCATCTAGTGGATCCAAGCACCCTCCACGTGGCCGAAATGCGTACATCCCGCCTCGCAAAAGCCGGAGGACAGACCAGTGATTCGTCGGGTTGGTTATAGGTAAAATTTATTTTTTGTGAATTTTGTGCATGTAGGATTATCCATTTGTAGTGGTTTTAAGTAATCTTGTTTGCAGAGCTTTTGTTGGAGATTTGTTGATAGCGACCCAAAATGTCAATAAAATAATCTCGCAATGCGCACGTTTCCACTATCCTGAGGGAATTAGATTACCCACCATACTCGTGTGTACAAAATTTGATGACTATTCTGAAAAAACTAAAGAAAAGGTCCAAGATGAGTTTTTGGTGAGTAAAATCTCATTTTTAAAAGAGGAGGGTTCCACTGCAGTACTGCACCCTCTTTTCCTGCTCCTAACGGGCTCCTAAATCTGGACCGAACATCTTATTTAGATTAATGGATCATATTGTTTTGAGTCCCGACATTTCGTTTCCAAAAAAACACTCCTTAATTTCTTTATTTCCTCTCCGGTGACCAAATTTTACGTATTTCTCCAGTGTTTGAAATCGCCATGGCTAATCAGAGCATTGAGTCTCCTTCTCGCGATGTTAGTTTTCCTTCCCGCTGTCACGCAATGAAGAAAGAGAAGACGGCATAGTTGCTCCCTCCGCCTGGCCTTCCGACGAACCCACCCAAACTTCATCACCGGTCATGGCTCCAAACTCCGAGGAGCCCTCGTTGCCGCCATAACAATTCTCTGACGTAATCTCCTTTCTAAATTTATATTAAATTTCTTTAAATTTGCATAGAGTAATAATGAAATTCAACTCTGAATCACTTGTGTGCAAAACTTTAGAGATTCTCTTTAAATTAGTATTAGTTCAGCATCTTGTTTTGATTTAAATAAGATCGTGTGCAAAACTTGAGAGATTCTCTAAAACAATAACCTGATGAGTGAACCATAGAATCTCGCTCCCTTTGAAATTTGCTGCTACATCATCTTAGATTACTGCTTGAACCATAGCAGCCCCTGCCTAGTTTTTCATAATTCAGCCACTCAATTGCATCTCCAAATTCAGCCCCTCAATTTTTACAAAAATTACAGGAAAGTCTCTGATTTTAGAACCATGCAATATTTACATCAGGTATAAAATTGCATACAGGAGGTATTGAGATGCAATCTCCAAATTAGGATCTAGACATTACTGAGACGCAATCTCTGATTTTAGACATGATCAAATACATAAGGTTTATGGTCTGTATGTGAAATCTGTTCATCAAATATCAAAATATTCTTCTCAATTTGTTGCACAAAAAAAGCATATTTCTTTTTCGCAAATGAAGTTATTTCATCTATATGCGTAAATTGAGATTTGGTAAAATTCAGCTTGCAATATTTTCATATTAGCCTTCCTTTATATAAGCTTATGAGATACATGTTGTCATTAAATATTTGTTTGTATTTAGGACGATGCTTCTATTGAGGATGAAATGGAGATAGATAATACTCGCGAAGATTATACAAATAAGAATGATTCTACATTCAAGAAGCGAGCGAAGAAAACAAGCTGATGTTAGGAGGTTGCACATGCCGAAGACTAGAGAATGTGTGGTCATTTTGGAATATGTATGACTTGTGGTTATTTTGGAACTTTTATTTGATATTTCTGTTATTATTTGTCATTTCTAAACATGTATGAGTTGTGGTATGCTTTCAGTTTAATTCAACCTTGTGGATAAAAATGTATACTTCTCAGCTTTTAGTTTTCATTCATTGTGATATGCTTAATGTTCTGAGCTTTCAGATTTATTTGACATGTATGAGTTGTATTAGGACAAAATAGTATGTTAACAAGGTTTCCAGTATAAATCTGGATTATATTTTCCTCGATTTATGTATCCTCCCAAGTTTCCTTTGGTTTCCAGTAATATTTATAGTTCATGTCCATATGACTTGTCAGAGGTCCTTACAATTTCAATTCATTTCTGTAAAGTTTTTGTTCTCGGATAGATTGATATGTAAAACTTGTGTGCTCACATTCAATTCATTCCAGTTTTATCCCTATTGCTCTACCACATTGTACTTTAATTATAACAGACACAATCGATGCACAAAAAGCTATCGCAATGAGCTTAGATTACAAACAACAGAACCTCAATGAAATAACATAAAGAGATGATTTCAATTTCAAAATCTTTATTCAATCGTCATGCTTACAAAAGATAATTATCTCAATCTCAACAAAACTACAAAAGCAATTTACAATTAAAAAAATTCCTAATTTGCCCCCACAACACTGCTTGTCAGTACTGAGATGTCTTCTATGTTTTATTTCTTCATTCCTACCTACTTATGTTTTTCAATGTGAGCCGGAGCCTCTGCATCCAATATAATAAGAGTTCCAGTTCCTCTCTCCTTCGATTCAAGACCATTCTTACTTACATCTTGCAAGGAAGTTTATATTACACATGTGTACCCTTATTCCCATACGAAATCAGAAGCATTAAAAACTTGGAATGCAAATAAATGTAGAAATTTTGCCAATGAAAACAAGGGGGTCACACACAGTAATACCTACCATGACCATCTTAAATGAAAATAAACTTGTATTTCCATTCAAAAAGAACTATATAAATATAGTATCAGTACAGTAAACTGTTAACATCCAAAGACAACTTATTTAAGGCTCAAGACATAATCAACCTTTATTTAATACAAAATGAGATAGGAGGCTCCAAAATGTGATATGTCGTCCCAAGTTTCTCCTGAATTAATTTAACTTGTGCATTATACGGAGACACCACACCCACAACAATATTTGTCCCAAGTTGAAAGATTCTATTTCAAATGACAAATTGGCAATTATAGAAGCACCATAAATTCATAATGCTCATCCACATATCTAATAATTTGAAATTTTATGCTTATTCTCATATAAAATTCCACTGCACATCAATTGTCGATAAACTAAGTCTAGGATGAAGCTGGTCTGATCTGCTTGAAGGTTTATTTGGGAGTGCTGGAATATATGTCAGTGCCGATTCCTGCTTTGATCAATCCTATCCGGCTTAGCTCCAGTCCTCTTCATCCTCCATGTCACTCTTGGTTTACTTGATACACCAACAATTAGAGTACAAAATTAGATCTAACATTAGAATTCAATTTTCAACAGTTAAGCTTTGGCATTTCATGCAGGAGAGCTCGATAAATCTGAAAATCTGAAAATTTAACAAAAGGGATGAACATAAACATATTAAAATGAATGGATTGTACACATTTTTGTTGTAGATACTATGAAGACTCTTGTACTGACCAAATCAGCTAATTCAAACTAGAAAATGTCAATCAGCTTTGATTGGTAATTGTTCCAAATGCACAATTAGTTTTGATGTGTCTTGGGTGTTTAAGTTCTAAATTCCTAGTGTTCCTTATTGTATATTACTTGATTGGGATTCAAATGCTAAAATAAAAATCACTTTATTCCATTTTGTTTACTTTAGTGTTACTGCTAAGTAATCACTTCAACAATACTATGTTAATTTAAGAAACTAAGTTTACAATTTATCAAAAAAATTCTATGGTTTCGATTGAATAGGTGAGTTCATAACTTAATAAGAAGGAATAAGGCTCATAAAAAAATAATTGCTTCTTGCCCTAACATTCATCATTCATCAGACCACAAATATGTCAGAAAGTATAAAAAAAAATCGAATTTACCTTGGCGGGATATAACGAGGCAAGAACGAGAAGGGAGCAAGAAGAAGGAGAGGATGCAGCGAGGGTATCTGAGAGGTTTGTCCTCAGTCGCGTGGAAAGGGGCAAGAGGGGAGGCGGTGGGCCCCTCCTCATTTGTGATGCAGGTGAGGGTATGCGAGATTGAGAGTGAGGATTTAAGTTGTGTGCGAGAGAGGAGAGAGCAGCGGCAGGGGACATCAAAGCGCTGATCCGATCCGATTGGAGAGGAGAGGGTTATGGTATGAGTTTTTTTTTTTTCCAATCGCTGATGGAGAGAGGGTGAACAGGAGACATCCAGTAGTGACTAGTGAAAGATGACTATTTGCGCTGATCAAGTACCTTGATTTGCACGATTTTTGACGTAAATCAGAGGGTCCGCTTTTAGGAGCCAGTTAGGAGCAGGAAAAGAGAGTGCAGTGGACCCTCCTCTTTTTAAAATTGGCAACCTAATTAATGTGTCTCTTTTTAAGCTAACCAATGACTTTTTAATGATGCATGTAGAAGCACTATCAGTTTCCTCCAGATGAAGATATGAATTTGGTCTGGAAGACATTCAACAGCATAGCCAACAAATCTCTCCAAAACATGCTTCACAAGTGCAGAGAAGAAGCGAAAACTAGATATGGAGATAGCATTCTGGAGTGGAAGGACCAAGGGGTGTCAAGCACATATGATTGGATAACAGCGAATAACTGGAAGAAATTGTGCGACTATTGGTGCTCCGAGGACTTTGCTAGGCAGAGTGAGCAGAATCAACGAAATAGGATCAATTCTGGAGAGAGTTCCTTTGCAGCCACAGGCTCCGTAAACATGCTGGTTTACAAACAAAGATTCGTAAGATGTTTTATTTCATCAAAACAATTAATTTCAATTTCAGTTTACTCAAACTAACCGTGATAATTTTAACCTATGATGAATAAACATTTCAACCCAAATAAAATTATCAAGGTTAGTTCGAGTAAACTGAAATTGAAATTAATTGTTTTGATGAAATAAAACATCTTACGAATCTTTGTTTGTAAACCAGCATGTTTACGGAGCCTGTGGCTGCAAAGGAACCCTCTCCAGAATTGGCCCTATTTCGTTGATTCTGCCGCTCCGCCTAGCAAAGTCTTCGGAGCACCAACAGTTGCACAATTTCTTCCAGTTATTCGCCGTTATCCAATCATATGTGCTTGGCACCCCTTGGTCCTTCCACTCCAGAATGCTATCTCCATACCTAGTTTTCGCTTCTCCACTGCACTTGTGAAGCATGTTTTGGAGAAATTTGTTGGCTATGCTGCTGAATATCTTCCAGACCAGATCCATGTCTTCACCTGGAGGAAACTGATAGTGCTTCTACATGCATCATTAAAAAGTCTTTGGTTAGCTTAAAAAGAAACACATTAATTAGGTTGCCAATTTTAAAAATGAGATTTTAGTCACCAAAAACTCATCTTGCACCTTTTCTTTAGTTTTCTCAGGATAGTCATCAAATTTTGTACACACGGGTATGGTGGGTAATCTAGTTCCCTCAGGATGGTGGAAACGTGCGTATTGCGAGATTATTTTGTTGACATTTTGGGTCGCTATCAACAAATCTCCAACAAAAGCTCTGCAAACAAAATTACTTAAAACCACTACAAATGGATAATCCTACATGCACAAAATTCACAAAAAAAAAATTTACCAATAACCAACTCGACGAATCACTGGTCTGTCCTCCGGCTTTTGTGCGACGAGATGTACGCATTTCGGCCACGTGGAGGGTCAGATACTGGGCGAGGCTAAGACTATTTTAGGATACAGTAGGAAATCAATATTACAATAGGTGCAGATACTGGGCGAGGCTGAGACTATTTTAGGTTGCGTCAAGCGGTTAAAGAGTGAGAAAACAGTTGCATAATGATTGTTCGAGTTCTTCGTATGAGTTAAGGCTGTAAAGAGTTGATTAAAATGATGGACGGTGCCGGGCTCTTAGCGGCCAGCAAGTGATCAAAAAATTGAAGAGCATCTTTAATAGTAAGGGTGCCCGAGCGACAGCGTTCTTTTACAAGTGATTCCAGCTGGCAGGTCCCCATGAGCATGTGTTTGAATTGGTCACAACTCCACTTGTAGATGGTTCAGTTGAGGTTGTTGGTAGCCTCACAATATGCGGTGACCCCCTTGTTCAACTATAATAGTGTCCTAAAATTAATCAATACAAATCCCTACAAAACATAAATGAAAGGATGGTGAATAAATTTTGCATAACATGGCAATTGGTACCAGAACAGTACTAGTTAGGAGTCAGTCCAGTACGTGATGTGCACCTTTGCTTAATAGTGATGCTTTCAATCAGATCAGCTACCATGCTGCTAGACTAAGTACAGTTGGGAACAACCAGATCCCTTTTATGTGTTATACAATGTCATACTCATTTGTTATATTTCTTATTTGTACTAAGATGGGCTTTATTGTGGGCAGTGAAGGTCAAGTTGGGCTCTTGCCAAAGGGCTTTTTGATTATTTTTTCTGGCTAGGGATTTGGTCAGTGAGCAGGTAAGGAATCAAGAAGCAACACGAGACTAAAAACTTGATAAATAATAAATCATAGTATCATACTAAATGAAGCAAAAGGCTAAATAGAGAAGTCCCTAGTAACTTAATTAATGTTCAAGCTCGATACTCCTATACCAGTAATTACTGAGCTTGTAGTGGTCTCAATCAGACAAACTTTGACTTCAAGAACCATATTTTAGTAGTTACTTGGGTCTTTTTGTGTTTGCTTTTTGTCCAATTTACAAGTTGGTGCTATGTTGAGGATACTAGAAATAATTCCTACACAACACTAAAAAGGTGAGGTATCCAGATTTGGTACAACTGGACAAATACTGAGTCGATGCCTCTCACAAATTACGAATAAGATTTCTAATACCAGCCTAATTTGTGTCCCAACAAACCAATTACTCCTCCCGGAGATAATTAAACAGAAGAAATATAAAGATCAAAATTAACCTTACAAATTGGATCTGTGATGACCAGTACATGCCGGTACAAACTTGATCAGCTCAAAAGAACCTGATATTGGAGTCCTTGATTGCAACTGGTACTGTAACCTGCTCATAAAGATATTATAATTAAGTAAATACTTGATCAAATAATGAATTGCCTTTTCATGATTCATTATAATATTATGTCACCATTATCTTGTAACCTTCAAACTAAGTTTAGATGCTGTGAGGTAACCTGCACAGATCCTATATACTATCAGAACCCTAATAACTCATAAACTAGTACATATTCAAATAAATACAATTGTAGATGTATCCCACAGAATAATACTTTTAGTGTGTTCTCATCATCTTACTTTTTGCGTCAACGTTACTAAACGGGTTGTTCGTTCATAACCTAAAGTCCTAAACCCCTATTTCCTTCCTAAAAAAACCCAGCTTCACATTTAGAAATGAAAGCTGAATGCCTGAATGATGATTTCCATTGGGAAGGTTCAAAAATTGAATCCATGAAGTAATATCTCTTCGAGACATTTATCAAGCAACTTATGTGCACGGTTAGATGACTCCTAAATTGTACAAGTGCAGTACCAAATAAAGGACACAGAATTTGAGGAAAGAGAGGAAAAAAAAAATAGTCACCATAATCTAGCAAGGTGCTAAATTTCTGGCCTAGATACATAGCACCTAAAGGAAGTGGTACAGGAGAGCAAAACTTTTACTATGGTTAGAGAGAGTCTAGTCTGTCTTCTTCATTCTTGCATTTCAGAGAAGAGGTTGAGAGCTGGTTTAGAAAACATGTATGAAGGAGCTTAGGCGTCACAATCTGCTGCTTGAAGCGAGAATATCTCTCAGGGGCATTTTCACAAACAGTTGACGGGCAAGAGAGTTGTACTACACCACATTGAAAAAGGAAGAGAGGAGAGCTGAGGATTGGGGGAAGAGGAAGAGAGTTGTATGGTGCGCTTGGACAAGGTGGAGGGGATTGGGGGACTGGGCAGCGTTAAAATGAAAAGAGAGAGGGGTACTTGTTACTTGTCAGGAGCATTTTGACAAACAGTCAAAGTGCAAGAGAGAGAGAGGTGAGCTGAAAGCCTGAGAGTAGAGGAAGACAGGAGTTGCTTTAGTTCAATCGGGGAGAAGTAGAACAGGCCTTCCTTTGATCGGAATGAAGAACCAATTTGGTCGGTGGGATTTCAGGGGCGAAAGGGAAAGATGCAACAAAATCTTTGCTTTCATTTGGCGATAGTTATACTTATATTGGAGCTCACTGTTCACTGGTAAATAGTAAGAGCCTTCACCAATGCTATAGTCGTTTTAAATTATTGGACGATAATTTTATCAAATTTCTTAACTCAACCAGCCTTCTAAAATTATTAATTAAGACTTTTAATATCCTAAAGTCGTCAACTTTGATATTATGTCAATTATTAGTTGACTAATTTAAATATCAATTTGAACAAATCCCAAAATATATGGAAAATATTATCCCAAAAAAGTTAAAGACTTTGATTGAAAATAAGTACAAAAATTGAGGGGCTTAATTGAACACAAGTTCATAAACTTGATTCAACTAAATATAACAAAGTTCAAAATTACAATTAGACTCCTCTCCTCTGGTATGATAAGTCAAATAATATATATTTATTAAAGTTTATTGAAAATTTAGACAATGTTAATTTTCTTACTTTAAAATCTTTTGACCATTGCGAGATTCACACAAAGCTCAAATTTTAAAGCTTCGTCAACTCTTTTTTTCACAGAATTTGTAGTGAGTGAACTTTCAACTATATTTTTGAAAAAAAATATTTTTGGGAAGTTCCTAAAAGAAAAAAAAAATCTTATTTGTTTGAGCTTGATCAAATGGTTGAAAGATTTTATTTCTGATAGAATACCTTACTTTTAATTGTTTTTATTGATAAAAAATATTATTATTGAAACCTACTTTGTTTTGTGTGTTTAGTTGGATTCAAAATATAAAAGAAAAAAATCGAGATGCATTGATAATCGATTAACTTGACAGATATTGAAATATTCTTCGAATTAAATATTTTTTTTTCAAAAATAAAATAATAGTTTATTAATATCTTGTTGACCTTGTACATTTTAAAAGAATAGCTTAGAAGCAGCCCAAACTTAGAGTAGAAATTCTCAGCAGAACAAATCAAATTGGACAAATATTTCACAAAGTCACATTTCTCATTACTAAGACATCCAGTGGCATTGATACTTAATAGAACACATTCATATTGACATGTTTTCTTAGTTGGCAAATACCAACATTTAACTGGAGCCCACTTAATATATTATGTAAACTTGTAGTTGTAGGGGATCGCACACAATGAACCCAATTAATAGAATATAAAATACAAGTAGGGAGGATAAGATACATTAACTGGTGAAATCAAATAATGGATCAAAGATCATTTCACAGAGAATTAAACATCAACCAAATCCGTTAATAGAGAAATATGCTGCCGAGCAGTACAAGCCCTTCAGTTAATAGAGTAGTGAAATGCCCAAAGTACATAAAATGATTACCTAGATTAAAAAAAGCAATCTTCAACCAAACTCAGCACTTTAATCATTAGTCTTACTAATTGTCTGCTCCATGAGATCTCTCGCATCATCATCTCGTCCCATTTTCAAAAGCAGTTCTAAAACCGGTGCAGAGGCAGCTAAATCTGGTTTCACCCCTTCTTGCTTCATTCTATTCAGCACACTCATAGCTGCGTCTACTTTTCTGCTCTTAGCATATGCTTTGAGCAAGGAAGTGTAAGTCGAGAGATCTGGCACTACATGATTGAGCTGCATTCTATCTAAGATATTCATCACATCATCAATATTACCATCATTTACATAGCCAACAAGTAAAAATCGATATGATACAACACCTGGTTCTATACCTCCCCTTACCATTAAGTCGAGCAATTTTTCAGCTTCCTTGCTTTGTCCTTGTTTACACAAAGAATCCATCATTGAACCATAAGTAACCTCATCCGGCAAAATACCTTGATCAATCATAGCCTTGAAAACTCTAATTGACCCTTTCCAACATCCTAGTTTAGAATACCCATTTATAACACTAGTATATGTGATAAGATCAGGTGTGACACCTTTATCAATCATATCATACAGTAGTTTCTCTGCCCCATCAGTTTCCCCCCTCTTGCAAAGTGAATCCACAATTATATTGCATGTCACGGTGTCAGGCAATATTCCCTTTGAAACCATCTCATTCAACACCTTCTTTGCCTTCTCTACTTTGTTCATTTTGCAGAGCCCATCTATAAGAGTATTATAGGAATGAACATCAGGATTTGTACCTCTAGAAATCATATTACATAGCATCTCTTCTGCGTTTTCAGTTTCCCCCCTCCTTGCAAAGCGCATCTATGATGGTATTATAAGTCACAACATTGGGATCAGGTCCATTAGAAACCATGGACTGGAGCATTTCCACGGCTTTGCCTATTTGCCCTTTCTTGCACAACCCATCCATGAGAGTAGTATAGGTCACAACATCAGGTTGAAGTCTTTTAGAAACCATGTAGGACAACAATTCCTCTGCCTTCTCAGTATCTCCTTCCTTGCACAGGCCATTAATCAGTGAGCTGTATGTGAAGACATCTGGCACAATACCCTTTGAGAGCATTCGCTCAAACAAACTAAATGCATCACTAACTGTGGCTCCTTTACAAAGGCCGTCAATCAGTGAGCTGTATGTCACTACATCTGGCACAATACCCTCTGAAAGCATTCGCTCAAACAAACTAAATGCTTTACTAATTGCACCTTCTTTACAAAGGCCGTCAATAACAGTGTTGTAGGAGATCAAGTTCGGCGTGCAGCCAAGCTTTGGCATTTATTGAACGCCATGGCTACAGCCTCACTAATTCTATTCTCAGAACAAAGGCCCTTAAGTATTGGATTGAAGATGTTAGGTTCAGCTCTCTGCCCGCCCTTAATAAACCGCCCCAAGAAAACCAAGCCTAGTCTCCGCCGATTCATTCGAATACAGTAGGAAATCAAGATACAATAGGTGCAGGTACTGGGCGAGGCTGACACTATTTTAGGTTGGGTCAAGCGGTTAAAGAGTGAGAAGACAGTTGCATAATGGTTGTTCGAGTTCTTCATACGAGTTAAGGATGTAAATAGTTGATTAAAGGAAATGATGGATGGTGCCGGGCTCTTAGCGACCAGCAAGCGATAAAAAAAGTGAAGAGCATCTTTAATAGTAAGAGTGCCTGACCGATAACGTTCTTTTACAAGTAATTCCAGCTGGCGGGTCCCCATGGCAATGGGATGAAATGGTTACAGCTCCACCTGTTTGTATCAGGTATAACTTGTAAGATTGGGGGCAACTTCAACACTGCTTCTAGAATATGGACAGATACACCTGTTTGTTTAACTTGGGTGGACAGAAATGTAGAGAGGTCAGCTGCAAGGGCCTTACCTACAAAATAAAATAAAAATGAAAGAATTGTGAATAAAATTTGCATAAAGTGCTAAAGTCTTGCAGTACTCCACTAAGTACTGTTATGTTATGTATGCCCTTTTGTGTTAGGAGGGGTTATTAAAGGGCAGTAAAGTTCAAGTCAGACTCTTTTAGAAGGGCTTTTTGGTCTTTTTTTTTGCTAGGGATTTGGTGAATAAGCAAAGTGATCTAAAGAATCAAGAAACAACAAATGACTAAAAGCTTGAAAACAAAAAATACACTAGATGTAGCAAAAGTATATATAGGAACTCCTAATTAGTAATTACTAAATTAGTTTATTCTACCAGATGGTTGGTACCTATACCTGTTGACTATGTAGGTTTCGTTTATTTAAATGAAATCGGTGGGCTTTTGTCCACTATTATAAAAAAAAAAAAAAAAATTAGTTTATTCTTATCAGTCCTCTTATACAAATAAACAAGCCTGCAGTCTGTATCAAACAAACATTAACGTTAAGAATCACATTCTAGTAGCTAATTGGGACTACTTTTTTTTTTTTGTTCACTTGACAAATCGGTGCATAGTTAAGGCTCTAAGAAATAACACCTATTATCATACTAATAAAGTGATGCCTCTATAATAGGTATAGCAGGACTATACCAGAGTCGATGCCTCTAATAACATTACAAATAAAAATTATAATACCAGCCTGACTTATGCCCCCAACAAACCAATACTCCTAATCCTAAGAAAGAGAATTAAACAGTCTCGACCGAATGTTTAAAATTGATTTTACAAATACAGAGCAGCAAAATAGCAAAAAAGAAATTGAGGTTGCACGCACCATGAAAAGTTGGTAATGATTCTGCTTAATAGAAATACTTGATCCGAAAATGAATGACTCGGTCTAACAGGATTATTAAGATGTAATTTCACCACTATGCTTGCAACCTTTGAACTGTGCAGTAAGAAGCACAAATAATCCTAAGAAGTTTTAATGTGCTTCATAAAACTAGTAACTATTTGAACAATCAGATGAGTTATTTTTAGTGTGCTGTGCTCTCATAAATTTGGTCATCAAGTGCCTTGTTTGTAGTTGACTAAATTAGTTCATAACCTGAAACCGCAGTTCCTTCCTATCCAGATTCACATGTAGTTATAGTTGACTAGCCAAAAAATACAACCAGCTGCATAATTTAGGGGTCCTAATTGGAGTCAATTTATGCTTTATTTCTTAATTTGATACATATTAGCGAAGGAAATGAATCAAATTTAGATTCCATGCTGAAAGTCTCATTGGGACATTTCATCAAGTAACTTGCGTGCACCATCAGATAAGAGAGAGGGAGGGAAGAGCAGTTACCAAGGTTAGAGAGATCCTTGCTTGTCTTCCTGCATTTGCATTTCAGAGAAGAGGTCGACAAATTCTTTAGGGTTTAGGCACCACGTGTGAAGCGTAGCCTCTGAGGGGCATTTCAACAAACACTTGTCTCGCACGAGAGAAGAGAGGAACACAGTGGTACTTTCGTCGGTGGGAATTTAGAACAGCGCTTGCTCGGAATGAAAGTGAAAGAAGAAGGTAAAGCCAATTTGGTCGCTGGGATTTAAGAAACTTTTGTTCAACTCAGATCTTTGCACTTTAGCTGGCGTTTTTTTCGTTTTTTTTTCTGCTTATAATTGTACTTAGCTCAACATTTGGCTAGGAATTTTTTTATTTGTAGAAATTAATAAAAAAGAATAGAGAGAAATAAAAAGGGTACCGGAGTTGTAATATTGGTAGAAATATCGGTAAAATTCTTACCGGTCTAAAAAATCAAAAAGTTTGAATCGGTAGGAATTCTACCAGTCCAAACTTAGTTTTTTTTTTAATCTGATGTATAGATGGAGAAAATTTTTATATTAGATTTTTAGTTAAATATGAAATTTTTTTCAAAAAATAAATAGAATATTTCTATTATATCTAAATTTTAAGATACTCTATCTAGTTCTATAAAAAATTATATTTTACTAAAAAAATAAAAGAAAAAAAATACAAACTGGTTTTTAGACCGGTAAGAATTTTACCGGTCTTTCTACCAATATTACAACTCATGTACTTTTTCTATTTCTCTCTCTTCTTTTCTATGAATTTCTACCAATAAAAAAAATTCCATTTGGCTACGTCCACTTCTTAATTTTTTTTTGTTCAATCGAAATTTCAAATTCAAACTTTATTTCACCGTTATTTTGTTTATATTAATAAAAGATATTTCGACTCTTAATATTTTTATTTATTGTTTTTATTTTCATTGAGTAAAACTATTATGAGTTTAAACTCACGAAATTAATTTGTTCACATGAATTTAAAATCTATCAAATACATTTTAAACAACAAATTCAAACATTACAAATCAATATATTTCGTAATCATACATTTATAGATCGAATTTATAAATTTTTGGCTTTATTTTGTATGAAGTTAAACAGTATAAAAATAAAAACTAAACACATAAAATGAAGTTTTAAATCTTAATTTTTTGGTCTCTTGAAATATATTAGAAAAATAAATTAGGTTTTTGGTTTAAGTATGATTGAATGAATTTTGAAATTAAGCTTTAAATTTACATTAACTTTACCTTTGAACTTTGTTTATTTGTTGACTTATCCTTTCTAATTTATTAACCAAGCCAATTTTTCTAAACGAGCATGCACTGCCATTTTTATCCCAATCAGAGCACAAAAACACAAATAGAGTGATTACATGCATGTTTGGTGTTTTCTAATATTAATAAATAAATATTAGAATTAGACTCCTCTTTTTTCTGATGAGATAGGAGTAGGTCTGATGGGCATCGGACTTACATTTAGGTTCAATTAGTTCTAGGACCGTATGATTAGCATCAATATCTATGTGCACGGAAATTGATACAGACTTATACGGATTTTGATGCAGAGCACACGAATCATGATGCAGATTGATTTGGTCATCACACCCATCGAACCAAGGTAGGTACTCTGATTCCTTTTCTGATAAGTCACATAATTTATTTCTCTTAAAGTATGATGGAACTTCAAAAAGTATTAGTTTTCTTGTTTTAAAACTTTTTGATCGTGACAAGATTCACACAGAGCTCAACCCTCAAAGCTTGGCTTCTTTTTTTCAAAGAAAATTTTGATTTTTTTTATGGAAATTTTAGTTTTCATGGAATTTTTTTCCTTTAGTTTGTATATTGAAAAACAGATTTGAAAAGTAATGCAACATCTAAAAAATTAAAGATGATGGTTCCAGTTTCTTTTGTGCTATTGTTTCACAATATTTTTCTTTTGAGTTCACAATGCACGGTACATAAAATAGCTTTTATTAAAATTCACAATGCACTATTTCTTTGAGTTCACAATTAATATTTTCAAAAAAAGTTAAATGTTAAGAACTCCATAAAACGATTTAATGACAAGTTTAATTTTTTTTCTAAAAGCTTAATTAATATAATCATCTTTTGTCAAATCTATAAGAATAGAATATGCGGCCCATTGTACTCGCAATTTATTACTTTGAACCCGACCCGCCGCATTATACGTTGCACAATTTCCATTTCAACGATTTCAACTTCAACTTCAAGGGGCGAAAGGTCCGATGCCCATCGGACCTACTTTGGTTCGATGGGTGTGATGACCATCCGATCAGCATCAAGATTCGTGCACTCTGCATCAAAATCCGTGCGAGTCTGTATCAATTTCTGCACACACAAATTTAATGCTAATCGTACAGTGCTAGAGTTAATTGAACCTTAAAGTAGGTCTGATGCCCATCGGACCTACTCCTATCTCGGGCGAAAGATGCTATTTTTGTACTTTTGACTCACGATGCAGGAGGCAATAATTGTTTATTGTTTTTTGCTACTTATTACTGTACTTGGTCGAACATTTGATTGTACAAGTTCTAAATGTTTTTTTCTAATTAACTCAATTAGCCTTCTAAAATTTTTAATTAAGACTTAACTTTGTAAAATCTTACATTACTTGTTGAAGTCATCAATTTTGATATTTTTATTCTTATTAGTTGACTAATTAGAACACCAATTTGAACCAATTCCAAAATAATTAAGGAAATATTCGTTAAGAAAAAGTTGACTTTGATTGAATGATGTGAAATAATTGACAGTTCAACAAAATATTAGTTGGGTTTTATTGTATATCATCCTCTAGGAGTTTATACAACTAAGTAAATGGGTTAATAAAACCACTGGATTTCTCCATTCATCACCTAAAAAAAAAATTAATAACCATTAAGATATGTATTTCTCTTCTGTAGATTTCTTACCTTTGTGCAAATCCAAACCTCTTAAAGAAGAATAAGTAAATAAAATCTCAATGATTAATGTTAATTTTAAAAAGTGTGAATCATGTTATTTTCTATTTTATTAGTTGGGTTTTATTGTATAGTTTATACAACTAAGTTAATGGGTCAATTTTCATGGAAAATTTGGTTTTCGGTCACTCATGATATTAATTTAGGAAGTCATATTTTTCACTATTTGCATTGAAATTAAGATTTTTATAAACATTTTTGCAGGAATTTAAGATGAGGTGTCACTTAACAGTATAATCGGTTTAAATGTTTTAATTTTAAACATCATTTGATAACAATATGTTTTTTTGTTTAAATGTTATGCTGGGGGCTCCATAAAACGATTTAACAAGTTTAATTATTTTTTTCTAAAAGCTTAATTGATATAACCATCTTTTGTCCATTGTACACTGTACGATTCATCTTTTGTCTATATAATTTGATCCGTTGCACAATTTCCATTTCAGTGATTTTCTTTTAAAAAAAAAAGAATTTTCGTGTGGCTCTTAGATTTGAGTTTTATGTGAATCTCAACGCAATCAAATAGTTCTGAAGCAAGAAAACTGATGCCGCCTGAATTTACAGAAAATGCTGAACCTATAAATTACAGCGAGCACTATAAGAGAATAGGTAGAAGAGAGATAGAATGCAAGAATTTGTTTTTATTTCTTGATTGATTTTCACAGTACATGTATTGCCCTATATATAAGAATTGATTACAGCAGCCTATGCATTCTGATTACAACAATAACCGCCTAACAACCAAGTTACATTTGACTAGTTGACTATCATCTAACTAACTGTAACTATGTTGACTAAGTGGTAACTGACTAACTGCCATCTGGAGCTGCTGATTCAGTACTGTTATTAGCCCCCCCGCAAGCGAGACTTGGGGAACCCACAGTGAGCTTGGAGGTAAGAAGAAGAAAGCGAGGAGAAGCGAGAGGCTTAGTAAAAATATCCGCCACTTGATCCTTGGAAGTGAGAAAACGAATTTGGAGGGATTTATTAGCAACCCGTTCTCTCACGAAATGATAATCAATCTCTATGTGCTTGGTGCGGGCATGAATAATCGGATTGGAAGCAAGGAAGGTGGCTCCAATATTATCACACCATAGAATGGGGGAAGAAGAAAGAGAAGCATGTAATTCCGTCAAAAGGTATTGCAACCAAATGAGCTCGGAGCTAGTAATAGCAAGGGACTTGTACTCGGCTTCCGTACTTGATCGGGCAACTGTGGGTTGCTTTTTCGAACCCCATGAAATCAGGTTATCACCAAGAAAGATACAGAAACCAGAAGTCGACTTGCGGTCATCAATGGAGCCGGCCCAATCCGCGTCACTATAAGCATTGAGAACAAGTGATTTGGCCGGTTTGAGGGCTAGCCCATGGGAAATCGTTCCTTTAAGGTAACGAAGGATTCTTTTAACCGCAGCCCAGTGGAGAGTTGTAGGGGCTTGCATGAATTGGGAGACCCGATTGACGGCGAAGGCAATGTCGGGGCGAGTGAGAGTTGCGTATTGTAAAGCTCCAACAATAGACCGGTATAGATGAGGGTCATGAAATGGATCACCATCAAAACGGGACAGAGAGGTGTGAGGCACCATAGGGGAAGGTAGAGGGTTGGAGTTATGCATATTGGCACGGGTTAGGACCTCTTGGATGTATTTCGGCTGAGAGAGATGAAGCCCATAGGATGTCGGTTTGACTTCAATGCCAAGGAAAAAGTGAAGATGCCCAAGGTCTTTGATAGCAAACTTGTGTTGTAGAGAGCGAATAAGAGCTTGAATGAGCTCTAAGCTGGAGCCGGTGACGATTATATCGTCAACATACACAAGTACAAAGAGAAAAGAACCATTAGTTGAAAGAATAAAAAGAGATGGATCATAGAGGGAAGCTTTGAAGCCTTGAGAAATGAGAGCCGAATTTAATGCATAAAACCAAGCACGAGGGGATTGTTTGAGACCATAGATAGCCTTGATGAGGCGACACACATGATTTGGCTTAGAAGGGTCCTCAAAACCCGGTGGTTGTTGCATGAACACGGTCTCGTGAAGATCGCCATGTAAAAACGCATTTTGCACATCTAATTGTCGAACCGGCCAACCATAGGAAAGAGCCAAGGTGAGAACAAGGCGGATGGTAGTAGGACGTACAACCGGGCTGAAAGTTTCAAAGTAATCAATGCCTTCCTCTTGATGAAACCCTTTGGCCACAAGACGGGCCTTGTACCGTTCTAACGAGCCATCGGCACGTCTTTTGATCTTGAAGACCCATTTGCACCCGACTACATTTTGCCCGGAAGAAGAAGGAACTAACTCCCAAGTGTGATTGGACAAGAGAGCCGCATGTTCCTTATTCATGGCCTCGACCCAATGAGGGTGCACCTTTGCTTGATTGTACGTGCGGGGCTCGATTTGATCATGAGATTCGGTTAGAAGGGCAGTATGATCAGGAAATAATTTTGGTTTGCGAGTTTGGTCACGGGAACGGGTTATCATGGGATGAGTGGAAGGAAAAATTGGCTCTGTTGAAGAAGAAGCCGGGGTGTGGGGTTCAGTGTGAGGCTCTCTGTTTGAAGACAAGAGAGGAGGGCGCAATTTCCTGGAGTATGTTTTTGAAAAACGTCCTTGATCCGCTCCAGCAGGGGTCGGACCCGCACTAGGTAGAAGGGGAGCACCTTTCCTATGGTACACATGTATGGGTTGGATAGGATCGGCTGCACAAGGGGTTGGACCCGAAAATTCTTTGGGTGCATTGGATGGGGAACCAGCGGCTGGTTATGTGTGAAGCCATCAAGAGAGGAGGGATCGGCAGTGGCAGAGTCAAGGCGCAAAGTATGGGATGAGTTGCCAGGGGGCAGCAGGTGTAAGCTAGTGACAAGTGGAGAGGTAGGTGCTGAAACAGAGCCATGATCTGCATGAATTTTCTTGAAAGGAAACTGCATTTCATCAAAAACAACGTGTCTAGACACAAAAATCTTGTTAGTGTCAATATGCAAACATTTGTAACCTTTTTGAGAAAGAGGATAGCCAAGAAAAACACATGGCTTGGAGCGAGATTGTAGCTTGCGATCATTGTATGGGCGAAGATAAGGAAAGCACAAGCAACCGAGAACCCGTAGAGAAGAGTAATCGGGTTCTTTTTGAAAGAGTGTAAAGAAAGGGGAAGAAGAATTATTCGTGGAGGGTTGACGATTAATCAAGTAGACCACACTTGAAAAGATGTCATCCCAAAACTTATCGGGAATATGAGAGTGAGCCATGGAAGCAAGTGCTAGCTCAACAATGTGACGGTGTTTGCGCTCGGAGACACCGTTTTGTTGTGGGGTATGAGGGCATGTGGTTTGGTGAAGGATAGAGGGAAAAACCCGAGTGATAGGTTTGTATTCCGCACCGCCATCGGTGCGAAGAATTTTAATGGTGTGACCAAGTAAATTCTCAACTTGAGATTTAAACAAGGTAAACACTCGAGTGACCTCATCCTTAGTGCGCAAAAAATAGATCCATGTGTAACGAGAAAAATCATCAATAAAGGTTATGTAATAACGAAAACCGTTATGAGATAAAATCGAATTGGGACCCCATAAATCGGAATGAATTATTTCCAAAGGAAAATTTGTACAAGAATCACTAGAAGAAAATGGCAATCGATGAGCTTTAGCCATGCAACAATCATGGCATAAAGCCATCCTTTTATTTGTACAAGGTAAATCATGTAAAGCTAAAATCTTTTGGGTAGTAAGAGAGGATGGGTGTCCAAGTCTAACGTGCCACACATCGGCGGAGGCTCTTGCACCATACAAAGCTTGAGGAGGCCAATTTATTGGAGGAGGAAAAGAATAAAGGCCATTAATGAGTTTCACTTGAAGAAGCTCCTTCAAAGTTTGCCGGTCCTTAATGACACAAGAAGAAGAAGAAAATTCAATAAAAATTGAATTGTCATGAAGGAGTTTAGATAAGCTCAAAAGATTTTTGGTGAATGTAGGGACATGTAAAACATCTTTTAAAAGCAAGGTGAGATGAGAAAATGATAAGGTGCAAGAGCCTATATGAGCAATTTTCATACCATGACCATCTCCTATGTGAAGAGAATCAAATCCCTCATACGGCAAAAATGAAGAAAGGTTGTTGAGATCGCTTGTAACATGATGAGTGGCTCCCGAATCGAGATACCACTCGGAACCAGGTGAGAAGGAGGTGGTCTGTACATTATTTGCTTGGAACCCATGCTGAACCGGCTGAGCTAAATGAGCCTGATAGACCTGTTGGGTTTGATCAGGATAATTCAGCAGGTCTGTTCTGTACCAACAGATAAGAGCATTGTGGCCACGTTTTGAGCAGATCTGGCAAATTGTGTTTCTGTCTGCATTGAGGCCTGGATCGGACTGAGGAGTAGTCGGCCTGCTATAATTGGGCCTTGGTACAGCATTGGAATTAGGCCGACTAGTAAGAATAGGCCTAGGGTTCGGATTATGCAAATTAGGAGGGCGATTTTGATAATTGCCACGGGGTCGGTAGTGAGAGTTCTTACCGGGTCGAGAGTGAGAAGATCGAGCCCCTGCCTTGGGTTGGGTGAACAGAGCGGAGGGATTTTGCAGAGAGGGTAGAGATCCACCTTGCACTTGATTTCCGCCAAGTTGAGAGAAGAGCAGCATCGCCTGGAGATCAACAAAGGATAGAGATTCCTTTGCATTGGCAGCGGCAACGACGGAATTGAACTCAGAACCGAGTCCGTTAAGGATTTGAATTACCAGATCATCATCACTCACTGGAGACCCGATAAACGCAAGTTCATCAGCAATTGCTCTCATGCGCTGACAAAAATCGGAGCAACTTGATCCTCCCTTTGTTGTGTTCTGCAATGAACGGCGAAGCTCAGTCAGACGTGCACGGGAAGAGGCTGAGAAGGTCTGTTGCAAAGTTTTCCAGAGCTGCGCAGAGGTGGTACAGGCAACCGTCTGATTGAGGATTGTCTCGGAGAGAGAGGATCGCATCCAGGTGAGTAACAGCTGGTCCTGTTGATACCAGTGATAGAATGCGGGATTGCTTGATTGAGCACCAGCAACAGTGAGAACTTTGGGCGGCGGATCATCTGTGAGGTACTTGAACAATCCATGACCATGGAGTGCTGGCTCGATCTGACACTTCCATGTCAGGAAGTTGCTTCTTGTGAGCTTAGTAGAGATTGGGAGATTGAGTACTACAAGACGATCTGTAGTGGGATAGGTTGCGTTTACAGTCGCTGTAGACTCTGAATTGAGAAAGGAACTAGGATCGGACTCCATTGAGATGGAGCTCTGATACCATAAGAGAATAGGTAGAAGAGAGATAGAATGCAAGAATTTGTTTTTATTTCTTGATTGCTTTTCACAGTACATGTATTGCCCTATATATAAGAATTGATTACAGCAGCCTATTCTTTCTGATTACAACAATAACCGCCTAACAACCAAGTTACATTTGACTAGCTGACTTTCATCTAACTAACTGTAACTATGTTGACTAAGTGGTAACTGACTAACTGCCATCTGGAGCTGCTGATTCAGTACTGTTATTACACTACATTAATTACAACTCTAGAGATGAAAGCACAGCCCAGCACAGAACTGCAAAACAAAATAAACAACACACATGAGACTCTAGAGATCAGTAAATAGAGGGTATGAAAACCCGTAGAATCGAACTGGTGGATCCCTGCCGCCAAAGGGATTGGTATCTGGCACAACTCTGAACCCGGTAACAAATCAGTTCGGATACTGAGAGGTGACTGAAACCACGTAGCACGAGCATGGGGGCAATGGAACAAAAGATGTAAAACAGTTTCAGGGTCCGATTCGCATAATGGACAGAGAGCAGCGATTTGAGGCATGCGTCAGTGCAAGACCTGAAAATAGCTGGTATAGCGCCTTCAATCGCCTTCCAAATAAAAATTCGAACCCATGGGGTAACAAGGGGTGTATGCCAGATCACTCTCCAAAAGGAGGGGTCCATCCCTTGGGTGGCTGAGACCGGTACAGAGTTTGATTGAACTAGGAGGGTACCTTCTCTTTAAAGTGAAAAGCCCATCTGTTGCATAAGTAAATACCAACCTGTCAGGTATATTCGGATCCAGAGGAGCAAGCAAATACTCTTGAATGATAGTCTGGGCATGTTTGGTACCAAGCATTGTCTCAAGTTTGTTATGGTCAAAACCTAAGTGGGACGAGTTTAAAAGGGTACTGACGGTCATTTGCCTTTGTTGATGAGTACATATGTGGCAGGAGAGCATGCCAACCAGAGAACCATGGATAATCAAAGATTGGGCAGGTCCAACAAATCATTTTAGATGCGGTTGTAAATGAGAACGTTATTCAGGTGTTTTGTGCTCTGACCGTAATAATCATGTTGGTACCTGTGATTTCTGCTTGCTCTCATCTCCATCTTTAGCATTGATCCTCTTTCCAAGGTGTACAAGTTTGGAGACCAAGCTACAGTTTATCAAATAGAAATTAATAACATGAATATGAAAACTTTAGCAATTAATCTAGTTAATTAATGCCTCTCATAACCTACAAATAAGGATTGTATTACTTGGCTGGTTTGTTCGTGCACTAACAACTGAGTCCAGTTAGTTATCATCTTATTCAGCAAAACTAAATATATATATATATATAACCTCATCTATTTTGGCCACCAAAAAGGCTATAATTCCAAAGGAAGAGAAACTAACCATTGCATTCGGAAAGTGGCCTTATAAATTGAAATCGGTACAGTATGAAGGAAGGGACCATCTATTTTAAGTGGCACATGCCAGTACAGCACTCCAACCTGTACACAAATAATCAGTCATTATTTATATGTGAGGAGGGTTCAAATGCACCATAATTTTTGTCATCCAATTCCAAGCAATTAACAACTAGAATAAACAATTACTAGATTTATGGAGAAGAAGCTGTAACGCATGCTCGTCTAGTGCACTTTTACAATAAATCTGACAGGGAAGTCATTTGGTTTATTCTGATTCTGGACTTGACAAAAACCTCAAAGCAGACTTTCCCATGGCAAGACTGGTAAAAATTAAATCCCGCACTACAAGGTTTCTTTCAGACATTTCATCGAACAAGTTCTGAGCACAATCAGGGATTTCCTCAAATTTCATCTGTATATCAATTGTCGTGACATATTAATCACAGAGGAACGTGCCTCCATGCCCTCAGTATAATATTAATCACAGACAAGATTATTGAGGCTTAACTAGGAACTTATATGAGATTCAAGAGGGAGAATTGTGTATGAAAGAGAGAAAAGGAGAAGAAACAGAAGGGATGAAGCCGGTATTGGACCCTCTAGAGACAGAAAGGAGCAAAACTACTGTACCAGAAGTCCCGGTACTGAGAATTTTTCTGTTATAGCAGTAATATGTAGATTTATTATATATATAATTGATGTGCCTAAGGGAATCTATTGCTGGTAGACTTCCCAAAATAATAAAGGGGCATTCTCAAATATGACCAATTTTTAACACTTTAGCATAGCTCCGTATGTATATAAATATGTGCAATTTTTTAACACTCTGAGTTATTTGTTAATTTACAGTTAATCACATTACATAGATTCATTTGGAAATCACATTCAAACTTACCCACGAAAGAAACAACATTATGCAAATGTAAGGAAAAAAAATAATACTATATATAAGTTAATTAGTTCCACTCTAGCGTAAATATATAATACTATTAGGAACACAGCTCTAGCTGATAAAATAATTGATGATATTTCTTTGCGACTAATACAAAAATAAATTAATAGAGTAATAAAATCTGTTCTAACCTCTGATTTGTAAGCATCTGAGCATAAGAAATTAGCAATTGACAATTGCATTCCCCACCTCCAGTGCATCTCATCTCTGCACCATCAGACTCCATCTGTTGTACTAAACTATATATATTATAATTTCGAGAACTGTTAAGTTTACTAAAAATTATAACATACTCATCTTAATAAAAAAAACAAAAAAGAACAAACCATGCTATTTAAAAAGATGAATGATTTTGTTTGTCCGGCCAGGACAAATCATCCAGTCTTGTCCGGATAAATATGTTTTTTTATTACATAAACAAACAAAAAAAGAAGTAATGGAAAAATACAACCCAAAAAAAAGACCACAAAACAAGGGGCAAACCAAAGTAGATAAAAATTCAAATAAAAAACATCCTTTTGCAGAAATCTCCTTCCCAATAGTTTATTTTACCCTCAACACTGCTCTTTATGCAGATCTCAGCATTCGACTCCATTAGATGCTAAACCTACAAATTAGCACAAATTACCAAGACTTTAATTAATATATTGTGCATCAAATCCACAAACTAATTAAGGATTGTTGGCATGTTTCCAAAATTAATATTTTATGTTCTTTCTACGTCCTATATACCAATTGAGTGATTGACAATTAGTGCAGAAATTCAGAGATAAAGGGCAAATTAGTGCTACCAAATTAAACTATATGGAAATTATGGAACAGACAATACAATTGCCACATTGTACTGGTACAACTGATATAGTGGACCACTCCAAATTGTAAATTCTATACTTTATGTGATAGCTAGTAAAAGACTACTGTAAATTTATAAAGAAAAAAATAAATTGAATCTCATTTTTGAAAAAATTATATGATAATTAATATAAAGCTAGTTAGACTACCTGAACAAAATGAGTAATGGCAAGAGAAAGCTTCTACTCTTGTTGTGGCATCATCTCAGATCTCTGAACTGAGTCAACTGACCTTGTGCTTACATTGGTGGTGAAACTGAATGGTGTCTTCTGGTAAGTACCATAGAAAGATTCTCCAGATGAGTAGATAGTCACCTTGGGAATGTGCTTGAATTTGTTCCACTCAGAACCACTTTCTCCTTGGCTTACAATCTTCACCAGCAACTCCTCACTACACCAGATTCTTAGCTTCTGTGTCATTGTTGTCCTCAAGTAATATGGTAGGGTTTCCATTTCCAAATCATATAGTTCCATTGTCTGTAAAGCTGTAAGGTTCTCCACAGCTGTTAGATTTGGGCATTTTACAATTACAATAAATGAGATGCTGGGCAGATTTGAAATCCTCTCCAAGTTTGGGCTTCTAAAAACACGAATTTCTTTGATTGATGGGAGGTTCTCTATGGTAATCAGCTTATTAGCACCGTCAACCTCTAGATACTCCAAGGAAGTAGCATGATGCAAAAGACCCTCCGGAAGAGATCTCAACTGGGGACAATCTCTAATAAATAATGTTTTCAGCTTGGGCATGGCTACCTGTCCCTTATTCCACTGCCACTCTTTCCAATTGGGCAACCCTTCAAAGCCTAGTTCACTCAATTTGGGAAATGCGGACTTGGCAGGATAACTTGTTGTTATCATATCTCTGTTTTGGATACCTCCCCACAAGAACTCTTCTCCCACACTCACGACTGAATATGCACCTATTATTTGAAGATAATCCAAATTGGGAAGTTGGCCTAACAGCACAAGCTCCTTAAAGCATGCACAATGCTCGATATTAATATATCTCAAGTTTGGAAGGTCTGCCCTCAAATTTAGCCAATTAGGAAGATGGCTGCCAAAGTAACCTAAAATTTGAACAATTTCTAGAGAACGGGGAGGACAGAGCTCATTTAAAACATCCTCAGTTGAGATCTTCTTTTCATTAGTTTGGGAAAGTTGTTCTTCCGGACTCAATGTTTCGTAAACAAAATTTAGGTCTTGTAGACTATCTTTATTTCGAAGGTTTGCCATTTTTGCTATGCTCTTGTCCGATACTTTCTCTAAACTGTATAAATCGAGAGAAATTAGCTGTGATAGAGCTTCTATGCAGTCTAGGCTACTAAATCCTTCCAGGCTATTTTTGTCTGGCTTGAATCCGTATAGTTTAACGAGCTTGTCTAGTTTATTTAGGCCTGTTGGGATTCCCCTGACTCCTGAACCATTAGTACAGAGAAATTTCAGTTCTTGTAGGTTGATGATACTACTAGGGACATCGGACAAACTTTCGCACCCAAAAAGACACAAATATACTAGATATTTGAGATTTCCAATGGAATTCGGAAGATTTCTAATGTTTGAACCATTGACATCCAAGTATCTCAGATGCACGAGGTCACACAAAGAATCTGGTAGGCTTGAGAAATTGGAGCGAATGAGGTCTAAGATGCGGAGGTTTGAAAAGGCTTTACACAGATAATCGAGAGCAATTTCAGGTTTATCGCGAAGCAATAATGTTCTCAACCCATTTTCTTTTTTAATTAATTCAGTATTGACCTCATTTCCTTCTACAGATAATCGCCGTACTTTTAGTGAACCCTCAGGCCTGGTTAAAACTCGTCCCTCCTTTAATACACAGTTTTCATCTTTTCCTAATTGGCGGGCAAACGACCACAGGAGATCATGCATTTTGCATTCTGCTTGATCATAGAAATTTTCAGTAGCTTCCAAAAGATTTCGTACCAGTAACTCTGTGTAGTAGTCATTTCCCAACTTCCAGAAATCTTCCTTATCTTGCAAAAATCCTTCTGCTAGCCACTGATAGATTAATTCTGTTTTATTAAACTCAAAATCTTCCGGAAAGAGGGAGCAAAAGATGAAGCACTGCTTCAAAGGTGATGAAAGGTCCTCGTAGCTCAAATGAAATGCATGGTGGATACTTTGCACCCCATCAATGGACCACATATTGTTTTTTAGAACTGTTTGCCATTCGACTATGGTTTTGCGCTTCGTGCAAAGCACACCACCTATGGTTTTGATAGCAAGAGGCAAACCATCACACTTTTCAACTAGTTGCAACCCAATATCCTTAAATTCTTGAATCTCACATTCCTTTTGATCATGCTGAACTACCTGTTAGATAAATGAAAAAATTAGGAACGTCAATGCTTCCATTTATATTTTATATATATGTCAAGTTACTTATTAGATGTTAATTAAGATTGTAGAAGAATTAGAAATCCTAAGGTAATGGTAAAATATTGAGATTGAGCAAAAACAATATAGCACATTAATTAAGAGATAACAAAAACTCATTTTCCAAGAAAAGAGAGAACAAAAATTAGGATAGAAAGAAGTGCAACCAAATTATTAGCCGATTTCGTTTCGTACTCAATAATTGGAAAGAAGCAACCAATTGTGGAGCATCTTTGTTCGATGTAAAATCGTGGGTTACTGACTAATTTTGGATAACTTAATTAATTTCGAATCTTCACACACTTTATAAACAAAACCAATAGTGAAGTTAGCACATGAAAGAAAAGGCGGTTACTTTGACCTACTAAACTGCTTATATATGATAGCTGCAATAAAAACATCAGAAATTCCGGCTCTCATATTTTTATTAAATAGAGTGTCTATGTTTGAATTTAAATTTGTTGTTCTATGCTGGTGCCGCACAATATCATTAATGGGCACAACACGAATACTGACATGATACAGCTTGATAAGGCATGTTTAGGTGTGCCGTGTCATTTTTCTCCCTTAGTGAAATCAGAAATAAATTAAAAATATATTTTTCATAAGTTTTTTTTTTGTGTGTTTGCCTAAGTTGAGAAAATATTTGAAAATAGTAAATAAGGACGAAAAAATTATGAAACTTTTCTTAAAAATAGAGAATAAAAGCAAATTTTTTTCTTTTATTAATCAAAATTATTCTCACAATAATTTTTAGGCATGTGAATTTTTTTTTAGTATTTTGTGTTTCGGTATAATTATAGAAAATATATAAGTAGTAAATAAATTGAAAAAAGTTTCCTATGAAATGTCTAAATTTTTTAATAAAGAATAAATATAAGTTCCAGTTTTGGTAATTATAAAGTTTTTCGATGTATTTTTTCTATGTCATGCAAAATGTTCAGCTTTTACCGTAAATAAAATTAATTTCACAATACTTGGTTTTGAGAACCACCAGCCATGATCTCAAAGGATACTCAAAGGGCGCTTACAGTACACCAATTAGGTGCATTAGCCCATATGAAATCTTCAGTGTTAGTTTTGGGCTTGGGTTTTATTTTGGATCACGGTTGTTAAACAGGCCATACTAATGCAGACAAAATATTTTTTCCATCCGTTTTCTAATATTCTCTTTTTTAATACATGACTATTTATAGTATCTATATAAAAAAAACCATGTGATGATGAGACTACCAATCAGAAGGTGTAATCATGTAACCGTATAACTATATAAGGTATTTACTTAAAAAGGAAATTCAAAACTAACCTTTTACCCAAATAAGGAGAAGATAACTCTAATAAACCACATAATTTTAAAATTTTATTAATGTTTAGATACAAAAAGTTTATTTAATTTTCTTTAAAACCGGAGATAAAATAAATAGAATTAATTTTCACTGAGAATGGAGTTACCAAATATTTGAATTAATATTGTTAAAATAGTATGAATTTGAAAAGCTTCCAGTAGTACTATATATTGTAGAACTTCCCAAACGAAGAGGGGGTATAACATGTAATTAAAATGAATAAGTTCCAAAATGTACTTATATTTCATCGAGCTTAATTTGTCATGTATGCATATCAATAGCACTACTAGTGATGATAAAATATAAATAAAATACAATTTGCACTTCCGAAGAGTAATCTATTGAAAAAATAAAATCAAAGTACACAATCTAATTATTAAAAATGAAAAAAATATAATTAAACATATATATATTATATGAGATGAGCTATTGTGCTTTGCAAAGTAAAGCCATCATTTTACTTCGGCTTACTTTTTAGATTTTCAAAGTCCAAAATGTCGATCCGACCGTTCAAGTTGATCTACATATTGAAATGTGCTTGCAGACCAAATTTTACATTTTTTGGAATTTTTTTACTATTTATTAAGCCACTTTGAAAATTGCTGATCACATGGTCCAGAATTTTGTTGCACTGTTTTTTCTGGACCATGTGATCAGTAATTTTCAAAGTGGCTTAATAAATAGTAAAAAAATTCCAAAAAATGTAAAATTTGGTCTGCAAGCACATTTCAATATGTAGATCAACTTGAACGGTCCGATCGACGTTTTGGACTTTGAAAATCCAAAAAGTAAGCCGAAGTAAAACGATGGCTTTACTTTGCAAAGCACAATAGCCCATCTCATATATATATATATATATATATATATATATATATATATATATATATATAGGAAATGGCTACGGTGCTACGCGTAGCATATAGCGCCTCCGTGCTACGGCTCAATTTTTGAGTTTTCAAAATCCTAACGGTCGATCCAAACCGTTCAACATGATCTCCATATGAATATGTACTCGCAAACCAAATTTTACATTTTTTAGAATTTTTTTACTATTTTTTTAGATAGGTAGAAAATCACTTGATATGAATGGTACAAAATTTTCAGATCAAGTGATTTTCTACCTATCTAAAAAAATAGTAAAAAAATTCTAAAAAATGTAAAATTTGGCTAGCGAGTACATATTCATGTGGAGATCATGTTGAACTGTTCGGATCGACCGTTAGGATTTTGAAAACTCAAATATTGAGCCGTAGCACGGAGGCCCTCTATGCTACGCGTAGCATGCTAGCCATTTCCTATATATATATATATATATATACTTAATTACTTATCCATGCTAAATAAAACTGTAGTATGCATGTGCAATTGTGCAATTTGGCCATGTAGTACGTGTCACGTGATCGAAAGTTTATTTTTATGTGACGTGACCAAAGAGGTGGAAAACCATTACATCATGACATAACCACATGTGACATATATATGACCAAATGTGATGTGACCGTTCAATTTTAACTATTTTATTGAACTTTTAGTTAATGGAAAAAATCTGAAAAAATATCAAAAAGTATGAAAAAAAAATTGAAATAATTTTTTTTAATAAAGAAATAAAATTGGAAAACGTGGTTACATGACGTGACAAGATCGATTAACGTGCCATGCCGTGCCATGACATTTTCGACTTAAGGTGCCAGAAGAGGCGAGCACCTCATTACCGTGCCGTGACATTCTCAGAAAGCCAGACAGGCGCCAACAAGGGTGGAGAAACGTGGCCAGGCACATACGGCACGTTCAAACATTAATTCTAATAAATGAATTAATGTTTGGCTTACTATCCTCTTACTCGATCAGCAATCCAATCCATTAATTAAAATCCTAACCAACATCACAGGATGTCTGAACTAATTAGGCCAGGGAAAACTAAAATGCTCGTCCAGAACAAATACACAATTTTCTGGTGGATCTAGTTGTTCCGAATAATCTTAAATATGGTATTATCTAACTGAATTTTATTTTTTTATTTTTATCTTGGTTTCAATACGTAATAGGGGAATATTAGCAATCTTATTGTATATGCAATTCATGGGACTACCAATGAAACATATATAACATATAATAATTATTCATCAGTATGTAGCTAGAGTACACATATATATATATATATATTTGGACGTAATATTCACAACCAATTATTTAAAAAAAAATGTAGAATATGATTTTAATAACATATATGTATTTAATTGAAATTTGATATCAAATAGCTAGAGTATCATTTTTTTTTCAATGTAGTGTTCTTTGAAAGCAGCAAACTTAATATAGAATAGTGGAATTAATACGTGCTGACTAAAAGCAGTAGAATTAAAAACTTCAATTAAATTTTTGAAAGCAAAGATACGAAATATTTTTGAAAATATATTAATTGTTAGAAATTGCAAATTGGCGAACAGAGATATATATTAATTTGGAGTTCCATTATATAATTAGGCAAATAATTATAGGCACTGTAATTAGAATTTTGCTATTGTGCTTCGCGAAGTAAAACCCATATTGTACTTCACGCTCATACACCCATTTCCAAAATCCAAATCGTCGATCCGACCGTTCAAGTTGTTCTCCATATTGAAATGTGCTTGGAGACGAAATTTTACATTTTTTGAAATTTTTTTACTATTTATTAAGCCACTTTGAAAATCGCTGATCCATTGGTCCAGAATTTTTTACTGTTTTTTACTATTCACAATGGATCAGCGATTTTCAAAGTGGCTTAATAAATAGTAAAAAAATTCCAAAAAATGTAAAATTTGGTCTCCAAGCACATTTCAATATGGAGAACAACTTGAATGGTTCGGATCGACGATTTCGATTTTGGAAATAGGAGTATGAGCGTGTCCGTTTTACTTCGCGAAGTATAATAGCCCTACTCCTGTAATTATTACTTTATACAAATTAAATTCCGCTTTGCTAATCAAATAATACGTATACCAGGCGTCGGAGTGGTCATGAATTGAAAAATCTGATACAAAATTCCACTTTGTTTAGATTGGATTAAATAAGTTTGGATTAGTTATACGACTGCCAAATTGTTTGTTTAAGGACCCAATACTTAAATCATGACCAAGTTAGGCAACACTAACATCAAAAGTTATGAACTTTACCTGTTTTATTAATAGAGACCAGCCATCTTCAGTAGATAACTTTGCTACCCGGTGTAATTTTGCCGCCCTCATTCCATCTGCAACTCTTCCATCTCTAGTGGTGACAAGTAACCTACTCCCGTGTGCTCCGCTACTCATGGGAGCACGCAACAGATCGTCCCAAACCGCTTGGCTCTCTTCCCAAACATCATCTAGAATAAGAAGAAACCTTTTCCCCTGGACGAGGCTCTTTAGTAACGGCGCCAACTCCGATCTTTCTTGGGCATTGCGGTGCTCGCCTTGGGCCTCTCGGATCACATTTTTCAATAATTCTTCTTCTCTCACCTCCTTTGATACACAGATCCAAATTTTTAAGTGGAATTCTTGTTCAATTCTTGGATCGTTGAATATCTTTTTTGATAGAGTTGTTTTCCCAATTCCACCCATCCCTACAATTGCTGCAATACGAACAATTTCTCTCACACCATTTTCTTCTTCTATCAACCAATTCACTAGCATCTCAGTATCTTCTTCAATCTTTTCTCCCACCATATCATCTAGCACAATCAAGGAATCAGTCTTGCGGTTGTTGATCCTGTCCCCTCGGCAAACTCGATCGGAAGGACCGGGAATGATTTGTGCCGCAATCAAACCCAGATTAGCCTTTGTGCTGGCAATCCTTTCTAACCTCGAATTAATCTCCTTAATTTTAGAACCAATCTCACGAGCAAATATCGGATTGCGTAAGAAAGAAAGCAAATTGTAGCCATAGCGAGCATTTTTAGAGGAACGGGAACTGGAGGCAGCAAGACGCTCCTTTGCCTTGATTTGACAGAGGTCAATGACATCATCGGCATCGTACATGACATCCTTCAGCTGCATAAGCCAGTGTTCTATGGCACTGCCCTTGCTCTGCTTCCTCTCGGCATCGGCAAGGACACATTGGATGTCACGAACGGTCTCACCGAGCTTCTCAACCTCACCAGGGATGCCCAGCAGCATTCCCACCTCTTCTTCCACCATTTGCACAACAAGTTTGCTAAACCTGGACAGGAAGGCATCGAGTATCATCGCCATCTTTGTTTTGAGTGAGAGCTACAGCTATTGATCAAGAGGAAAAGAGATTGTAATGGGGATAGTTGGAGAATGTGGTTTTGAATGAGAGCTGCAGCTTTTACTCACGAGGAAGAGAGATTGGAGTGGGGATAGTTAAAGAATGTGGTTTTGGATTAATGCGATATAAGTTTGCCTTTCCTGTAATAGTCTATAAACGAATATCAGATAAAAAATTCACCGTGAGCTGGAAGATAGAGGTTGGAGAGCGATAGGACAACGACTAGCTCTAATCTAATGGCACATGCAAGCTATGTGAAGGCGACAATGTGATTATCATGGAAAGGCAATCCGGTTCAATTTAATCTACATTTATAATAATTTTTTAACCCTCAAAGTAATACTTCATTCTGACGGATTCAATCCGGAACCGAACCGGATCCAAACTGGAACCGACCCGGTTCTGATTAATTAATTTGGATAGGGTATGGTTTAAAAAATATAACTGGTCAAATTATGGGTGCGGTTACAAAATTAATAATTTAATATCCGATCCGGATCCAAACCGGAACCGTTATTGTAATAGATAGGATATGGGTTTGATTTAATTATCCGACCCATAACCGAACCCAACTCAATACCCCGTATAAATACCCGATAAAATAATAATAAAATTTCTTTATAATTATTGAATAAAAACATATATTAATTACTATGAAAAGACAATCATTTGTAGTTTTTTTAATTTCTTAAATGAAATTTATTGTTCTTTTCACACAGATCATTGTAATCAAATATCACGTTCACGTTTTGCCTATAAATTTTCAAAGTTAATTAATTCTTTTCTTTATCTCTTTGTCTACCATATATCTTTTTTTCTGCACGGATCATTGAAATTTATTGCTCTCTTCGCTGATTGAAACAAATTAGTATTAATATTCTATTCATGAATTTTTGGAACCATATAATAAAATCACCATCCCTAATATTTTACTTTCTAAAATTATCTCACCTTCAATATTTTATATCAGATTTTAATTCATATCCTCTCCGGTACCTGATAAGGGAATCTTTTAGAATTAGTGGGTTGGACCGTTCTTTTAATTTCGCAAGAATTTCAAAGCACAAATAATATTGTCCCTGCGCTATTTCCTAATAGGCACCGCATTGAGTTAATCTGGACCGTAAATTTGTGAGCTCCACCCGTCCAATACCTAAGAGGATACTTGTCCCGCTGGACAATGGGCATAGGCCTCATAGCGGGTCCCACCTCAGTTTTGGAGTGGGATGGTGTGGTTCTGAAATTAAATTTATTTCATTATATATTTTGCTAGTATCAAAGATTAATTATTCCTCTATAATTGCGAATTGGGTCGACCGGCCCCACCAAGCTGACGTTGTTTTGGAAAACCTCTCCTCCAATTATTGGTGTTGGGTTGGTTGGAAGGTCGAGGTTAGACCTTGACCAACTCTAATCTTTATATATAACAAAACAGAGAAGCAATTTTCAACCGAGCCCCTGCATTATAAAAAAAATTATCTGAAATAAATGATTATCCCTGAGCCAGGAATTGCAGAAAGAATTCAGAATGTGTTAGTCTTTATATAATTTAATTGTTCATAACTAAATTTTGCTTTACTAGTTTTTACAGAATGTAGCTCTGGAACAAAATTTCCCTTTCTACTTCTTTTTAGTATTGAGGAGATCACACGTTTCTGATGAGTATTGCTAGGAGTAATTTGATTTCCTTTTTCTTTGCATGCTCGTAGCAGATTAAACTAAAGATTAGGAGGTACATAAGTTTACTTCATCTTGATCGAAATCTAAATTAAAATTTCAATAGATACATATCAGATTACCGTAGGATGTTATATTAAAAAAAAGGATAAAGATTTTTTTCCCCCGGTTCCTATCCCCCATTCATCCCCCAATCATTAATTATCTAGGGGACCACAACTTCAAGCACAAAAAGACAAAAGAAAACATGTATCAATCATTAATTACGTGGGGACCACTAATTAACTAGGGGGACCGCTTATATTTAAAAAAAATTACAACTGACGCGCACAAGTATTCATATCTAATACATAAAGTATTCATATATAATATATTAAGTATTCATATCTAAGATATCAAGTATTTAAAAAAAACTGGACACATTACTTACCCATCTTTTACACGGTTTTAGAGGTGGTTTTTTTTTTCTCCGTTCACTCTAATCAATATTTCTGACAATCTATGAAGAATTTTGCGAATCTAAAATAACATACGTTTTCTATGTAATTTTATCTTTCAAATGAGATCCATGATGAAGTACTTTTGAGTTATCCGTCGTGTAAGTATTCATAACTCGTAAAATTATTTATATCTCGTCATGCAAGTATTCATACCACGTCGAGCAAGTATTCATACCTCGTCGAACAAGTATTCATACCTAAGATATCAAGTAAAAAATGATTGAGTGGTAATGAAATTTCAATCGGTAAAAATGAGTGCATGATGTGTCCAGTTTTTTATTTGTGAAATACTGATGAGGTATGAATACTTGCTTGATGAGGTATGAATACTTGAATGACAAGGTATGAATACTTGTGCAACGGACAACTCGAAAGTATGTCATCATGGATCTCATTTGAAAGAGAAAATTGCGTAGAAGACGTTCGTGGTTTTAGATTTGCAAAATTCCTCACAGATTATCAAAAATATTGGTTAGAGTGAACGGAGAAAAAAAAACCACCTCTAAAAACGTGTAAAAGATTGATAAATAATGTGTCCAGTTTTTTTTTAAATACTTGATATCTTAGATATGAATACTTCATGCATTATATATGAATACTCTAGAATGCAACTATGAATACTTCTTTTAATAGTAATGAATATGAAAAAGTAGTATGTTTTTCTTTTCCTTTTCTGTTGCCGAATATTCCAAGTTGGTTATCGGTCCCCACCGGCAGTTAAATGCTAAATAACAGATAATTAGCGGTCCCCCCAGTTGAAAACGCGTTTTTAATTAGTGGTCCCCGTTAATCAAGCGTTTTTGGTTGTCTTTTAGTGCGGAAATCGTGGTCCCCTCTTAATTACCATTAAACAATAATTAACAACCTTATCCGGGGGATGAATGGGGGATAGCAACCCGGGTATTGTTATCTCATCCCTAAAAAAAATATCTGAAAGTATATGGATTATGCAACATTAATTGTAGAGGTAATTAATGATACAAGTGCATCACAATTTCGTTTTAGATCAGAAAAGAAATTTCTTCTAAAAATATTTTGTACTTGATATAATCTAATTGTGATTTGATGTTCCACCAAAACTAGTCAGTAAAATAATAGTAGATGCTTACGTTGTGTTGAAAAACCCTCGTCTCATATTAACGGTGAGCTGGAAGATAAAGATTGAAGAGCGATAGCACCTTCACCAGCTCTAATCAAATGCATCACCTAATTAATTATTGACCCTAACCTTCATATATAACAAAACAGTGAAACTAGTTTTCAATATAGCCCCTCAATTATGTATGAAATCTTTTGAGTGAGGGTTGGTACTATGCATAGTGCAGATTTGTCCGTCATACTATAGACTAATATCTTTGTTTTTAAAGTTCAAACAGTCAATCTGAACCAATCAACATGATCTCCAAATGAAAATGTGTTGCCTCGACCGCTCAGCAACTACACTTGGCAGTTGCCTCTGACTTTAACATTGGAAATGAAATCACCATTCTCTGATCCACAAGGTAAATTCTTCAATTTTTAGTAATTATGAAAAGGATTCTCATCATGTAGATTATGTGCTTGTAGTAATTCCTAAACCAGTTTTGCATTGCATTATTGTTAATTCTTACCTGAAAATGATTGGACCAATTAAATTTTGATTATTAATTGTTGAAATCAACTTTAAATTTGGGTACATAGACCATGATAACCTTAGAGGTGAGAATGTTTTTTTGTTATGCATATTGATTCATACTTGAATTTTGGCCTTTTGTTTAGACAATGAATCAACACAAAAACTGGGGTTTGAAGAACCGAAGATTGGAATGGAATTTCCAAGTGATGATGCAACCTACAAGTTCTACAATGTCTAAGCATATCATGTTGGTTTTAAAAAGAAGCTAGCTATTCACTTCTTAATTAAAACCATCCATCATTTTTTTTTTTGGATAGAACCGTAAGCATAATTTCATTGCAAAACAAACATAGCATCCAGATACATGAGGTTTAACATTACAGCTTATAGAAATGATTAAAAAATAGCAATTTCCTAAAATATATCAGATGCTATACCATTACATGGTTGCTGCACAAATATGAAAATCTTGAGGGTGTAGCTGCAATTGTAACTCCATTCCGTGAGCAACATTGTCAGTTGGGTAGCCATCAAATTCAAACCCAGTTCTTCACACCACATTTGAGATGTGATGGGGAATATGTAACGCCTCCCTTCTAACAGGCCTTATTATAGCCTTCTCTCTTTTTATGTGAACTAAGATACATAGCATTCAGAATTGGTACCTGCACCTGTACCTATTGAAATGTAAAATATTCTAGAGTTATCTAATGACTCTGAGTTCAGGAACTCCTCTCCTAGTTGGCAGTATGTTGATTGTGGTTTTTAGTCTCAGTTCTTCCATAAAGGTCCTGCTTGACCATCCATCATTTTACTGTTACACACATTGGTACTAATTACCAGTAGATCTAACAATCATTTTGAAATTTTTAATAGTAAATTTTACAAAATAAAATAAATCATTCTTTGTCCTTTATTTCCTTTAAACAAACAGCAAGAGGGTGTTATGGAAATTTGTGAAAAACTACAAATTGAAGTTGAAGAAACATTTGCACAAAGCAAAAATTGTTTGGTAGACAAAATAATAAAAAATAAATTTACCATATGCATAAAGAAATATGTTAAGAACCGAGAATTAAATTTAACAGTACAATTACAATTATTTATAGTCATATTACACTACCAGAAAAAATACTGTAATGAATTATTACTTACCATAAAATACTTGAAAATTTGCTCAATAGTTTATAAAGAAGAAACTGGGTATATTTCTGAAATTGAAATAAAAACCGTCATGTCAGATTAGAAATTTATAAAATTTGAGGAATGGAGAGATGCTCTAAATCAAGAGGAATTGGTTTGACGACGTTCTGCACACCACACATTTTCTATATTTCTTTCTCTTTCTCTGACAGATAAATGTGAGGTGTGCACGTAATTACCAAAGCAAAGTCAATGCTTTATGGCCCCCTATCGCTTATGCCAAAAGAAAAGTTAAAAGTCAATGCACTCTGATCATTGATTGTTTCTTTTGGAGAATATATATACGAGGAGAGATCCAATTACATATTTTTTGGTGACACACTTTGACACCTACTATTTTTAAAGTCTAAATAATTAAAGACACCAATAATAACTTGCACAATTCTTGTTTATTTTGCCCCTAATTTTTCATTTTTTCGGAAAAAAGATTACTTGCACAATACTAGGAAGAGGAGAGATCGGATTACACTATTTTTTTTTTTGACACATTTTGACACCTACCATTTTCAAAGTCCAAATAATCGATCCAAACCGTTCAACATGATGGATATATTAAAATATGCTTGGAGATCAAATTTTTCATTTTTTTTCATATTTTTATTATTTATTAAGATGGTTACAAAATCGTTGTTTTCAGACCATTGAAAAACAGCGATTTTGTAACCATCTTAATAAATAGTAAAAAAAATTTAAAAAATGTAAAATTTGATCTCCAAACACATTTTAATATGGTGATCATGTTGAACGGTTCGGATCTACTGTTTGAATTTTGAAATCACAAAATTGACCTATAAAAAAACAGTATCAAGATGTGTTAAAAAAAAAAAAAGTGTAATTGGATCCCTCCTCTACTAGGAACATGACTTTGCCTCTTACTACGTAATTTGGCTGAATTCTGGGAGGGTATTGTCAAGCTGACGTTGTGTTGAAAAATCTTCCCGTCTATTGGTGCTGAATTGGAATTTAAAGGTTAGAGAGCGATAGGAGTTTGACCAGCTCAAACCTAATGCCATTACCTAACCTTCACATATGACAAAATAGATAGCTAGTTTTCAACAGAGCATCTGCATTATGTGAAAAAACTTTTCTGAAATAAATAGTTACCAGTGAGCCACGAATTGCAGAAAAAAAAAAAAAAAAGTGTTAGTCTTCCTGTGATTTAATTATTCATAACTAAATTGTGCTTAACTAGATTTTAGAGAATTAATGTGATTTTGGAAGTATGTTTTTTCCATGCATGAGGAGGGTTCAGATGCCTCCATATTATATACCTCCATTATGCTTCAATTATAGAACTACAATAATTTAAAATTTAAAACTTAAATGTGAAACCATTAGATATGATTTATATCAATTTCTCTACGCACGCGTGAAAGAATCATGACATTTTGATTTTTTTTTGCTTAATATCATCAATAGCTTACAAAAAATTGTAAAATACATAACATGTTGTCAATAATGGAGGCACAAAAAAATAGAGACATTTCAACTCTCCTCTTTTTTCATAGTAAAAAGTAAAAGGATAAAACTTTACTTGATCTTTATTGAAATCATAATTAAAATTTTAATAGATACGGAGCAGGTTACGATAGGATGTATCAAACAAATTGTAGCATATATGGATTATGTACGACTGAAAATTCGGCAGCACTAATCGGTCAAAACCGGGCGTTTTAATTAGATGAGAAGAGAAATTTGTTCTAATTATGATTTGATGTTCCACCAAAACTAATCAGTTAAATAATAGTAGATGCTTACGTTGTGTTGAAAAAACATCTTGTCTCATATTAACGCTGAGCTGGAAGATAGAGAGATAGAAGAGCAATAGGACTTTAATTAATCAGCTCTAATCAAATGCATCACCTAATTAATTATTAACCCTAACCTTCATATATAACAAAACAGAGAAGCTAGCTAGTTTTCAACATAGCCCCTCAATTATGTAAGAAATCTTTTGAGTGAAGGTTGGTACGTCTATACTACGGATCCGACTTTGCTGCTTTTCTCAGAGAAAAGCAGCTTCTTGCTTTTTCGATCCGAACCATTCAAAATTTTATATTTGTGTATCTTGATAAAGTAACTTTTTCATGCACAAATCTCAACAAATTTGAATGGCTCGGATCAGAAAAGCAGAAAGGTGTTTTTCTCTGAGAAAAGCACCTGAGTTGGTTCCCTATACTACTATGAATAGCACAGATTTGTCCGCCGTACTGTAGACTAATATACTTGTTTTTAAAGTTCAAACAGTCAATCTGAACCGATCAACATGATCTCCAAATGAAAATGTGTTAGTCTTTATATAAGCAGCGCTCTATGTATGGCACTGCCCTTGCTATGCTTCCTCTCGGCATCAGCAAGAACGCATTACTAGTGAGAGCTACAGTTATTGCTGAAGAGGAAAAGAGATTGTAATGGGGATAGGTGGAGAATGTGGTATTGAATTAATGCGATATATTATATTAGTTCGCCTTTCCCGTAATAGTCTAATTAAAAGAATGTCGGATTAAAGAATTCACCCTGAGCTAGAATCGAAGATAAAGGTTGGACAGCAATACGACATTGACGAGTACTTCTAATTTAGTGGCACTTGCAACTAAGCAAGCCATGTGAAGGCAACCATGTGATTGCCATGTGTGAAGGAAATCAGGTATAAGATTTTTGTAATAGTTAGATAACATACAGGAAGGAAAACTTGAAGGAGATGTATTAGATCGCAATTTGATCAATTGATTCTTAAGCTTCTATGAAGGAGATGTTTCGAACTATTTTTCATCTGTTTTGATAATAAAAGTTTGACACATGCTATAATTAAGATCTTTTTTGTACTTTCACTTGGCTTGACTTTTGGGATCTAAGCATTTGCTAACAATAAAAGTACGCCTAATAGTGTATTTGATTTTGGGATTGTTGATTTTGTGATTTTCATTAGAAAATAGAAAAAAAAAAAACACAATAACACTACTACAGAATTGCAAATCAGCACCGGTTTTTTTTTACATTCAAAACCGGTTTTCCTACCGGTGTTGATCGGGCTGGTGCTGATTCCATGTTTGATTAGCACCGGTTTAAAACCGGTGCTAAATGTAATATATAACACCGGTTATTTCATAAAAACCGGTGCTAAAAGTAGATAAACAACACCAGTTTTTTCATAATAACCGGTGCTAAAAGTAGTATACAACACCGGTTGTTTCATAAAAACCGGTGCTAAAAGTTGCATTCAACACCGGTTTGTTCATAAAAACCGGTGCTAAAAGTAGTATACAACACCGATTGTTTCATAAAAACTAGTGCTAAAAGTTGCATTCAACACCGGTTTTTTTGATTCAAACGGTGCTGATTTGTTACATTTAGCACCGGTTTGGTTAAATGACCTGTGCTGATTTTTTTTTATTGTTTGGAATTTGGTATATATTAGGCTAGCCTCCGAATTTGCTAGCCATAATTAAATATTCACATGCACAAAATATAGAATGGACAAAACATTATACAAATGAAACAACACATAATTTAAAAGTATCATCTTTACTAAATTTGATAGTTTCAACAAAAACAAGCTAACTTTACAATATCTCTCATATTGCCTTAAATTTCGTAGTATGCCAAATATTTTTCCAAAAAGAATTTAGCCCACATTGTCTGAAATTGTTTAAGATCTTCCATCGAATACGGTGATGAACTTGAGCACTACATGAAATTATATTGAACTGTTAATGTAAACAAGAAATAGAGCAATACAGTATGACTCCTTCATTGGTCGCCTCTTTTTGGTGAAACACGATAGAGGGTTCTAGATATTTTGAGAAGGCCTTCAAAGTCATTGATTGCTATGGCATTAGCCCCTATTGGGTGAGGGATATATCAGTGAGGGTTGCAATATGGTCTATATTATTGGAATGAGTGTCCAATTACAAGACATAGATGTGATTGGATTTCTAAGAGGCCTTGAGGACACTGGTGAATTTGATGGCTTACTTTAATTGTGAATGTTCTGGCTAGGATTGATATTTGGGTTAAGAATGTTGGTCAAGCACCCCCACAATGATGCTTATCCCCATATTTGGAAAGTTTGAGAAAGAGTTTAACTGGCTTTGCATATTACTGGAGAAATGCTATTGGAACTAAGCACAGATATTAAAAGTGACAACTAAAGATATTAAAAGTGTAGTAACTACGTCATGAAATAGATTTATACATGTATTGGAAAACTACCGAAAAATGTAGTAACTAGGGACAACATTAACTTTATCACATAGAATCCACATTTTTTATCATCATTTTGCTGAGGGCACTGTATTGCACATTTCAAAAAAAAAAAAATAGTATTGTGAAAATTGCAAGTAGCAAATATAGAAAAATGATTATATTTTGAAGCATATTTTACCTGTTTAATTGAATATCAACAACGAAAGCGATCTCTCCCCCTGTACTAACTTGTCAACAACAATATTGTGAAGTTCTTTGCATTCTTGTTCCTACAAGACAAAGGGGGGGGGGGGGGTTAAATCAGCCCTTTTCTTCTTGTTCCTATTCCTCTTTTTCAAAATAGAGCTCCCGGAAGCACCATTGACTTCGTGTGATAGATTGAGGATGCCAAGTTGTTGCATCCTCTCCTTGTTAGACTTGATCCTCTCTAATTCCCTGACTTTTTCATAAGCTACTAGAGCTTGATCCATCGCTTCAGATTCTATCAATGGATTAATTCTCATTTGCATTTGTTTTCTACAGATTAAGAATGCCATCAATGGATTTCAGAAAGAGATAACTTTAGGGTCCAAATCCCAAATCAAAAGTTTAGTTAGACAGTTAAAACAAAAAACACAATAATTAACAAGCCATTTCGGGAGTTTCTATTTAAAAGAATCTAAAAATTTCCGTTCACATAAATGATAATACATAATAAAGTTTAGACCATAATAGAAGAACTTTAAATAAGGATCATTAAGTATTCAGAAAAAAAAACTGTCTCAAGTGTTCAATGGAGTGACCTTAAAATGAGACATTATATAAATTATTTTTGTGTCATTATTTTTTCATTTTTCTACGTGCATGAGAAATATGTAAATGTAGGTATCCAACATTGACCGTAACATGCAACTATAAAGATAATATCTCGTTATGTACATAACTTGTGCTGAGGGAAAATGTTCATCAAAATTACCGATGTTCCTCGTATTTATAATATAAGTGATGATATTTCTGAATCTCTTGATGAAGTAATAATATATGCATGTAATTATTATTAAGGTGTTAATATTTCTTAAAATATCACTACTAGAATTTTGGTTTGTTGCATGGGTAACACTTAGTTGTTGCATGGATATGAAGGTCCCATGCAAAAGAATTGGTGTTTCTGACACAATAATATCTGTTGCATGGGTGTCCCATGGAAAAAGTAACCCATGCAAAAAATTTGATGTTTATCCATGCAACTGTCTCTTACCGACCCATGCAACTAATAATTGACGACCCGTGACCCGCCAGCCATGCCCAATAATATATTTTAATAAAGGTCCATGCAAAAACCAAAAGAATTACTCATGTAACAAGTCTGCAGAACTGAGCCCCAACAGTTGCATGGGCTTTCCCATGTAACAAGTTTGATGATTCTTATTTTATTATTTTATCCTAAAGGTCCATGTAAGAAGTCATACACTACTCATGTAATAAGTCTAGAGAATTGAGACGAAACTGTTCCAAGGGCTTACCCATGTAACAAGTTTTGATGATTCATTTTTTATTATTTTATTCCAAAGGTCTATGTAAAAAGTCCTGCCCATATAATTAATCTGGACTGTTGAGAAGTATTTGATTTAAAACCTGTACTAGATCCAAACCATTATTTTTCAAGATAATGTAATAATAATTGTTTCTAGATAATTTAGGTGTCATTCTAAACATGATTATTTAATATAGTTATAATGATGTACTTGTAGGAATTTTCTTTATGGCAAATAATACTGTCTTGTTCAATAAACATTTTCACTATAAAAAATAATAATATAAGAGACAATTAGTGTTTAATGAATGTCTTTTTCAATAAAAATTTCCAATTTAATGCCTTAATTGCTGTTTAATGATTAGAAAATATTTCTTATTATTTTAATTAATACTAATCTAATCACAATTGAAATGTAATTAAGCAACAACAACTTTTCTCTAAAATTTTGACAATTTAAATTGTCATAAATTTTGAATTGACATGATTTTCATAATCCCATTTAAATAGCACAATTTGGTCCGAAATAAGTGATACAATTAATCACAATTGAAATGCCTTAACCAAAGTTTTATTCATTTTTCAAAAATAGAACCGAACCGACCGAATTAAACTTACCAACCGATTAAAACCAAACCAAAATAAATTTCTTAAAAGGAACTAGCACATCTTGAAAAGAACTTACACATCTTAAACCCAAATTATAAAAAGAACTAGCCACTAGTTCATGAAAGAAACTAGCACCCTTGCAATTATAAAAAAGAACTTACACATCTTAAACCCAATAAAATATCATTACATCTTAACACAAAAATTAAAGCATTTATCTATCCAAAACAAGTTTATGTGAGAGGATTAATTACAAAACCATACTATTTGCAAATCAGAGGGAGGAATCAAAATATATAATTTCGTTGAATATATAAAATAAAAGCTAAGGGAGATACTTTTTCTTATAAATTAAAGAAGATTTTGTTACTTGCACGTGAAAATAGACACCGATTTCAACAAGTATCTCCTTTCTGCCTTTGAACTTCTCTAACTCTACACCAGCCAAAAGTAAAGCGCACACAATCTGAAATTATAACATAGTTTGAAGTGTACCATCAGTTGTTGCCCATGTATGGCAAGGTAAAATCTAAAATATGACTATTTTCTTACAGAAATTTGTAAAATGACAACTTATTACTGAAAGAAGTAGGATTAATTGTGACAATAAGAGATAAACAACAAATATCCACGAGGTACCTTGTCATATAATACTATTAGTTCGGGATAATAGGGCCCAGTTTGGGATTTTAGCACTGCATAATATTTAGTGTAAATCTCAAGATATTTAGCAAAGTTCAATTTTTTTTTTTTTACTTTTACCTAACAGACATATACCAGGCCTGATGGTTCTATTTACCCAACATGCAATTGATACTGCTTTCAACCCAGTACCCCTAATACCAGTTGCTTTGTTTTCTGTTTTGATGTTTGGTGCCGATATGGTATAGGTACAATAACATAAGACAAGTGACCTTGATATATTCAGTTATATTTTCATGCTCTCATTTCATATTCTTTGTCAGTAGACCCCTTTTATTTACTTATTTTACAGAAATGCCCTTTATTCTTTTATTTTACTGCTAGGACAATACTACTTATTATTTTACACATGTAGGTCGAAACTAAACTTATTCTTATGCCTTGCTTACTATACTAGTTAGGTTAAGTAAACTGAGTGATACATCAATTTTTATGTAAATATATAGGTGTAATGCATAGGAATGTATAGCTAGTAAATACACAGGTTTTACCTTAAACAAATCAGCACCTCTTCCAAATAGACCTAACAATATCAGTCCAGAAGTTGATCTGGATACCAGCAAGCAAAGAACATAGTAAGTTTACTTGTAATTAGCATTTTTTAGGGGCTGTTGAAGAGTGAGATTGCAGATTTTTTAGGGACTGGTTAAGATGAGATGTGACAATTATTAATTAGACCTTGCAATTAGCAGTATTATTGTAAATAAGAGACCTTGCAATTAGCAGTATTGACTAATTAATGGTCATACCAGGCAGTGGTGGGATCACGGAAGTCTGTCGGCAACAAACTTAACAGTTAGCCATTATGATACATCCCTTTCCAATTAAGGAACAAAAATAATAGAAAACAAGAAAGAGTAAAACTCGAATAAATGATCGATCCAAGTATTCAGTGTTTCAACCGGTAGTCTTCAGATCAGATTTTACAAATTTCATTATAACAGTATCTTTATAGTAAACTTTGATCAAAATAAGCATTATATAAGAAAATTACCTCAGCTGACTCAGAGGATGAGGAGAGGTACTGATAGTAATAACGACGTAAGTCATCAGAGACAAATACCGAGTTGTTCGGCCACACATCAAGGTTCTGATCTGTTAAGTAGCCTAATATGCAATCCATAAAGCTTATCCTTAAGTAGCCTAATATGCAATTTACAACTATAAATTATCTCACATTTTTTGTATGACCAAGCTAGTCAGCGGCCAACTTAATTAAAACTGTAATGGCTCTTAGTCTCTTACCATCATGACTAACAACCTTCAAAAATTCAAAAAGACAGAACTACTGACAATTCAGGGATTTAGAAATAAAAGAGAAAAAAAAAAACAAATTAATAAAATTCAGCTTAAGAATACATACAAGCTTTGATGATGTACGGAGCGCTGAAGCAAGCTTTGATGATGTACGTAGAGGTCCCTCAGATTAGGAAAATACCAAAGGGCATAAAATTTATACAATGACCCCACAAAATTATTATATTTATGTTTTGGGTCTATGTCTTAGCAAATTCACCATGACCATGGCCGTCCTGTACACAGATAAAGAACAGGGGGGCCAAGTGACCATACATTTAAGCAATTAGACAATTTCTAAACGATAAATCAGATATGAACCGGAGCAAGAACAAATCAACAAGTAATTTACACATCAAGCTCATTTCAACAATTCAAATTTTCAGAAGTTCAAGAGTCATGAAGGACTTAGATCGCATATACAAAATGCGCAAATGACTACCATCGACGAGCAAATACACAAACACAAATCAGAGGGGCTCAACCCACATGCCATCACAAGGCATAAGGAAAGGAAATCAGAGATTTGCAATGTTACCAGGAAATGCTAAGAGTATCCCTTGACGCGTGTCGACAGGTAACACAGCGAAGGGGTCGGGCCTTGCTTGCCGCTGTCTCTCCGACTTTGCTTCTCCGAGGGTTTGACGAGAGGCGGTCGGTACCGAGGTTGTAGACGGTTGTTGCCTTCTCCACCTTGCTTCTAACCGACCTCGAGGTCCGCGAGCGTACGGAGTGGCGTGAGGAAGAAGAGATGGAGAGAGGAGTGTCGTTCCTTCTCCAAGAAGTGACAGGGGGAGGGAGAGACAGGGGCCCGCTGGTAAGAGAGAGGAAGAGAGAAAGATGTAAAGGGGTAGGATTTATTAGGGGGTGGGGCTGTGTAGTCAGAGAGAGAGAGAGGTGCGGACCCAAACCACACTCTCCAATTTGGTTAATGACAGCCTTCTCCAAATTTCAATAGGGATTTTAGGGACCTTGAGATTTGTGCAAATTCAGGATGATCGGATTATAACACTCCTTATCCACATCACAGAACTAAACAGAAATATGCACACTTCATCACAGATCATACGGCTCATATTCACAACCCTAATCTGATTCTAAACACTTGTATAGAATTAAATATGAAAAAATAAAAAAAATAGTTTTTTACATTTTCTATTAACAAATCATAACAACAATTGACAATTTTATAGAATTTCATTATTTGTAGCCTCTTCAAATTGAGCCAAAAATTACGGACCGTTGATTTCCACGTGAGCATTCAACGGTTGATCTGCAATGAAATAACACCTAATTTCTTTTAAAATGATCAAGTTAGTACCAACAACCTTAAAAACGAAAAAAATTTGGAGTTCCAACAATTATAAGCTTCGATCCAATGTGTAGTATTTATAGCCCTACGATGTCGTTATATTCCGTCGCTTGGATGGATGTGTAAATGAACATCAAATTAGATCAAACTTACCAACAATGAAATTAATGGAGCACTCTTTAATTTGAACGGTTCTGATCGACAAACGGACAATGTTTGTCTTTGTTCCTTCATTAACTCAGCCAACAAGAGTTAATGTTCTATAGTCATGCATGTTTGACATAAGTCATTGATGCAACATGCATGTATAACTATACAATTTAATTTGTCAAAATTATTTAATAATGTAATAAAAATGTTCTAACATTATATTTTGATATAAATTTTATCAATATCATTCTAAATTAAACTAATTTGTTTTTTCACAAAACATGACTTAATTATTTAAAGAATTAAACTTGACTTATAAATACTAATTTGTCAACATAAATAAGCTAATTTCGAATGTCCAAACTAGTTTGTCAAAGTTTTCACTTATCTCTTAAACTTTTGCAAAAATTACTTTTCTTAAAAATCAATCTATATAAACTAATTCTATATATACAAATTATTTTGCTAACTTTTTATTTCTCTTCCTAACAAAATTTTTAAACCATCTGCCAAAAATTTCACCCTCTCTGCCAAAAGGGAGTCTCTATTCTCTGAAGTAACATAATATTGTTGTTTAGATCCGGCCTTAGATGATGCACATGTCCTTTTAATATTCGTGCATAATAATGATCAAACGGTTCCGATCTAAACACAAATATTATGTTACCTCAAAGTAAATATGATACAAACCTTTCTATTTTTCCTCTGGACTCAGCGAGATATCTCCTCTCCTCTGTGTACTTTCTAAATAAACCAAGCACGATTGTACCAAAACCCCCAAATTTTCACTTTCCCTCGTTCAGTTCCCTCCGAAATTTCATGTCCTCCCAAAATTCTTTTCATCTCCCGCTCTCCTTCACCGCTCTCTCTCTTGAATTCACTTTCCCTGGTATAGAACACCTGCTACTTGAATTCACTTTGCTTTATGATGAAATCTAGACCATGCAAGATCACTTGCTACCTCCGTCTCCTTCCATTTTCACTCTCCATTTGCATCACATTTTATAAACTCCGTCCTCAGAGAAGAGGCGGAGCCGCTTCCAACAGAGATGCGGTGGCGAGGCCGCGGTGAATCAGCCATCACCATTGCCACTCTCCCTCTTCCTCACAGATTGCCCGTCTCCTCACCAGTCCTCCTTCGTCGCTACTCCGCTACCTTCTCCGTCGCACCCTAAAGTAACCCTAGCCACCACCTCCGCTGATCACTCTCTAGCCGTGGATGCCTCAAACTCTCATTTCTTAGGTAAATCCACGCCTCCTTGCTCATTTATTTTTTATTCTCTGTGGTGCCTTGTATGGCTTGAAATCTGAACTCGTGTTGAGTTAAATCTGCGCCTTTGCGAATTGCTTGCTGATTTTGCTTGATTGGGGCTAAAAAATACAACAAATTTTGCTAATTCCTTGCTTTGCGAATTCCTTGCTTGCTTGATTTGCGAATTTTGCTTGCTTGATTTGCGAACAAATTTTGCTTGCTTGATTTGCGAATTCCTTGCTTGCTTGATTGATTTGCTTGCTCGAAAAAAACCCTAGCCAACAAATTTTGCTTGCTTGATTTGCGAATTCCTTGCTGATTTTGCTAAAAAATACAACAAATTTTTCTTCTCCAGGATATCTGAGTACTAAATATTTTTCCTCATTTGTAATGTGTCATTTTCATTTTAGATGACAACAGCGATAGCAATTGAAGATGTTAGGAGAGGCTCGGATTTTGAGGTCTTTGACACGAGCCGCTAACTTGGTACAATTCCATGTATAAAGATCAATTAAGTTCAATAAAAAGCAATTTCCTTTTATACAAAGTGCATTTCTTTTACTGTTTGGATTCATTTTCTTTACTGACTTGAGATCAGTTTGCATTAGCACCTTTTAGCACCAATCTCAGTATATGATGGTTGCTAGATGAGTTGCCCTTGATTAAATAAGCTTTTCTTCATAATGAAACAGTAAAATAAGAAAATAAAAGAATTTAAGTGTAAGTATGAAATAATTGACAGTACGAGGTTTGATTATCAGATGATAACCTTAATTGTCTCATATGAAATAATTGAAATCTTTGAGCAAGCAATGCTTATAAGATGGAAATTCTTAAAAGAAAGGCATCACAATCACTGTTTTGTAAATAAAATAAATAAAGGGTATCTAAGTAAACAATTGAGTTAAGGCACAATGACCATATGAGTTCATCTCATGAGTGTCTCATGATTCTCAAAGAAAAAAGAAAGGGTCTTAATCTGGCAAGAATACAAATAAAAGAAAATATGAGGGCATTCTTGTAAAATCCCTCACCAAAATTATTGACAGAAAGCTCATGTAATATGAAAAATAAATAAACAAAACCTTGTTTCTCTTGATCTTTTATGTTGTCTTGCATACATCATACATAGGTTATAGGTCATACATCAGGTTAAACACTCAAAGACAGTACACACCATGTTATTTAAGCCCCAAGTTGATGATCAAACAGTGTCTAAATATTGCCCCAGTCATAAGATGAACATAGTGTCAATATTGCTACTGGTATACAACACCTCAAAAATAACCCCGTCATAAATCGATAAGCATGTGTAGCAACATGCCAAAATTTATTATATTAATTGACTTGACATATTTTATTACCATTTAAATTATGCTGTTCTTAAGTTTTCTTTGTTTTTCTTAGTATGCTACTATTGTTCGTGAGACACTTTGAGAACTCCCTTATTTATTACAAAATGCGGGGATTGGTTCAGCAAATTCTGATTTGCTCTTCAGTCTATCCTGGTATTCAACTCTTGTATCAATTTCTCAATTTGGTTATTTATATCAAGTTGCTTTTAGTTATATTGATATAAATTCAACTTGTTGAATTATGACTGACATTTAACTCTTGTATGGCCCTTTATAATTTTCTTTGGATCTAAGCTTTGGTAATTTTAACTAATTAATCCATAGGTTCATAGAGATAATGACACCTGTATTTTTTGGAGATGCACGGATATGTGCATGGCATATGATTCAGGCACTTCAAACTTTATTAATTTGGAAAATATGCTCTTTCAAGTTATATAAAAATATAATTTGGACATTAATTGCTCATTATTTTCTTTTTGCATTTCAAATAAATGAAGTGGTGCTCGTACGTACTATAGACGGACTATGGTGAGTATCTCTTTGTGATACTAAATACTAACTTCCATTTTATGCTAATGTGGTACATGTAGGATTTAGGTGCTGATTTTATAGAATCAAATGGGAGATGCACTTTCCAAGCACTCCTCAATGCACAAACTAGACAAGAGGTGGCAATGTGTCAAGCTGCAATCAGCCAATGATTTGGGAAAGAAAATCAGAACAACCAGCTCTTCTAGTGTGGGGTTTTGTCAACCTTTATCACAGAAAAATTGTATTTTGCATCTAAAAAAAGTAGCATCTTTTTGTAAATTTTTGGTGATGGGCCGTGGGTATATTTTGGGTATAGAATCTGAAATTTCGATAGTTTTGTAGTTACAATGCATGCTTGAATTTACTATGTTGATTAATGATAATTAAAATGTTACTCTTCATGTTTTATTGTGTTATTCTTATTATGTTTCAATGGAAAATATAAAAGATTTCTTAGTTGCCACTGAGTTGGTACCAAATTAGTATGGGTACCAAATTGGTACCTGGAGAATTATAGAAATTGAGCAGGATTATATTTTGCTGGAACGTCAAATATTTTCATCGGAATACCATTACAAATATGGGGTAATACATTCCATGAAAAAGGTCCAAACGATATCCTTGCAAATAACTTGGTGGGGCCCACCTTCATTATCCATGCAAATAAGTAGGGGGCCCCACCTTCTCTATCCATGCAATAAACCGTGGGACCCACGTTCTCTATCCTTGCAAATACTCAGTCCCCTATCCTTGCAAATACTAAGATGGGGCCCACGCCCTCTATCCTTGCAAATACTTCCTGCAAACGCCAATTCTCAGACTTGTTGCATGCGTACTTGTTACATGAGAAAGCTCATGTAACAAGATTGTGAAAAGTTATTACATGGGTAACCCATGCAACAAGTCTGAAATTGAGTATTTGCATCGAGGCTTGTACCATGGGTAGTTGTTACATGGGTAACCCATGCAACAATTTTTTTTTGGACTTGTTACATGGGTGAGCTCATGCAACAACCCAAAATTTTACTCATGTAAGAAACCAAAATTCTAGTAGTGTATTGTTAAGATTGTTTTAATTTTTTTAACGACAAATAGTTCTTAATTGTTTTCTAAATATTTTTCTAAAAAATAGTAAAAAAATAGTATGAAGATCATGTTAAAAAGTATGCATGTTTTATTATGAAGATCATGTTGAGCGGTTCTGTCACACCCCGCGGCCCCACGAGGCGCGACAGGTGCTCCAGCCGTAGGCATACGGTTACCCGTATACCTACTAGGCAATTACGATATGATAGAAATAAAACATAACATGCAAACAAAGCAACCAAATAACATAAACAGATCTCAAATCCCATCTGGTCAGGTTACAGTATACAAAACCCGTATCTCGATGGATACGCATCACCAAATGACACAGAGAATATATATATATACAACCAAAACATAACGATATACATAATCTCTAATGTCACAATACCAGACAAGCTATGTAGAGGTGAAACCAGGGCCTACCGTCCTCGTGCCTCTCTCGGATTCACCGAACCGGAACCTGAAAATATTACCCAAAGAGGGGATGAGAATTGAATTCTCAGTGCGATAATTGCCACAAAATAATCCCTGGACTTGCAATCACAGATTATATTCAAAATGAAACACAAATAAAGCTCGAATCAATTCATAACCGTATGTAAACATGAATGCATAAATCCAACAACATATATATATATATATCCAAACGAAATCACAAGTTAGGAATTGCCAAGATGAAATTCAATCACACAATATTTGGTTTACTCGGTTTCAGAATATCTGGTAGTAACAGGCCTAACCGTTTAATTAGAAGTCTGGTTTCCATTCACGTCCAGAAAATACATATACAGCGAATTGACCATCCAAACGCGTTACCCCCTGGGTAATGCCTCCGATACACAAGCCACATATAATCACAATCATAATACAACGTCACTTACCCCTCGTCCCAACCGGTACTGGAACAGCCTGAGGGCCAGACGATCTAAAGCTTTAGAACACTGGGTATCAAAGTCCCTGCAGAGGACTTTGACAAATCCGGTTTCACCCCCTGGGTGATGTCATCACGATGGATGACCACAATCCACCAACCGATGGTGATGTAAAGCACGGTGACTTTAATTCCAAAAATCAGATCTTTCAGATCAACACAATTTATAACCGTACCAGCATGCAAGTCAATCCGATAAAACAATTCAAGTTTCACTTTATTCGGGCAATGCAATGCATATGCAACACAATCCGATAATGCAATTCAATCAATAATCAACATGTCAACCGAAACACAGTTTAATTCTGAATATAAACTATCAAACAAGTCCAGAAATCCCGCACCTGAATACGATGATCGCTAGTATACCTTACGTCTAGTGAACTCCCTTATCCGGTTGCCCTCTTGCTTCTAATTATAATATACACACCGTTGTTATTACAAGTTATACGAATGCCGTTTAATTAGAACTAATACGCTTACGGTTCGATCCCGACCAAATTTGGTTTAACAATACTTATAGACCACCTCTGAATACCCTCTTGCGGCCCGCAAAGCCGGGGATCCGGCCCGCAAGGAATACCGCCTGCTTTATTGCTCTCTGGTTCAAACCTTGCGGCCCGCAAGGATTTTAATCACGGCCCGCAAAGAACATACTCAATTTGTACTGCTCACTGTGATGGACCTTGCGGCCCGCAATGGCATTGGTCACGGCCCGCAATGCATATGAAAAATATAACCCCTGTTCTAAACGGCTCTGTCTTGTTTCTTGCGGCCCGTGGCCCTATCCTTTGCGGCCCGCAACGACTGGTAACAGAGTCAAGTTTTTGGTACCAGACTGGTACAGTTATTTGGTGCAATTCAAGCCTGATAAGTTCCTGCAGTTCTATAGATGTTTAACCCAATATTAGAAGTTCTAAATTCACCGATAACCAGACCAATCGACAAATTTCGCACCTTTTTCGGTTTACCAAACTTTAATTCCATCATGAACTCTAAAACCCTAATTTCAACCCTAATTAATGAAATCAACTCAAAAATTCGAATTCACACGATCCAATGAGAACTAGGGTTATAGGTTCTTCAATTCTAAACACAATTTCGAGTTCCAATCGAAAATATCCAACGCAAGAGATTTAGGGTTTCGAAAGGTATAGAGAAGATGTAATTGTATACCTAATTGAGTGTTCAGATGGGTTGAGAACTCGATTCTGACCTCAGATCTCGGATCAGATCGATCGATTGCGCGATTCTCCAGCTTCTCCCTTCCTTTCTCTTGCGCCACACACCACACACCACTCACGATTCTTTTTCTTTGGAATTTAGATGGGTATACGGTGGAGAAGGAAGATTAACTTAATTAATCATGTAACATTTACACTTAGGTCCTCCAAATTCTTTCATATTACCTAAGGGTGTAATAATTGTATATATATCCTTTAACTAAACTTTTTATTCTCTTTGGTCCTTTGGCTATATTTTCTAATATATACACACATGTAACTTTTAAGAATTATATTCATAATCCTATATATATATATATATAGGATTTCATAATCAAATTGGTTGCCAATTTATATGCATATAAACCCTTACCCGAAATTTTTATTACCTATAGGCCACTATGTAGAGGTTTTCATTATTATATAATTCATAATGTCACATTTCTCCCCCCCTTAAAATAAAGTTCAGTCCGCTGAACTTGATTACGTACCTGTATCGTCGAACAATTCCGGATATTTCTCGCGAATACTCTCTTCGCTTTCCCACGTCGCCTCCTTATTCGAATGACGACCCCATTTTATTAATACGAGCCTGATCACCTTACTTCGAAGCCGTTGCTCTTTTCGATCCAATATTTGCATTGGTTCTTCCTGATACGTCAGATCATCTTGCACGTATAAACCCGAATGATCAATACAATGCGACGGATCTCGCACATACCGGCGTAACTGCGACACATGAAACACCGGATGAACCCGGTCTAGCGCTGGTGGTAACGCAAGTTCGTACGCCACCGGCCCAACTCGTCGCAAAATCTGAAAAGGTCCGATGTATCGGGGACTTAGCTTACCTGAAACACCAAATCGATGCACGCCTCTGACAGGCGAAACTCGAAGCCATACATGATCACTTTCTTGGAATTCCAACGGTCTTCGATGAATATCAGCGTATTTCTTTTGTCTTTCTTGAGCCGACTTGAGCCGACTTAGAACCATCTTCGTTTTCTCAGCAATTTCTTCTAACATTTGCGGTCCCGTAGGCAGATAAGTACCCGCTGGTCCCCACCACAGCGGAGTACGGCACTGCTGTCCTGTCAGCGCCTCTTGCGGTGACATACCAATACTCGAATGATAACTGTTGTTATACGCAAACTCCACCAGATACAAATGATCAACCCACGAACCTTGTAAACTTAGCGCGCAGGAGCGCAACATGTCTTCTAACGTCTGAATAGTGCGCTCAGACTGACCGTCAGTCTGCGGATGGTGCGCAGTGCTGAATCTCAACTTGGTACCCATTGTCTCTTGAAAACTCTCCCAAAAATGAGAAGTAAACCGAGGATCTCGGTCAGAAATGATATTGCGCGAGCAGCCATGATACTTGAACTGATATTTCAGAAATAATTCCGCCAATTCTTGCCCAGATGTCTCAATTCGAAGCGGAATGAAATGCGCTATCTTCGTCAGCCGATCCACAATTACCCAAACGGTATTATACCTTCCAACCGTCCTCGGAAATCCACTTACGAAATCCATTGTGATTGATTCAAACTTCCTTGTAGGTATCTCCAGCGGTCGCAGCAATCCGGCTTTTCTCCGCCGATCCGCTTTAACCTGTTGACATATTTGACATTTTTCAACATACCTTTGCACTTCTCGCTTCATTCTCGGCCACCAAAAATATTTCTTTAGATCTTGATACATCTTTACTTCTCCCGGATGGATAGCATAACCCGAGTCGTGCGCTTCCGATAAAATCAGATCTTTCAACTCCGAATTACTTGGTACACAAATACGGTTGTGAAACCGCAAGATATCATCTCTTTGAACTTGAAATGGTGAATCAGCATTTGACTCGTAGTGCAGTTTAAATTTCTGACATTTCGGATCATTTTGTTGCTCTGTACGAATTTGCTCTTGTAACTCTGATCGGATCTCAACCGCTGCTAGTACAACTGATGCAATTGCGGGTGTACCCGCTTCAACTCCGCCTCCAATACACTTAGATGCAATATCCAACGCAAATTCGCGTGATGCGCCAACATGTATTTCCAATCTGCGCATTTCTTCAAGAAGATGCGTTTCACTTGTAATTACTGACGCCAGGTTTACCTGACTCTTTCTGCTTAATGCGTCTGCTACACTGTTCGCTTTTCCTGCATGATACTGGATATCCAAGTCATAGTCTTTCATCAATTCTAACCACCTCCTTTGTCTCAAGTTCAGTTCTTTTTGCGTGAATATATATTTCAAACTTTGGTGATCTGTAAATATACGGCATCTCACGCCATACAGATAATGCCGCCAAATCTTTAGCGCAAATATCACTGCCGCCAACTCCAAGTCATGAGTCGGGTAGTTTTGCTCGTGCGGTCGCAATTGCCGAGATGCATAGGCAATTACATGATCATCTTGCATCAATACACAACCCAAACCCGATTTAGAAGCATCGGTGTAAACCGTATACTCTTTATCAATAGTCGGCATAACAAGGACTGGCGCGGATACCAGCCGACTCTTTAATTCCTCAAAACTTTTATCTTGCGCGGTACCCCAGTCGAATTTCACACCTTTATGCAATAATTTTGTAAGCGGTGCAGCTAATTGCGAAAACCCGAGTACAAATCTCCTGTAGTACCCGACTAATCCCAGAAAGCTGCGGATTTCAGTAACTGTCTCTGGCTTCTTCCAATCTGTCACAGCCCGAATCTTTTCGGGATCCACTGCTAACCCTTTTCCAGATACCACATGCCCCAAAAATGAAATTTCTTCCAACCAGAACTCACATTTCGAAAATTTTGCGAATAACTGATGTTCGCGCAATCTTTGCAAAACAATTCTTAAATGTACCTCATGTTCCTCTCGCGAGCGTGAATATACAAGTATATCATCAATGAACACCACAACCGTCGAATCCAACAAATCATGAAATACGCGGTGCATCAAATCCATGAACGCTGCCGGTGCGTTCGTCAGTCCAAACGGCATGACCAAGTATTCATAATGCCCGTACCTTGTACGGAATGCTGTCTTATCCACATCGCTCGGCCTAATCCTCAATTGGTGATACCCTGTTCTCAGATCAATCTTGGAATATATTGAGGATCCCTGCAACTGATCAAACAGATCATCAATCCGAGGTAACGGATATTTATTTTTCACAGTTACCTTATTCAGCTCGCGGTAATCAATGCATAACCGCAATGTTCCGTCTTTCTTCTTGACAAACAACACTGGCGCGCCCCACGGCGACGTGCTAGGTCTGATAAACCCGCTTTCTAACATATCTTCCAGTTGCGCCTTGAGTTCTTTCAGTTCTGCCGGTGCCATTCGATACGGCGCTTTTGAAATCGGTGTTGTGCCCGGTACCAGTTCGATACCGAACTCCATTTCTCGCTCTGGTGGCATTCCCTCAATCTTTTCCGGAAATACATCCTCAAATTCTGAAACTACCGGAATACTGTTGATCTCTGAAACTGCTGCAGCCGCATAAACCACGGCCGCCAAATAAGCATCGCACCCTGATTCTATTAGTCGCCTCATTTTTACGGCTGAAACACAAGTTGTTAGTTTCCCAATTTCTCGACAATTTAGAACACATGACATACCTCTCGAATTCGAAAAATGAACCCTTCGATGCGGACAGTCAATGGTTGCCGCGTGCCTCGTCAACCAATCCATTCCCAACAATACATCATATCCCATGATATCCATAACGATTAAATCAGCTTCGAACTCCCTTCCTCCTACTTTAATTCTTAGGTTACGGCATATCGAAATTTCTTGATCGGTCGAACCAAACGGAGTTTGAACGTTTAAAACTTGGTTATTTTTTTCAACTAGCCAACCCCCTTTTTCTACCAACTCCCTCGAAACAACTGAGTGGCTGCACCCCGTATCAATCAAACAATACGCATTCTGACCAGATATAGAGAGTATACCTGTCATGACATCAGTCTGGCCATCCCCCAGCGTAGTTGCAGCGTTGCGCAAAGTTCCAGCAATGTTAAGCGCATGCGCCGCTACACCGCCGTTGTTCCTGCCGGCGCTGCCAGCCCTGCTTGCGTTAGCCCCGCTAGCATGAGATGCGCCACGTCCGCGCCATGTTGGCGCACCGCGCCCAACACTAGCAGACCCTCCCACGCTACCAGCGCCTCGCATCCGCATAAGTGCATTAGGGCACTCCCTCGCCCAATGTTCTGTGCTACCACACACGAAGCAAGTATTAGCCTTGCGTCTACAATCAACCTCATCATGCGCTTGATTGCATGATCGGCACCACTGCAAAGGCATCTCCGGTCTAACACTCGGCATGGATGCTTGTCTGAACGGGGGTCTCGGTGCTATACTCGGCCGAGCGGATCTAGCAAATGAGGGTCCTCCCCTCGACCTCGACATCTGCCCACTCTGAGCCTCTTTCTGTTTCACATTCCTTTCAGCCACTTGTTCCTTCCTTCGCTTTCCATGCATTTCAATTTGTTCCGCATGATCCATCATTGCTTGCAACTCTGTTGCCATCGGAGTATCCACGATCATAGAGATTTGTCCATCCAACCCATCCAAGTATTGCCTATGGTACCTTTCCACATCATTTCTTATATCCGTAGCATAACGCGACAAAGCCAAAAATTCACTGTTGTATTCAGCTACCGGACGACCATTTTGCTTTAACTCCAAGAATTTTCTCCGCAGTGTTTCACGCTGTATATTGCTCAGAAACCTTCTATTGAAATGCTGTTCGAACCATTCCCACGGAATCTTCGCTTCCTCTCCATCATAACTTCCTCGGGTTCCATCCCACCAGAATCGAGCATCACTCTCCAGCTGTTGCTCAACTAATTCCACTTTATCTTCCTCAGGAGCACGGCATAATTTCAACTTCGCATTTATTTGTGCCAACCATTCCTCCGCTGCCGCATACCCGCCGGTTCCATCATAACGCGGCGGATTCAAGCGCAAAAATGCATCATATAACTTTCTGAAATCTTCAGGTGCTCCCCCGTGAGCTACCGGTGCTGCCTCTCGCACCTGTGCTTGGCGACCTCTCTCATAGGCCGCAATCAACCGGTCATCCAAGTCCCGGTCTCTACCAGCTCCTCCAGCACCAGCTGGACCAGCTCCAGCCTGATCCACAACTGGCTCGATAACCAACTCTGGGTTTGGTTCCGGATTCCTCCGAGGTCTGCCTCTGCCTCTACCTCGGCGTCGTGCTTCCATTTCTGAATAACCAAAATTAGTTTATAACATTTGGTATTCTTTACTTATCATACGAAATTCGTAGCTTGTCGGCCCCAATTAATACGTATACCACTCTCGTATCCAAACAAGTCTAGTTCGGGTTTTAAACCATGCTCTGATACCACCGAAGAAGGACCTGTCACACCCCGCGGCCCCACGAGGCGCGACAGGTGCTCCAGCCGTAGGCATACGGTTACCCGTATACCTACTAGGCAATTACGATATGATAGAAATAAAACATAACATGCAAACAAAGCAAACAAATAACATAACAGATCTCAAATCCCATCTGGTCAGGTTACAGTATACAAAACCCGTATCTCGATGGATACGCATCACCAAATGACACAGAGAATATATATATATACAACCAAAACATAACTATATACATAATCTCTAGTGTCACAATACCAGACAAGCTATGTAGAGGTGAAACCAGGGCCTACCGTCCTCGTGCCTCTCTCGGATTCACCGAACCGGAACCTGAAAATATTACCCAAAGAGGGGATGAGAATTGAATTCTCAGTGCGATAATTGCCACAAAATAATCCCTGGACTTGCAATCACAGATTATATTCAAAATGAAACACAAATAAAGCTCGAATCAATTCATAACCGTATGTAAACATGAATGCATAAATCCAACAACATATATATATATATATCCAAACGAAATCACTAGTTAGGAATTGCCAAGATGAAATTCAATCACACAATATTTGGTTTACTCGGTTTCAGAATATCTGGTAGTAACAGGCCTAACCGTTTAATTAGAAGTCTGGTTTCCATTCACGTCCAGAAAATACATATACAGCGAATTGACCATCCAAACGCGTTACCCCCTGGGTAATGCCTCCGATACACAAGCCACATATAATCACAATCATAATACAACGTCACTTACCCCTCGTCCCAACCGGTACTGGAACAGCCTGAGGGCCAGACGATCTAAAGCTTTAGAACACTGGGTATCAAAGTCCCTGCAGAGGACTTTGACAAATCCGGTTTCACCCCCTGGGTGATGTCATCACGATGGATGACCACAATCCACCAACCGATGGTGATGTAAAGCACGGTGACTTTAATTCCAAAAATCAGATCTTTCAGATCAACACAATTTATAACCGTACCAGCATGCAAGTCAATCCGATAAAACAATTCAAGTTTCACTTTATTCGGGCAATGCAATGCATATGCAACACAATCCGATAATGCAATTCAATCAATAATCAACATGTCAACCGAAACACAGTTTAATTCTGAATATAAACTATCAAACAAGTCCAGAAATCCCGCACCTGAATATGATGATCGCTAGTATACCTTACGTCTAGTGAACTCCCTTATCCGGTTGCCCTCTTGCTTCTAATTATAATATACACACCGTTGTTATTACAAGTTATACGAATGCCGTTTAATTAGAACTAATACGCTTACGGTTCGATCCCGACCAAATTTGGTTTAACAATACTTATAGACCACCTCTGAATACCCTCTTGCGGCCCGCAAAGCCGGGGATCCGGCCCGCAAGGAATACCGCCTGCTTTATTGCTCTCTGGTTCAAACCTTGCGGCCCGCAAGGATTTTAATCACGGCCCGCAAAGAACATACTCAATTTGTACTGCTCACTGTGATGGACCTTGCGGCCCGCAATGGCATTGGTCACGGCCCGCAATGCATATGAAAAATATAACCCCTGTTCTAAACGGCTCTGTCTTGTTTCTTGCGGCCCGTGGCCCTATCCTTTGCGGCCCGCAACGACTGGTAACAGAGTCAAGTTTTTGGTACCAGACTGGTACAGTTATTTGGTGCAATTCAAGCCTGATAAGTTCCTGCAGTTCTATAGATGTTTAACCCAATATTAGAAGTTCTAAATTCACCGATAACCAGACCAATCGACAAATTTCGCACCTTTTTCGGTTTACCAAACTTTAATTCCATCATGAACTCTAAAACCCTAATTTCAACCCTAATTAATGAAATCAACTCAAAAATTCGAATTCACACGATCCAATGAGAACTAGGGTTATAGGTTCTTCAATTCTAAACACAATTTCGAGTTCCAATCGAAAATATCCAACGCAAGAGATTTAGGGTTTCGAAAGGTATAGAGAAGATGTAATTGTATACCTAATTGAGTGTTCAGATGGGTTGAGAACTCGATTCTGACCTCAGATCTCGGATCAGATCGATCGATTGCGCGATTCTCCAGCTTCTCCCTTCCTTTCTCTTGCGCCACACACCACACACCACTCACGATTCTTTTTCTTTGGAATTTAGATGGGTATACGGTGGAGAAGGAAGATTAACTTAATTAATCATGTAACATTTACACTTAGGTCCTCCAAATTCTTTCATATTACCTAAGGGTGTAATAATTGTATATATATCCTTTAACTAAACTTTTTATTCTCTTTGGTCCTTTGGCTATATTTTCTAATATATACACACATGTAACTTTTAAGAATTATATTCATAATCCTATATATATATATATATAGGATTTCATAATCAAATTGGTTGCCAATTTATATGCATATAAACCCTTACCCGAAATTTTTATTACCAATAGGCCACTATGTAGAGGTTTTCATTATTATATAATTCATAATGTCACAGGTTCGGATCGACTGTTCAGACTTTGAAAATGCAGATAAAAGAGTAGGTGCATTGGGAGCATAGAAATTTGGGTGCATTAATTGGAACCCTCCTCATAAAATAAATAGCATCATTCTCATATCAACCATAATATTTTATGGATCCAGAAACCCGAAATGAATTTAATTAGCCACAATAGTTAAACTTAAGATTCAACATTATAAGTGTAATACAATAGTTAAACCACCATCGAATAAGACTGAGTTCATATTTTGTTGTTCACTAAGTAATTAAATATTTTAAGAAAAAGCTAAAATTCATATTTATTATTGCATTATAAACTTCACTCAAAGTATCAAGTTATTTGAGAATTTAATTAGCTAGTTATTGTTTGTGTATTACCGACATCTTATATTCTTAGGTCACAAAAGTAATTTAAATATTTTTCAAAATAACTTAAATGTCAGGATTAGTATTGTATTATTGTCACGCCCCGATGGCCGGACCGGGCACGCGATGCGACAGAACGACATCCTCGCATCCATCTGCCATCCTGTCAACCTATGCTCCAACAGAAAGAAACATAAACAATACGGAGTCAGCTACAAAGCCAAGTTTAACGGCGCAGCTTCTCTATAATTGACTTAATAACAGTAAACAACCATTTCAATAGGATTGGATTAATCCACACAATTAAATATCAAATTAAGTATGCATATTTAACCGACAATATCAATTAGGTCTAGGTTTTCAATAACAATAGTTCCATTTCAATTGAACCACACAATAATTCAACGTAGCAATACAAAATAATTCATTATCTTTAAAATATATAAAAAAAAAAGTATCATATACAAGAGTCATGCGAGCAGAAAATGATATTTTCATATTTTTTTTTCACTAGAATTGCCTAATTCATCACCTATTCGTCATATTAAAATATTTATCACTATTCTGTCATATTTTTAAATTATTCGGGGTAGCAAATTATAATTGACAGCAATGGAGAATAATAAAAAATATATTTATATTATACATTTTAAAATAAATGTCAAAATCGTTTATATACATCGAAATATGTACTAACAAAATGCAAAACTGCAAACGATAGATTTATTCATACAATAAAAGCTACTAAGACAAATTATACAATTGTTTCTATGCTTAGAAGTTAGAACAAATAATAGTTTAATGCAGTTACATGAATGACTCATAGCTAATATTGATTGACAAAACATTAAATTCAAAAGTCACCTGAGCAAATAATATACAATATCTTGCAACAACAAATCATATATATATCCAAGTTATTTTTCAAACAAAAGGAAGCAGTAGTTTCAACTTTCATGTGCCAACTTCAAAAGAATTACACTAAAAGTAAGAACTAAATGTAATAAAACAACTAAAAACATTTTTTTATTCCATCACCACTTTACCCCAAGATATGTAATTAATACACATATTGCCCAAACATTTGACAAATAGAAATATCAACATCACAATATCTAGAAATAGAGAGATAGTGCCACATTTCTTCAGCCAAGCTTTGGGCATTGGAAGAGAAGTTGTGATATCCGACATCTAATATATTATTGTTTGGCAATTAAAATTAATATTTTGATTTTAGCCGACATCTAACATATTATTGTTTGGCAATTTAAATTTCTGCACATTTATTTTGATAGATTCAACTTATCTATGGAATCTTGGTTGATGTGATGCACATCTTCTTCATGTATATTACATTTTTGTTTTGAGAGAAATAAACTAATGGGGATAAGACATTCTTTGCATCAACCAATGCTCCACTAAAAAAATATTCGATAAATTTGGAGAAAATTATATTGTCAAAACACAATAACATATTAGATTTTGGAGAAAATCAAATATTAATTTTAGTTCCAAACATTTAATTGGAAACAAATACTTATAGCAGTGTAGAGACCCCATGTGATTTACGTGACCGGCCGTTCAACATAATTTTAAAAGTTTAAACAGTCGATTCAAACCATTTAACATAATTTTCATACAAATATGTACTTGGAGATCAAATTATATATATTTTTAATTATTTTACTATTTTTTAAATAGGTTAAAAGTTATTATTTTCGGATAGTTCAAAATTTCTTAAGATCGAGTGATTTTTTATTTATCTAAAAAGTAGAAAAAAATTATAATGTGAAATTTGGTCTCAAGTAAATTTTTATATGTAGTTAAACAGAGAACCCAATAGAATTTTTATTTTTGTTTAGTCAAGCTCCTAAAATTTTCTAGTAATTATATGTTGATTTTGACGTGAACTTTACTAACGTGACATCCAATCAGTATTGTTTGAAACAATATATTTAATTAAAAAATTTGGTGAGGAATCACACAATTCAGTGCCGAAAGTATTAGAAACTTAATTGAATAAAAAAATTTAAGCGCGCGGCTTAAAAACCAAAGACAATAGTTTAAAAACTTAATTGAATAAAACATTAAAGTATTTACTGCCATGCATAAGCCCAAGAACTAATCATTAAACTTCTCTTAAAAAGATTGATTAAAGATCAATGGTGCTTAAAAATTACAACAGATCTAATTCTCTAAAGCCTCATAATATTTCAAACAAAACAAAGCATATCTCATCTAAATATGCTTGTAATATATACACAAAAGACAACAATGTTCACATCTAAACTAATTATCAAAGAGACACCTACGTTTCTTAGCATCAAAAGAACCAACAAACTCCGGTGACTCATCAACCAAAGCTGAGTCATCTTGCATCACAAAACCTCAATTCCTCGTAAACTTCTGCATCGGAGTTCTTTGTGTGGGTCCCTCTATTTCTGTGGGATTTGCAATTAGACGATTTCTATGTGACATCAATTCTTCACCCAACTCAACCATCTCTTTCATTAGCTGCATGTGAATGTTTCGAAAGAAATGAAATATAAGCAAAAATTAGGGTGAAAGTCATAAATTTGGTTTGCTAGAGAATTAATGTACCTTCCAGTCTTGGAAATCGAACCGAAAGACAAAGTGGTTGTATGAGACTTCCTCTGTGGCAACTACACTTGCTGCTGTGAAGCATTTTTTCAACATATGAAAATTCACTTAATTAAGAACATATCATCCATGGTGGTCACTCTTTCAAAACTCTAGTTTGTGAAAATTATGAAAATAAACAAACTGTAAATGATCTGATACAATATTTTTCTTTCTAAGAAAACACCCCCAAAGGGTATACCTGCCTCCATTTAATTTCAAAAGCAAAGTGTAAATCACATAAATGATAAAACCTAAAAATAGACCAAACTAGAAGTACCCACGTCATATATCAGTACCCAGTAGAACCAACCCAAAAAAAAAGAATTAAACATACTTATGGCCCAGTTTTCGGTTTATAGAGCCCAATATGATATTAATAACAACATAAGCTACAATTAAACTCAAGACAAAATAAACATTCTAATGTGAAAAAATGATTGAAAGGAATTGAAGCACTTACAGACTAAATGGTGACCACATTTGTTGAACAAAATTTCAACTCGGCCATCCTTCACCAGAAAAGACAAGGCGAAAATATTCTGTACTGTTTGAGCGAACGAGTTTCTGTTCAGCACCAAAATTTTCTAATCTCGCATTCTTTTTCCATCTCAATATTTCAAAAATAGCCAGCATGTTTTTATCTGTCAGTTTTTAGCCTCTTCTTCTTGATCACCAAGCTGTAAGAGAACAAAACGAACAAAAACTATAACAATTTAGCAAACTTGCAATTACTTTTAAGGGGAAATTTTATGTATACCCCTCAAAAACTTTGAAATTTAAAACTAATTTAAAATTTAGCAAAGTGGCAATTACGTTTTTATTATCTTTTCTTTTAAAACTCATTTAAAATTTATGAAGTACCCATTTTACTCATTATTAAGAAAAATAAAAAATATGTAGAATTTTTCAGAAAAAAATTCAGAATGTTTCATCATTGGTCATTTCAGCATTAATTTTGTGGTTTTCATTTATTATTATATCTAACTACATTACCAATATTACCCAAAGATGTACAGAAGCAACTGTCTAGTACAGCAATCCTTTTACCATTGGATGAAACTGCAAAAATTTATCTAATTTAAAAGAAAGGAGAAGTTTTTCAGGGATGAAACTGCAAAATTTATTAGTACCTCCTCAAGGCGAGTGCTTTCATTTGGTCAACTAGCTCTTCGCCTTTGATTCGCAACCTTTCTTTGTTTCACTTCAGTGTTCATTGACCCATTCCTTTAGGGAAAAAAAATTAATCAGAAAGAAATTAAAAACAGATATTGTCTCAGATTTAGTTAATTAAAAACTTCATATACAGTTTTTCACACAAAAAAACTGCACATAAACATGCAATGGTATCTAGGGGACAACTTCAATAGCACATGACTTGTTTACTGCTGTTTATAACTAGAATTCTAATAAATTGCTTCACAGTATACATGATGCTTTGCAACAAGCAATATTTACAGTACTTTCAGTAAAAAAAAGAAATCTGAAACTATGCAATAGTTTGCATAGTTTCAGAATATACCTGCACACATACCGGAGCCTGCGGATTTGTTAGAGATTGTACCAGTACCTCTGAATCTGAGTAAAAATTGCACTGCTCAATGCCTCTGGATTGAACCGCACACATTCCTCGCAGTAATCTCAGTCCCTCTGGGTGATGTGATGAATGCAGCTGAGAACATCCTCCCCCCCCCATACTGTACCAGCGTACTGTTATCAAATGGAATATAAATGGTACCATCAACCCAACAGCAGAAACCATCAAGTTGAGGTTGTGAAACAGGCCTGGACCGGGCAGAGGATATGTTGAGATTTTGCACATAGCTACAACACTGAATAATGTCAGATAGCACAGAAACCTCGTGTGAAGTGTGACTTGGGGATAAAGCTGTACCTGAGAATAGTTTAGAACATCTCGATTACCAAATCTGCCACGATATAATCATTGTGAGTGCTATTTTTGCATCTTGTCAAGCTGCCACCAAAGAGATTGAAGAATCTGGCACAACTCCGAACCCGGTAACGAATCAGTTCAGATACCCAGAGGTGACTGAAACCACGTAGCACGAACATGGGGGCAATGGAACAAAAGATGTGAAACAGTTTCAGGGTCGATCCACATAACGGACAGAGAGCAGCGATTTGAGGCATAGGTCGGTGCAAGACCTGAGAAGCTGGTATACCGCCTCAAATTGCCTTCCAAATAAAAATTCGAACCCGTGGGGTAACAAGGGGTGTATGTCAGATCACTCTCCAAAAGGAGTGGTCCATGGATCGACCAACCCTTTGGTGGCTGAGACCGGTACAGAGTTTGATTGAACTAGGAGTTGGTACCCTCTCTTTAGAGTGAAAAGCCCATCTGTTGCATAAGTAAATACCAACCTGTCAGGTATATTCAGATCCAGAGGAGCATGCAAATACTCTTGAATGATAGTCTGGGGCTCTGGGCATGTTCGGTACCAAGCACTGTCTCAAGTTTGTTATGGTCAAAACCTAAGTGGGACGAGTTTAAAAGGGTACTGACGGTCATTTGCCTTTGTTGATGAGTACATATGTGGCAGGAGAGCATGCCAACCAGAGAACCATGGATAATCAAAGATTGGGCAGGTCCAACAAATCATTTTAGATGCGGTCGTAAATGAGAACGTTATTCAGGTGTTTTGTGCTCTGACCGTAATAATCATGTTGGTACCTGTGATTTCTGCTTGCTCTCATCTCCATCTTTAGCATTGATCCTCTTTCCAAGGTGTACAAGTTTGGAGACCAAGCTACAATTTATCAAATAGAAATTAATAACATGAATATGAAAACTTTAGCAATTAATCTAGTTAATTAATGCCTCTCATAACCTACAAATAAGGATTGTATTACTTGGCTGGTTTGTTCGTGCACTAACAACTGAGTCCAGTTAGTTATCATCTTATTCAGCAAAACTAAATATATATATATATAACCTCATCTATTTTGGCCACCAAAAAGGCTATAATTCCAAAGGAAGAGAAACTAACCATTGCATTCGGAAAGTGGCCTTATAAATTGAAATCGTTACAGTATGAAGGAAGGGACCATCTATTTTAAGCGGCACATGCCAGTACAGCACTCCAACCTGTACACAAATAATCAGTCATTATTTATATGTGAGGAGGGTTCAAATGCACCATAATTTTTGTCATCCAATTCCAAGCAATTAACAACTAGAATAAACAATTACTAGATTTATGGAGAAGAAGCTGTAACGCATGCTCGTCTAGTGCACTTTTACAATAAATCTGACAGGGAAGTCATTTGGTTTATTCTGATTCTGGACTTGACAAAAACCTCAAAGCAGACTTTCCTGTGGCAAGACTGGTAAAAATTAAATCCCGCACTACAAGGTTTCTTTCAGACAATTCATCGAACAAGTTCTGAGCACAATCAAAGATTTCCTCAAATTTCATCTGTATATCAATTGTCGTGACATATTAACCCTCAGTATAATATTAATCACAGACAAGATTATTGAGGCTTAACTAGGAACTTATATGAGATTCAAGAGGGAGAATTGTGTATGAAAGAGAAAAAGGAGAAGAAACATAAGGGATGAAGCCGGTATTGGACCCTCTAGAGACAGAAAGGAGCAAAATTACTGTACCAGAAGTCCCGGTACTGAGAATTTTTCTGTTATAGCAGTAATATGTAGATTTATTATATATATAATTGATGTGCCTAAGGGAATCTATTGCTGGTAGACTTCCCAAAATAATAAAGGGGCATTCTCAAATATGAGCAATTTTTAACACTTTAGCATAGCTCCGTATGTATATAAATATGTGCAATTTTTTAACACTCTGAGTTATTTGTTAATTTACAGTTAATCACATTACATAGATTCATTTGGAGATCACACTTAAGTTTATGAAATTTCTGCAATCCATTCAAACTTACCCACGAAAGAAACAACATTATGTAAATGTAAGGAAAAAAATAATACTATATATAAGTTAATTAGTTCCTCTCTAGCGTAAATATATAATACTATTTTTTTCCTGGCATAGTTTGGAACACAGCTCTAGCTGATAAAATAATTGATGATATTTCTTTGCGACTAATACAAAAATAAATTAATAGAGTAATAAAATCTGTTCTAACCTCTGATTTGTAAGCATCTGAGCATAAGAAATTAGCAATTGACAATTGCATTCCCCACCTCCAGTGCATCTCATCTCTGCACCATCAGACTCCATCTGTTGTACTGAACTATATATATTATAATTTCGAGAACTGTTAAGTTTACTAAAAATTATAACATACTCATCTTAATAAAAAATAAAAAAACAAAAGTGAACAAACCATGCTATTTAAAAAGATGAATGATTTTGTTTGTCCGGCCAGGACATCCGGATAAATATTTTTTTTATTACATAAACAAACAAAAAAAGAAGTAATGGAAAAATACAACCCAAAAAAAAGACCACAAAACAAGGGGCAAACCAAAGTAGATAAAAAATCAAATAAAAAACATCCTTTTGCAGAAATCTCCTTCCCAATAGTTTATTTTACCCTCAACACTGCTCTTTATGCAGATCTCAACATTCGACTCCATTAGATGCTAAACCTACAAAGCACAAACAGAAAATATAAATCAGCTTTTTAGTACGTACCAAGACTTTAATATATTGTGCATCAAATCCACAAACTAATTAAGGAGTGTTGACATGTTTCCAAAATTAATCTTTTACGTTCTTTCTACGTCCTATATACCAATTGAGTGATTGACAATTGATACTTGTATTAAATAACATATCCCAATTTAAATGATTCTTAAGTACCGCACAATGCCTAAATTTACTAGTTACATATATGTTAAATTCTAAACTAAAATTATGTAAAATTCAAAGATGTGAAGAACATAAAATCTGTAAAAGGCAAGCTCTATCTCTGCACCCTCATCAATGCCATACAGCACGAACGTTATGTTTGTTTTGCATGGATTCAAATTGAAAAAATTATCAATTAAATTGCTAAAAAATTATCAATGTAATACAGCACAATCTCAGTTTTTAATTGAACATTCATTGGTTGGTTAATTATAAAACCAGAATGCAAGAGTTCAAAATTGTATGAATGTTATGAACTAGATAATTGAGATATGGTGCTATTTGAAATAACCAGGCCAAAATAGTCTTTGCTCTTTTTATAGTAAATTAAACCCCCAGTTTAAATCAGGAAGCATGAGAAAAAAAACAAGTGGGTCAAAAAAAGAGAAGAATAAGCTATTCAAAAACCAAGTTCACTTCAGGACCGTGTTGGGTGCTTTTTGTACTGAAATTTGAATTTGTACCCACTACACTTGTCTCTCCCATTTAAAGATTTTCTATAATTTAGAAAATGTGCTAAAAAAAATCTCTTCAATGACAGATGAATTAATGGTTCATCGAAATGCAGAAATTCAGAGATAAAGGGCAAATTAGTGCTACCAAATTAAACTATATGGAAATTATGGAACAGACAATACAATTGCCACATTGTACTGGTACAACTGATATAGCGGACCAATCCAAATTGTAAATTCTATACTTTATGTGATAGCTAGTAAAAGACTACTGTAAATTTATATAGCAAAAAATAAATTGAATCTCATTTTTGAAAAAAAATTATATGATAATTAATATAAAGCTAGTTAGACGTACTACCTGAACAAAATGAGTAATGGCAAGAGAAAGCTTCTACTCTTGCTGTGGCATCATCTCAGATCTCTGAACTGAGTCAACTGACCTTGTGCTTACATTGGTGGTGAAACTGAATGGTGTCTTCTGGTAAGTACCATAGAAAGATTCTCCAGATGAGTAGATTGTCACCTTAGGAATGTGCTTGAATTTGTTCCACTCAGAACCACTTTCTCCTTGACTTACAATATTCACCAGCAACTCCTCACTACACCAGATTCTTAGCTTCTGTGGCATTGTTGTCCTCAAGTAATCTGGTAGGGCTTCCATGTTAAAATCAGTTAATCCCATCGATTGTAAAGCTTGAAGGTTCTCCACAGCTTTTAGATTTGGGCATTCTACAATTAGAATATATGAGATGCTGGGCAAATTTGAAATCCTCTCCAAGTTTGGGTTTCTAAAAACACGAATTTCTTTGATTGATGGGAGGTTCTCTACGGTAATCAGCTTATTAGCACCATCAATCTCTAGATACTCCAAGGAAGTAGCATGATGCAAAAGACCCTCCGGAAGAGATCTCAACAGGGGACAATCTCTAATAAATAATGTTTTCAGCTTGGGCATGGCTACCTGTCCCTTATTCCACTGCCACTCTTTCCAATTGGGCATCCCTGTAAAGTTTAGTTTACTCAATTTGGGAAATGCGGACTTGGCATGACAACTCAATGCTGTCATATCTTTGTTTTGGATGCCTCCCCACAAGAACTCTTCTCCCACACTCACGACTGAATATGCACCTATTATTCGAAGATAATCCAAATTGGGAAGTTGGCCTAACAACGCAAGCTCCTCAAAGCATGCACAATTTTCGATATTAATATATCTCAAGTTTGGAAGGTTTTCCCTCAAATTTAGCCAATTAGGAAGGTGGCTGCCAAAGTAACCTACAATTTGAACAATTTCTAGAGAACGGGGAGGACAGAGCTCATTTAAAACATCCTCAGTTGAGATCTTCTTTTCATTAGTTTGGGAAAGTTGTTCTTCCGGGCTCAATCTTTTATAAACAAATTTTAGGTCTTGTAGACTATCTTTATTGTGAAGGTTTGCCATTTTTGCTATGCTCTTGTCTGATACTCTCTCTAAACTGTATAAAGTGAGAGAAATCAGCTGTGATAGAGCTTCTATGCTGTCTAGGCTACTAAATCCTTCTAGACTATTTTTGTCTGGCTTGAATCCGTATAGTTTAACGAGCTTGTCTAGTTTGTTTAGGCCTGACGGGATTCCCCTGACTCCTGAATAGAAAACATTGAGATATTTCAGTTCCCGTAGATTGGTGATACTACTAGGGACATCTGGTAATCTTTGGCACCCATCAAGACACAAATATACTAGATATTTGAGATTTCCAATGGAACTTGGAAGATTTCTTATATTTGAACCTTGGACATCCAAGTATCTCAGATGCACGAGGTCACACAAAGAATCTGGTAGGCTTGAGAAATTGGAGCCAATGAGGTCTACGATACGGAGGTTTGAAAAGGCTTTACACAGATAATCGAGAGCAATTTCAGGTTTATCGCGAAGCAATAATGTTCTCAACCCATTTTCTTTTTTAATTAATTCAGTATTGACCTCATTTCCTTCTATAGATAATCGCCGTACTTTTAGTGAACCCTCAGGCCTGGTTAAAACTCGTCCCTCCTTTAATACACAATTTTCATCTTTTCCTAATTGACGGGCAAACGACCACAGGAGATCATGCATTTTGCATTCTGCTTGATCATAGAAATTTTCAGTGGCTTCCAAAAGATTTCGTACCAGTAACTCTGTGTAGTAGTCATTTCCCAATTCCCAGAAATCTACCTTATCTTGCAAAAATCCTTCTGCCAACCACTGATAGATTAAATCTGTTTTACTAAACTCAAAATCTTCCGGAAAGAGGGAGCAAAAGATGAAGCACTGCTTCAAAGGTGATGAAAGGTCCTCGTAGCTCAAATGAAATGCATGGTGGATACTTTGCACCCCATTAATGGACCACATATTGCTTTTTAGAACTGTTTGCCATTCGACTATGGTTTTGCGCTTCGTGCAAAGCACACCACCTATGGTTTTGATAGCAAGAGGCAAACCATCACACTTTTCAACTAGTTGCAACCCAATATCCTTAAATTCTTCAATCTCACTTTCGTTTTGATCATGTTGAACTACCTGTCAGATAAATGAAAAAGTTAGGAACGTCAATGCTTTCATTTATATTTTATATATGTGTCAAGTGACTTAGAAACTTTAGATGTTCACATTGTAGAAGAATTAGAAATCTTAGGGTTATGATAAAATATTGAGATTGAGCAAAAACTGTATAGCACATTAATTAAGAGATAACAAAAACTCATTTTCAAAGAAAAGAGAACAAAAATTAGGATAGAAAGAAGTGCAACCAAATTATTAGCTGATTTCGTTTTGTACTCAATAATTGGAAAGCAGTGTAACCAATGTGGAGCATCTTTATTCGATGTAAAATCGTGGGTTAATGACTAATTTTGGATAACTTAATTAATTTCGAATCTTCACACACTGTATAAACAAAACCAATAGTGAAGTTAGCACATGAAACAAAAGGCGGTTATTTTGACCTACTAAACTGCTTATGATAGCTGCAATAAAAACATCAGAGATTCCGGCTCTCATATATTTTTATTAAACAGAGTGTCTAGGTTTGAATTTAAATTTGTTGTTCTATGCTGGTGCCGCACAATATTATTAATGGGCACAACACGAATACTGACACGGTACAGCTTGATAAGGTGTGTTTAGGTGTGTCGTGTCATTTTTTTCCCTTAGTGAAATCATGCAAAGAAATGGTTACAAAATATATAATAATGTATAAAAAAAACATGAAAATATATCGAGAAATCAGAAATAAATTTAAATTATATTTTTCATAAGTTTTTTTTTTTTTTTTTGTGTTTGCCTAAGTTGAGAAAATATTTGAAAGTAGTAAATAAGTACGAAAAAATTATGAAAATTTTCTTTAAAATAGGGAATAAAAGCAAGTTATTTTTTTAATCAAAATTATTCTCACAATAATTTTTAGAAATGTGAATTTTTTTTAGTATTTTGTGTTTCAGTATAATTGTAAAAAATATATAAGTAGTAAATAAAATGAAAAAAGTTTCTTAAGAAATGTCTAAAAAATAATGAATAAATATAAGTTCCAGTTTTGGTAATTATGAAGTTTTTCGGTGTATTTTTTCTCTGTCATGCAAAATATTCAGCTTTTACCGTAAATAAAATTAATTTCACAATACTTGGTTTTGAGAACCGCTAGCCATAATCTCAAAGGATACTCAAAGGGCGCTTACAGTACACCAATTAGGTGCATTAGCCCATATGAAATCTTCAGCGTTAGTTCTGGGCTTGGGTTTTATTTTGAATCACGGTTGTCAAACAGGCCATACCAATGCAGACAAAATATTTTTTCCATCCATTTTCTAATATTCTCTTTTTTAATGCAGGACTATTTATAAAAAACCATGTGATGATGAGACTACCAATCAGAAGGTGTAATCATACATGTAACCGTATTACTATATAAGGTTAGTTAAAATGAAAATTCGAAACTAACTTTTTACCCAAACAAGATAACTCTAATAAACCACATAATTTTAAAATTTTATTAATGTTTAGATACAAAAAGCTTATTTAATTTTTTTTTAAAACCGGAGATAAAATAAATGGAATTAATTTTCACAGAAAGAGAAAATGGACTTACAAAAATTTGAATTAATGTTTAAAAATTGTGAATTTGAAAAGCTTCCAGGACTATTGTAGTAGAACTTGCCAAACGAAGAGGTGGCATCACATGTAATAATGAATTTTAAAAAATATTTATCAATCAAACGATATAGGTACCATATCATAGAACTTTAATTGTTATATATATGTATATCAATAGCATTTCTGGTGATGATGAAATATAAATTAAATATAATTTATGCACCAATTCCGATGAGTAATATATTAAAAAAAAATCAAAATACAAAATAAAATTATTAAAAATGAGAAAAATGTAAACATACTTATCAAAGCTAAAATTATTGTGCATCAGAAAGTGATTCAAGTATAGGTTCCTGGTTTATGTCATGCATTGTTAATTGCTAAAAGCATGATACACGCGAACATTGCACGATCGCAGCTCGATCGGGCATGGAGCACAGCTCAATGGGCATGACTTGACAACTTTTGGGCGGAACAATGCGTAGTTGACTCAAAGGTGAACAATAGTTGTTGGTTTGTAGCCGATGTAGGGTATGGATTTACCGTGAAGGGGTCATGGTTTTGCAGTGTAAGTTGAGCATGGGAGCAGTGAAGGTACGTAGAACATTGTAATTTGGTCACATCGTGTCATGTGATTGAAAGTTTATTTTCATGTGACATTTGTTCCAGTTTAACTATTTTATCGGATTCTAGTATGAAAAAAATTGAAATAAAGAAATTTTAATAAAGAAATAATATTGAAAAATGTGGTTACATGACGTGACAAGAACGATTCGCGGCAATGAGATGTTGAGAGAGTGGAGCACCTCATTGCCAGCAAATAAGGAGACGTTAGGGGCAAGGAGGCGCCGGCTGGGGTGGAGAAACACAGTGCCCGAAGGTATGCCATGCCCGGATTTTATAATTTTGTGCATGCCAGCACGGCACACACACCAATCAGTTCACTAGTGATGCACCGTATTCTAATAAATGAATTAATGTTGGGCTTACTCTCCTCTTACCCGAAACTCCAATCCATCAATTAAAATCTTAACACCTATCAGTTCACTAGTGTAAATATTTCATAGAATATATTAATTGTTAGAAATTGCCTATTGGCGAACAGGGATATTAATTTGAAGTTCCATTAATTACGAAAATAATCATAGGCACTATATCTATTATTGCTTTATACAAAATTCCACTTTGCTTATCAAGTCCTACCAGGTGTCACTGTGGGGAATTGTAAAATCTTATACAAAATTCCGCTTTGTTTAGATAGGATTAAATAAGTTTGGATTTATTATACGACTGCAAAATTGCTTATCTAAGAACTCAATAGTAAATCACGACCAAACTGGACAATACTAAGCTTCTAAGTTCCAAGGCAAAAGTAGCAAGGCTAAGGCTAAACAAAGTTATAAACTTTAATTACCTGCTTTGTTAATAGAGACCAGCCATCTTCAGGAGATAACTTCCCAACCCGGTGTAATTTTGCCGCCCTCATTCCATCCGCAACTCTTTCATCTCGAGTGGTCACCAGTAACCTACTTCTGTGACCTCCGCCACTCATGGGAGCACGCAACAGACCGTCCCACACCGCTCGGCTCTCTTCCCAAACATCATCCAGAACAAGAAGGAACTTTTTCCCCCGGACGAGGCTCTCGAGTAAAGGCACCAACTCCGATCTTTCCTGGGCAGCACCGGGGTCACCTCCTACCTCCCGGATCACACATCTCAACAATTCTATTCCATTGACCTCCTTTGAGACACACACCCAAATTTTTAACTTGAATTCCTCACCAATTTTTGGATCATTGAAAATCTTTTTCGCTAGAGTGGTCTTTCCAATTCCACCCATCCCCACAATTGCTACAACATGAATGATTTTTCTCGCACCCTTCTCTTCTTCGGTCAGCCAGTTCACTAACAGGTTTGTATCTTCTTCAATCTTTTCTCCCACAATATCATCTAGCACAACCGTGGGATCAGTCTTGCGGGTGATGATGGAGTTCACTCGGCGAACTGGTTTGGAAGGCCCAGAAGAGATTTGTGAATCGTTTAAACCCAGTTGAGCCTTTCTCTTAGCAATCTCGTCAAGCCTGGAATTGATATCCTTAATTTTGGAACCAATCTCATGTGCAAATATTGGATTGCGGAAGCAAGACAGCAAATGGCAGCCATAGCGAGCATTTGTAGAGGAACGGGAACTGGAGGCAGCAAGACGCTCCTTTGCCTTGATTTGACAGAGGTCAATGACATCATCGGCATCATACATGACATCCTTCAACTTCATAAGCCACCACTACTAGAATATGAGTTTATTGCATGGGCAGCACTAGTTTGTTGCATGGTAAGGACGGCCCATGCAAAAGAAATGACATTTTTGAATTCGTAAAACTTGTTGCAAGGCAAAGCCCATGCAACAAGTATCCCATGTAAATGTGTAATGTGCAACCATGCAACTGTTTTCTATCTCCCCATGCAAATACATTTTGAAAGTCAGATATTATAATTAATTAGAGGTCCATGCAACAACTCAACCACATGCCCATGCAACTACTTAATCACATCTTAGATATTATATTTTATTAAAGGTCCATGCAACAACTCAACCCCATGCCCATGCAACTACTTAACCCCCTATTTATATTATATTTTATTGAAGGTCCATGCAAATAATCCACTACTTGCCCATGCAAATAGTCTGAACTGACGGTTCTCATTAATTGATGGGTTTGCCCATGCAACTAGTTTAATTCCTACCCATGCAATTGTTTGTTTACTGGAGACATTCATTTCTGTTTATTTGATATCCCTTTTAGTGATGATTTTTATTATAAATCACAACAACATGAATAACAGCAATATATAAGAATTAAATGCTTAAATAACTAAATTTTTTGCATTTAGAAACAAAAATAATTGTACAAACTTTGTTACACACGACACATACAACTATTGATTCAACAATATTAAAACTCTTGATTGGAAGCATCGAGGGCCTAGAAACCAAATTCATCCTCACCTTGGTCCATGTCCAACTTCTCGTCAATTAATGCTATAGGCCCTTCATCAAACTAAATTCAAATAAACACATGTAACATATATTCCATTAATAATAAAGAAAACATGAAATTGTGAGCAATTGGTTACATGGAATTTTGATTTTTTTTATATAGAAATGTCCCTTGTGATGTGTACTTCATGCATGATTTATTTGGTTACATTAGACTTTTTCTACAGTGTACTGATAAGGGGGTTTAATACCATGGTTCTTATGCACCAGCAGCAGAAAAGAAAAGGGAAAAGAGAAAGTATCAAAATTTGAAAAGCTGAACTTTGAAAAATCATATAAAATTCATAAAAAATGCTAAAAATGTAAATTTTGGCTCTAAATTGATTGTTTTGAAGTCCTTTATTTACCAATATAATTTATTTTGCATTTTGGTCCCTGTACCAGTCTGCACTGACTGGTTTACCAGAACAGGTCAATTTCTTGTTTTTTGAATCCTTTCTTGTACCAGCAGCACTTGCTGAGTTTGGATTTGGTACCGTACCAGAAGTGAATGAAAGAAGTCCAAACTCCAAAAATCACATAAGCAACATATTCGAATATCAAAGAGGTTATTAAAACTTGAATTTATGCAAGGAGGTCCCTGATTTTGTTAAAATCATGATTTAAGTGTTCTTTCATTAAGGGACAAATCATCAAGACATCATGAGATTAAAGATGTAAATGACACGGAGCAAGTTTGATCTGTTGTCTATTTACACTTTGAACCTTTTGTCTCTCACTATTTACATACTAGTCCATTTAATTTCCTTGTATTGTGTAATCTAATACACATGACAGATCTTTGTACAAGGAAATTAAATATCCTCAATATGCGATATAGGCCCATTAAAGAGGATATGGCAGGGAGCTGTGAAGCTTCTACCTTACCAGTCTCTATATTTCATTTTCATTTATCACCATTTTACTGCTCTTTAATTCTTTTAAGTAAAACAATTAAATAGGTTAGATACAAGTGGAGCTGTCAAGCTTCTACTCTCATATCTTTGCTATTAATCATTTTACAAAAAAAAAAAAATTAAAGAGAGCACTTAAAGAGAAAAAGGCAAGAAGGAGGCAACAAAAGAGAAATTGCATTTTTGTACTTTTAATACCTACTTTAATTATTCTATCCATAATAAAAATCACAAGTTATGACCATCAATTTCACACTTACCTCATCAATTTGCCTAATTCAATGGCTTGACTATATCTAGCACTCATTTGGGATACAATTCAGTATAAAAAATAGACAAAGAGGCACCAAGGCAAACAATTTTACCTTATTTTGCTAGAATCAAGAAAACCACAAAGCTCCAAAGCCCCTAAATTCAGAGTTAGACTATAAAAGGCAATTTGGGTATATATGTAGGTAAGGAAACCTACATCTGCAATTACAGAAAATGCAGAAATGAATCCTAGTTTAGTTCGACAGTAATACCTTGAGTGATTCTCGTAGTTCATCATTGAATTTCTTACCCCAGATGTTGGTACCACCTTTACCAGTACCAGTGGGATCTCCACCTTGGATCATGAAACCTTTAATGTTTCTGTGAAATATGGTCCCATCATAATAGCTACTGGCACATAATGCCAGAAAATTATGTACAGAGAAAAATATTTAAGCTTAATATGGTATGTAAGGATACTAAAATATCCTAATAGTTTTTATTTAACACTGAGACTGACCAGTCAGATAAATTGAGAAAATACAAGTAAAAACCAGGTCAAATTCTAATCTGGTAGGCTTGAAGTTTCTCATTGCTATTTCCTTCTTTGAGTGAAAAATAAGGGTCAAACCTTCATTTTGTAAAATGAGTAGATTAATTGATAAACTGAGGTTAGTAATAGTTAATTACTGCCTATTGTTCAATTGACCTCAATCCGGGGCTAATGTGGTTAAACTTCATAGAACAAATTAAATATTTCTGGTACTATCAAATTCGAGAACAAATTAACTTCATAGACTTTGTGCCTTGTACGCGCACTCAACTGGAACCATACGACAAAGTACAACCTCTAAGTCGAATTATTTTTAAAGTTAATCTTCGTACCTATTTCTCCGATCTACGGCAACAGCGAAAGTGGTCTAGAGAGAGTGGTTTGGTGATCGCCCTCGTCGCCAGGAGAGAGTGGAGAGGTCAGTGACGGCGACTGCGATCAGATTTGCTTAGAGAGTTGAGGGATGGTGGAGAGGAGTACTGAGGGTTTCGATTTGGTTTTGAAAGAGAGGGGGTGGGTTTGGATTTTAGAAAAATCACCAAGTATCCAGAGAACAAATTTCTCTCTCTGTATCACATTTGCTTAGAGACACTAGACACTACCAACAAATTGTATCGCCTGAGGTAATCAAATTTCTCAATTTTACATAGGAGACGTCGGATCAGTTTTTGCACGAATATTGAAGGATCTACTGCCTTTCACGTAGGGGGGATTTAAACAGAAATATTAAGATACCCAAGAGAATTTGGACTCCTACCCACAGCCTCTAAAATGGACACCTCCTTTGAAATCAAGACCATTCATCTCCCATTGAACGGCTATGATTTACAAATCTAAAATTTAAGTAATAATTGTATAGCAAATAGTATGAAAAAAATTCAAAATAAATATTTTCTACTTTTTTACATCTTATATGGCCAAATATTACTTATAAATGTCAATTTTATATAATTTCATTGTTATTTGCTTCTTAAATTTGAGCCAATAATTTCGGACCGTTCATTTTTGAATGAGTAATCAACGGTCGATCTGTAGTGAAATAATTTCAAATTAGTTTTTAAATGATCATGGGAAAAAAGTGAACGCAACCAATAAAAAAAAATTGAAGTTTCGATATGTCAAAGCTTCGATCCGACGTGAAGTGTCTGTGGCCCTACGATGTTTGTATATTCTGTTAGCTTGATGGATAGGTAGATAAACATAAAATTTTATCAAACTTCACTACAATGAAATGAATGTGATATTCTTCAATTTGAACGGTTCCGATCGACCATCAGACAACGTATAAATAGGGATCTTCATTAACTCACACTACGAGAGTTCATGTTCTATGTTGATACTTGAAGGATGTGAGTCATTTATGCAACAAGCATGTTATGCTATATAATTTTTTTTTACAAATCTTTTAGTAATTCATAAACATGTTTTTCCATTCATTATTGTGCTAATTTCATTAATTTCGTTTGCAATTCAAAATTTTTGCTAAATTTAACGTGACAAGTGTTCATATTATTTGTGATAACATATATAATTTCAATCCTATTCAGATTACCAAAATGATAAAATAATGTTATATAAATTCAATTTAAATAAATAAATTTAATTTATATAATTTTCACAGATTCGAATCGGACGATCCTGATCTAAAACCCAAAAGTTGGGTTACTTCACTGGATCTGAATTCATCGCACCCAGGGAGATTTAGGCACCCGCCATCTCTCTTGTACTCATATGTAAATCTGAACCGTCCGATTGAAAATGTGTTGTTTTGATTATCAATGAATATGACCCTTTTTCTAATGTATTAATTCTGGATTGGAGATAAAATAGAGGATGACAAATGGGTCCCACTTGACCTCAGTTATATGAATTCACCCCTTCTAATTCCATCTTTCCTCTCTGGACAGCATTTTTTCTTTGAAATCCCACTTGAAACATTTCTCCTCTCTGTACTCTCTCTACTTTAAACTGAGCACGATCATGCCAAAACCCTAAAATTTTCAATTCCCTCCCGAAATTGGTGACGAAATTTCACCAAATTATTATCTCCCGCTCTCTTTCTCTTGATTCAGAAAAAAAACTTCATCTCCCGCTCTCCCTCTTTCTCGCTATATCCTAGTCACAACCTTCGCCACGCTCCCTCTTCCTCACAGATCGCGATCGCCTGTCTCCCTCACCTTTCCTCCTTCGCCACTACTTCACCACCTGCTCCGTCGTATCCTAAACCCTAGCCACTACCTCGTCACACCCTAAACCCTAGCCACCACCTTGGCTGTTCACTCTCTAGGCATCCTTCGCCGCTACTCCACCACTAAATCTAGCTGCTCCGCCACCTCCCTTCTGTTCCGTGAACCCAGCCACACGCTCTTTTCTCTGGTGCGATTCAGATCAAGAGTAAGGGTGAAAAAACACTTCTTACTGTTACTGTTACTCTGTGAACCCAGCCACAACATGCTCTCTCACCTCTATCGCTCTCTGACCTTTGTCGCGCTCTCGCTGGCTCTCTCACCTGCTTTCATGTCGCTCTCATCTGTTCTGATCTGGTACCCTAAACCCTAAACCTCGCGCTCTCGCTGGCTCTCTCATCTCTCATCTCGCTGGCTCCGTTGCTCTCAGGTGCTCTCTCTCTTTGAGTTATGTCAAATTTGGAGACTGGTACTGTTTTGATTTTGTGGGTTTTATCGATAATCTCAACTGCAAGGATTACAGTGATTTTGTGGGTTTAATTTTTAACTAGTAATTCTGTACTGCAAGGATTACAGTGTCATCCCCAAAATATGACAAGTCCCAGTTTAACCCAATTGCCAATGTTGGTTCATTTGACACTGATTTGTTTTGTAATTAATCTTTATTTTATCCATTTCAACTCTATTTGGCTCACTTGAACTCAATTGAGTCTCTTATAACCTTGTGTAAAAAGCACAAAACAAACCAGAAAAAGGAACACAATAAATAATTGTCAGACTTGTTGATGAAGTGTACTTCACTAGTTTAGTTCTGTAATCATGTAATTATTAATACTATTCTCTAGAAGTCCCTGATTTGACAAAAGAACTTTCAACTACAGGTCAAGTTCTTCAATTAATACCATGAATGGAAACAGAGAGAGCACTGACTTGCACTCTCGCTGTTGACTGCTTGCTGGGATTTTGAAGAATTGAAAGAGCAGGCAAGAGATTTACATATAGCTTATTCATATAATTGTCATGGGTATGTGCCTTGTTCATATAATTGCTGACCAGAATATCTTTTCTTATGTTGTCCAGTACTCAAAAGTTCAATATATGCATCAAATATTGTACTTCATTTTTTCCCTGATATTCAAGGTCACCGAATTTTCAATTTTGAATGTCTAGAATGTTTTTTTTTTGTTCAATTTTGAATGTCTAGATTTGTTATTCTTCTCTAGATTTGGATGAGTAGCATTTATGTTTTATGTAATTTTTAATTTTGGATAAGAATTATTTTGACATATGGTATAGGATAACTTGTCAGGCTAATTTTTTTTTTTTTAAAAGAAGCCTATAGCATCTAATAGGTTGATATTTTTCAATCCAGATAGTGATTTCACATATGTATACAACATCTACATATGTATACTAGCAAGCCAGATAAATTTATACAGCATCTACAATGTTTTTATTTAATTTTGTTTTTTCTCCTTTTTTTTCTTTCCTATACTTGACTTCTTTGTCATGTTAATATAACATATAATTAACCAATCTACTCACTGTACAGGAAGCAAGTAAAGACCCTTGGCAATTTCTTTGTGTTTAGCATCTTGTGGGGGTTTTTTCCAATGGTTTTATACTGGAGCTGATGAGTGCGGCTTTAAGGCTTTCCCTACTTTAGGGCTTCGAGCATTTCAGAGCAAGTAAGCAAACCGTACTCCATTACCACTTCTAACTGGTGGTGCATGTACAATTTAAGTCTCAAACTCTAAATAAGCCACTGTTAAGTTTCATGCCAATAAATGAAGACTAAATAACTGTTAAAGTGTCAGATTAGTGGATATCACCAATATTTTCAGAAACAGTACTGTCTCCTTTATATGATTTCCTTCAAAGTGTGAGAATAGGTGGAAAAAAGAACCAAAAAAAGAAGTTGGAATTATGAATAAAGATACCTTGTTCATTCTGGTCATTGAATAACAGGAAGTCAGGAACTTGGTATAATTCAATAGATATCTACATTAGGCCTTTCTAACCATGTACGTTGTATTCTTTTGTTGAGATTGATTTCTTTTCATTTCTGATTTATGGTGATTTCTTTGTAGGTTCTTCTTCGACTTCTTAGCGACTTATGTCGGAGTTGGTCTGATCTATATTTGGTAAACGTATCTGTTCTATTAGGAGGCATTCTTTCATGGGGAATAATGTGGCCACTGATAGAGAGAATGAAAGGTGATTGGTTCCCTGCTGATCTTCCCTCAACTAGCCTTCATGGGGCTCCAAGGCTACAGAGTAATATTCTCTTCTTTAACATCCCCCTTTTATCATTTCTTCCATTCCATAAACAAAAATAATTTTACAAGTCAATACTTCTTTGTTCAAGTTTAGTATATATATACCAATCAATCAAGATAGAATCAAAAGTATGGTATCTAATCATGGACAATGCCCTCTATGTATGTTCTTCTCAGGTGCTTATAGCCATTTCACTGATCCTTGGTGATGGCCTCTATAATTTCTTCAAGGTTCTTGGTCGCACTATCTCTGCTTTCTCAACACAAATTCAAGCAAAAAGATCATCATCAGCACCATTCTCAGCTGAAACCACCAACCCATTAACCGATCCGGGGATTTCTTTCAATGACCAACGGAGGATTGAACTTTTCCTTAAGGATCAAATCTCAAATTCAGTAGCATTTGGTTCTATGTATGACAATTATACTATGTTGGTCATTGTTTATTAGTTGCTCTTTTTGTTTATTAGTTGTTTTCTACAAATTTCTCAAATGTGATTTATGTAATTCTTGATGAATGGGAATTGGGAATTTTAAAATAGCACTGGGCTCGTACCAGATTGGTACAGGGAGGGAGAATTGTAGAATTAGAGCATGTTAATTTGCACTCATTTCTTGTTATTATTACTTTGGGTACATTCACGCAAATAATTACAATTGCAGTGCATGCAAAAAATGTAATTTATATTCTTGCAAATAATTACCCATGCAATAACGTAAACAGTCTTCCCATGCTAATACTCAGGTGGGACCCACATTCCCTAGCCTTGCAAATAGTCAGGTGGGACCCTCATGTGTTAGCCTTGCAAATAGTCAGGTGGGACCCACGTGTGTTAGCCTTGCAAATAGTCATGTAGGACCCACGTTCCCTAGCCATGCAAATAGTCTGGTGGGACCCCCCTTTGCTGCCCATGCAAATAACCTGATGGGGCCCACGTTGTCTCCCCATGCAAATACTCTAAAAGGGGCCAACTCTGAAAGTTGTTGCATGGGCCGTTGTTGCATGGCTAATCTCATGCAACAAGTCAGAACAGAGTTGTTGCATGGGCGCCCATGCAAATACTTAGTATTTGTATCGAAGCTTGTTGCATGGGCAACTGTTGCATGGCTATTCGCATGCAACAAGTTTTTTCGGGCTTGTTGCATGACTATCTCCATGCAACAAGCCATTTTCTGGCCCATGCAATAAACTCATATTCTAGTAGTGCACCGCTTGATGGCATTGCTTTTGCTCTGCTTGTTCTCGGCATCGGCAAGGACGCATTGGATGTCACGAATGGTCTCGCTGAGCTTCTCAACCTCGCCAGGGATGCCCAGCAGCATGCCCACCTCTTCTTCCACCATTTGCACAACAAGGTCGCTAAACCTGGACAGGAAGGCATCGAGTATCATGGCCATCTTTGTTTTGAGTGAGAGCTACAGCTATTGCTCAAGAGGAAAAGAGATTGTAATGTGTAATGGGGATAGTTGGAGAATGTGGTATTGAATAAATGAGATTTTAGTACGCCTTTCCCGTAATAGTCTGAAAGAAGGACGAATTTTGAAGTTTTTGAGGGGTATACGTGAAATTCTCCCAAAAGAATATCGGATTAAAGAATTCACCCTAAGCTGGAATCGAAGATAAACGTTGGGGGACAGCGATACGACATTGACGAGTACTTCAAATATAGTGGCACATGCAACTATGCAAACCACGTGAACTGTGAAGGCAACCATGTGATTGCCATGTGTGAAGGGAATCAGGTTTAATTTAATATACACTTAATTATCATAATTTTCTTACTCGCAAGAGGGACACCATCAATCAACTGCCAAAGAAATGCTTCACTGACCTCCAAATAAAACGAAAAGCAAAATCAAACCTACCAAGTTTTTTCAAAAGTGAGATATTGTTTATAATGGGTCTTCGTAGATAAATAATTATTTATTTGTCAGAAATATTATAACTTGCTGAGAATTACTTTTATCAAGATTTTTGTAATATTTAGACAACATTCATGAAGGAAAACTTGAAAAAAGTTATTTCAGGAGTTGTGACCAAGCATTTTATTAATTAACAAAACATAAATTATTTTATAAAAGCATTTTATTATTATCACTGTATAATCCAAATGAATATTGCAACTAATTACAAATGTGTACGACCTTGTAGATGGGCTGCCGAGACTAGAAGACATCTGTTTCAGGAATGTTCGTACATGTTACAACTGTATGACTTACTAAAAGCGAAACGGCCAGTGCAAGGATGCACTACTAGAATTCCCAGTAACTGCAAGGGGAGCACTTGCTATTTGCAAGCGTAAGAAGGGCCCTTGCAAAAAAAATTGGTTTTCTGATGAAATTAATATAGCACTTTCTATTTGCAAGCGTACGCCCTTGCAAATAATCACGCTTGCAAATCCACGATGGCTACCCTTGCTAATGTCTCCTATTGGCCCTTACAAATAATAATATCTCCCCAAACACGCCATATAGTATATTTTATTGTAAAGGTTCTAACTATTTGCATGAGACACCCTTGCAAATGTTTTTATGAATTTGTTTAATATTATTTTATTGTAAATGTTTTAACTATTTACATGAGACACCCTTGCAAATGTATTTATGAATTTGTTTATATTATTTTATTGTAAAGGTCCTAACTATTTGCATGAGCCATCCTTGCAAATGTTTTTATGAATCTGTTTATATTATTTTATTGTAAAGGTCTTAACTATTTGCATGAGCCACCCTTGCAAATGTTATTAAGATTATTTTTATATTATTCTATTGTAGGAGCAAGTATAAACATTTTTAATTCCTAGACAAAGAGACTTTAATATTTGAATGGTGAATATAAATATACATCACAGCAATAGAACTTTAGTTATTTTTTTAAGAGAAGAAAAATTATAATACAAATTTATATCACAAAAGATACACATTGATAGTTTTTTACAAAGTTACAAACTCCATCAGTAACTATCAAACAAAAAAATTTAGAATGAACAATCATATAAATGGTGCATGAGTGTGCTTTTTCCCATGTGCTCTCAAACTTCAAACATACAAAAAAAAAATTGACTTAAATTGTATAGAAAGAAACATTAATTTCAAAACAGTAACGTTTTAATGTTACTAGGATAAATTTCTAATTTCAATTTAATAACTACCATATATATTTATTTCCATTTTTAGTGATAAGACAACTATAAAGCAGAATGACAAATGCCAAAAAATAACTAAAATACCACATGCATAAAAATCCTCTTCAACATCAAGCTCCTCTAATCCTCCAATCCCAAATCCAGGTGCATACAACTTGACTAATTAAACTAAGAACCACAAATTTTTATGATTTTCATAGTCCCATTTAAAACAATTAAATTTAATCTACAAGTACTTTTCCATATGCAGATCATGTTAAATTGACCTTGACTGTTGAAAGAATACCTCCTAAGAAGATGCTTCTAAAAAAAAAATTAAAAATTGATCACATTGATCACAACCCAATTACTCAACTGAACAAAAGAAAAAGAAAGCAACACAAACTACTGATCTTTAGTATAAATTGTTGATCGTTAGTATAAATTGTTGGACGACAGTAGTGTGAGCTTCATCTCCACATGGTATAAGCCACTTAACTGTCTTTGTGGGTCCCACTTCCAAAACTATGACCCAGCATCAACAGTCATTATCTCTATATTTTTTTCTACATCTTAGGTACAAATATGGGTGCGCAATCTCAACATTTGAGTAGCCGTTGCCATCAAGAGGCTACAAATTTCAATTCATAACAAATGATCAGAACTTTCTATTATTATGTTGGAAATAACAAAGGAGTTCAATTTTCTGAACTTACTGGATACGAAGTAGTGCACCATGCCAAAGGGCCAAGACACATTCATCGGCAACAATACGAAGTAGTGCATGGAAGACGTTCTTGTAATAACGCTGCTGGGCAGTAGGAAGAGTTGCATCAGCTTGCATCAATTGCAACATTTTGGAGTACAGTAAGTGGCTTGCCCTCATTGGCTTCTACTGCCTTGTTTGTCAAAACACTAAGAAAAAGCGCAAGTCATTAATCAGCTTTAACCAACCAATTATACTTCTCTTGCTGAGATCAAGAGTTCAAAGGGCATTGAGCATCATTCTTTATTTTGGAATTTACTGTTTTGTTTATCATTTGTTCTAATCCAATGTTCTGTAACCACAAATTGTTGTTAATAGAAACCGGCTCTAACACTAAGGTAAAACTGGAAGTACATTCTTTATACACCAACCTGCTGAAGCACAGACTGATGCGGTCTTATCTCTTGTGGCTCTGACACTAAGGTACTCGAAAGTACTGAGAAGAAATGACAGAAAGACGGCGTATTACTAGAAATATTTTCAACAATTACATGCTTGTAGCTCTTCAACTTATTAATTGATAAAAAATGTTTAATTAGAAAATCTAATAGATTTGCTAATGTGATGCACTTTGAATCTTGCCAAACAGGGTTTATTTCGAGGTATGGTATCAGGAGGGTTGCATTCAGAATTTTCGCTACAGTAACAGTATCACAAATCTAAAAAGAATAAAATCAGAAAATTTTCAATTTTTCCTCCTCAAGATGGAGTATGAGTAACGAGTAATGAAATTGAGACAAGTTAGTTACGAGTAATTTGAACATGGATGCCAATTAGTTCCTTTGACCATGGATGCCAATTAGTTACGAGTAACGAAATTGAGACAAATAAATCTCAGGGAGAAAGATAATCATACCCCATTCTTTGTTGGTTCAATCCACCATCAAGGAATACTTCAATGTATCCATTTCGCTACTTAGGAAGTGTTGCATGCACAGTTGGCAGCATAAAAAAAGGAGAATTTTGCAAATTTGGTTTTTTGCCCTACAATAAATTCAATACTTACAACTGGTGTTTGATGACTTTATATAGGGTTTCCATCCGTGAGGCTCCAAAGGCGACCAAAACTCATTCATTCCTCCTTTCATTTGGCTTCCCCTAAGTGGAAAAAAAACAATCAAGTTACATCAGCAATAGCATGCCAGATAATTTTTGTACTCTAATTTAAGATATTAAGGCTAGTTCTTACTATTTCACTTTGTAAAGCTTCTGTTAGAAGATATGGATGCATTGCCTCAGGAGCATTCCAGATTTTCCCCAAATTTTCATCAGTCGAGGGGTTCACTGAGCACGGAAAAAATCGTAACCGAGCACAATTAAAAATAAGCATACAATTATGTGGTTTAAACACGAAGGCTCAATTGTCTATGAGATCTATGTTTGTGAGATTTGCTGATTTTGTATAAACTGCATCAATTATTCTGTGCCGGTGTATATCCAAGGAAAAAGTAGATCCAGATTCATGTCAAATATAAAGAATAATCAAATTATGCACTGCTGACAGAAATATTTTTATGTGTAAATGTATAATCTGTGGCCTAGCAAGATGTCTCAATTTTGGATTTACGCTTTCGAAATTAATGTAAGAAACAAATGGAATATGCACGATAGTATATAGAAAAATTGTCAATAATTTGTTCAAATAGCTTGCAATTAGACAGTTTTTAAAAAAACACAGACACAAATTGCATGCATAATTAAAACCAAATTGAGATCCTAACTACACTAAAACACAAATCGCATGAATTAAGACCAGATTGAGACCCTAACTACACTACAGAAGAGAAACAGTACTCTAAAGCAACAAATAATGCAACGAGATCAATCCGATTTGGGGCTAGCCGTTGGGGCGGAATATTCAAAGGAAGAAGATGAAATAAAGGGCAGTCGGGGCAGCAAGATGGGTCAGGAGCTTACTAAAGGAACTTTCACTGACAAAGGGACCCAAGAGGAGACGGGAAGCGAAAGGGTGTTAATCAATACTGATATCTGGACCCCATTGAGTCAGTACAGGAGAGGAAATGGAGAAGAGAATGGAGGCATCTAAAGAATGATCCGTTCGCAACCGTTTTCAGAGTTTGTTAGGCTGTTGCGCCAATTCAGAGCTGCTGCTGCTGACATGGCGAATGGAGAATAAAATTCATCTTTTCTGTAACCATTTCTTTTACTTTCTTTTACAAAATTGCATCGCCTATATAAGGCAAACTCCACCTTGGAGCTGTATCCAGTTTTTGATGAATATAATCTACGAATTGCTGTTTGCATTCGTTGCGATGGTTTCCTGTTAGAACCTCGCTTTTATCCAAATTAGAGTTCAATTTATTCAAAGTTCTTTTCTTTTTGTTTGATTTGTGCAATTGAGTATTGAAGCTCGTTGCAAGTGGTATCAGAGCTTCCGATTCACATCTGGGAAGCTAGTAGTAGTCGCGATGCCGCCAAAAAAGGTCTCTGAACATCCTGAAGAACTCGGGTTAGATCTGATCACCCTCAACGATAGACTAAATCAAATAGTTCGAGACTCACAGTCCTCTTCTCAGACGCGAGACGATCATGTTATTGCTCTTGAGCATCGTTTCCAAGGTGCGGAGGCAGGGATTAATGAACTTCGAGGCCAATCTGAGATACTGAGAGAATCAGTCAACGGCCTTCAAACGCTGCTCCAAGACATCGCAGCTCGATTGCCCGAGAAGCAAGTTGAAGTCGGGCAAGGCAGTCACACAGCTCGATCTAATCATGCCTTTAGAGGAGGTGACGATTTCAGGCAACCACCACCCGGCCCTGATTTCAGGCAAGGTAATGAGTATCATGACCAATCTAGTCAGCGGGTTTATCTACCTAGAATAGATATGCCGGTTTTTGATGGCAACAAGGCTGATAGCTGGTTAGAACGTTGTAAGCTTTACTTTGAGATAAACCAAACCCCTGATAACTACAAAACCAGATTAGCTTCCTTAAGCTTTACTGGTGATGCTGAAGAATGGTATGAATGTTATCGGGCAGAGAACCCGAATCCAACCTGGCCAATTTTAGTAGGGGCTGTATTTGAGAGATTCAAATTGAGAAACAATGTTAACCCAGTGATTCAATTCAAGATGGTCAAACAGGAGGGTACTGTTGATGACTATATCAGGGAATTTCAACGAGCAAAGGCTCGTTTAATAGCGGGTACTGGGATCAAACAGGAGTATTTCTTTGTGTGGAGTTTTATATGTGGGTTGAAAGAAGAACTTCAAACTTCGATCCATTTATTCAAACCACAAACACTTAATGATGCTTTCAATTTAGCTTTAGAATTGGAGGTTTCCATTGGTCCTGGAGATAAAAGACCCACCTTTCTCAGAAACCAGTCATTTCAGAATGCCAGAAATCACCCTACACCCCTTCCCAGACAACCCATTTTCAAACCACCTGACTCAGGCCATAAGAAAAATGTAGAACCACTTACTCTCAACAAACCTTTCTATCCCACCAAGAACAACTCAACCTTGACTATAGACCAGAAAAGAGCAATGGGTCTTTGTTTTAGGTGTAATGACAAGTGGGTCCAGGGGCATAAATGTCATAAGAATTTACACACTATGGAAGGAGAGGAAGAGGTGGATTTAGATGCTCAATATCAGTTAGAGATGAATGCTATGCTCCATGAGAAAGAAGTAGAAGCTGAGGGAGAGGAAGAAGAAGTGATTCTGGGCACTTTGAGTGGCACCAGTAAAGCAGGCAAGAAAAGAACCTTACAGTACATGGCCAAAATAAGAGATATTCCCATCTGTTTGCTAATTGACACTGGTGCATCTCACTCTTTTATTAACCCTTCCTTGGCCAAAAAGTTGAACTTACCTGTAGTACCTACGAAAACCTTAAAAGTAAGAAGTGCTGGGGGGAGGAATTGATCTCTAAAGCAAGCTGTAGAAATGTCAAGTTCTGTGTCCAAGAATCCCCTTTTGAAGCTGACTTGTGGGTAATGGAGGTTAAGGGGTATGATATAATCCTGGGTATTGATTGGATTGCTGAACAAGACAAAATTGAACTGCTGTTGAAACAAGGGTTGGTGACAGTAGAGAACAAGGGCAAAAGGGTCAGTTTGGTGACTCAAGTAACAGAAGCTGAGGTTCAAATTTTAGAAGGGGTGGTGAATGTCATGAAAGACATTAGTGAGGGCAACCAAGTTTTTTATGCACACATTTCCAAAATCCAAGAGGAAGGGGATAGTGACAGTAACACACCTCACCCAAACATCACTTCATTACTGGATCAATTTCCTGCTGTTTTTGCAGAACCAAACACCTTACCTCCACATAGAGCCATTGACCATCAAATTATTCTTAAACCTAATTCCAAACCAATTAACCTAAGACCCTATAGATTTTCTTACTTTCAAAAGACAGAAATAGAAAAAATCATTAAAGACCTATTGCAACAAGAATTCATACAACCAAGTACCAGTCCCTATTCAGCCCCAGTACTGTTGGTAAAGAAGAAAGATGCCACTTGGAGAATGTGTGTGGACTACAGAAAATTGAATGAAGAGACCATAAAGAACAAGTTTCCCATACCTCTAGTTGATGATCTGTTGGATGAATTGAGTGGTGCTCACTATTTTTCTAAGTTGGACTTGAGGGCAGGCTATCATCAGATTAGAATGGCTGAACAGGATATCAGCAAAACTGCTTTCCAAACCCATGAGGGACTTTATGAGTTCAAAGTCATGCCATTTGGTTTGACAAATGCACCAGCCACCTTCCAAGCCTTGATGAACAACACTTTCAAATCTTTTTTGAGAAAATTTGTTTTGGTTTTCTTTGATGATATTCTAGTTTATAGTAAGGATCTGGACTCACACCTCATACACCTGAGAATTGTGTTACAGACCTTGCAGGATAACCAGTTGTTTTGTAAAAAGAGCAAGTGTGAGTTTGGATCTAACAAACTTGAGTATTTAGGCCATATAATCTCAAGGGAAGGGGTAGCTACAGACCCTAAGAAAATTGAAGCTATGGTGAACTGGCCTACTCCACAGACAGTCAAAGGGTTAAGGGGTTTTTTGGGTCTGACAGGATATTATAGAAAGTTCATCAGAGGCTATGGGGTCATTTCAAAGGCACTGACTGATTTATTGAAAAAGAATTCTTTTAGGTGGAGCCCTGCAGCACAAGAAGCCTTTGAACAGTTAAAGAAAGCTATGGTGTCAGCCCCAGTTCTGAAACTCCCAGATTTTCAACAACCTTTCATTATAGAAACTGATGCCAGTCAATGGGGTATTGGGGCTGTGTTAATGCAAGGCAGGAGGCCAGTTGCATTCATGAGTAAAAAGTTGGGAGTTAAGAATCAGGCCCTTTCCACTTATGAAAAAGAGCTCATGGCTCTATTCACTGCAGTGAGTAAGTGGAAACACTACCTTTTAGGAGGGGAATTCATTATTAGGACTGATCAAGTCAGTCTGAAATATTTGTTAGAACAAAGGGTCAACACTCCTATGCAACACAAAGGGCTCAGTAAACTGTTGGGATTAAATTACAAAATTGAGTACAAAAAGGGAATCCATAATAGGGTTGCAGATGCTCTTTCTAGGCAGGAGGGGGAAGGTGGTCATAGTCAACAGGATAAAGATGAAGGAGATGGAAGTGATAATGATGGGGTCAGAAAAGAAAAACAAGCCATGGAGGTTGAAGAAGATAGAGTTGAGAGTAAAGTTACCAGTAAAGAGAAGCAAGTAGAGAGGGATGAATCTGAAAATGCTGAACTCAAGGGGGTAAGTGAACTAATTCCACAGTGGATACAAGAGGTTAAAGATAGCTATGAAGGAGATGTGTGGATTGATGCTCTAAAAGAGAAACTGAAAGACAGAACTATTCAGCTCACACCCCACCACTTGACTGAAAATCAGGGCATTATCAGATATAAAGGGAGGATCTGTGTAGGCAGCAAGGGAGATTGGAGGCAAAAGATTTTGCAGGATATACATGGCTCCAGCTTGGGAGGTCATGCTGGTATAACTGCCACATATCAGAGGCTGAAGAGACATTTTTTTTGGCCTCAAATGAGAGAGACAGTACATAAATTCATTCAAGAATGTGTAAACTGTCATCTGAACAAAGCTGAGCATGTGGCTGCACCTGGCCTCCTACAGCCCTTACCAATCCCTCAAGAAGCATGGAATAGTGTGGGGATGGATTTCATAACTGGGTTACCTAAGTCAAAAGGGTTTGAGGTTATACTGGTAGTTGTAGATAGATTGACTAAATATTCTCATTTCATTGGATTGATACACCCTTTTACAGCAGCAACTGTTGCTCAAGCCTTCATGGACCACATCTACAAATTACATGGCCTACCCCTCACCATCATCTCTGATAGAGATCCAGTGTTTACCAGTAAGTTTTGGCAAGAACTCATGTCTAAACTGGGGGTTCAGCTGAATATGGGGACTGCTTACCACCCTCAGACTGATGGACAAACCGAGAAGGTTAATCAGTGCTTAGAACAATACCTAAGGAGTATGGTGTATGATAGACAAGGCAAATGGGCTCATTACCTATCTTTGGCTGAATGGTGGTACAACACTAATTGGCACAGCGCCATTAAAGTGTCCCCTTTTGAAGCTCTATATGGTTACCCACCACCACAGCTAGGATTAGGGAGTGTCCCGAGGAGTAATGTAGAAGCCGTCAATGCTTTCATGAGAGATAGACAAATGGCCATGTCTCAGTTGAAAGTCAATTTATAGAAAGCTCAAGAGAGAATGAAGAGGAATGAGGACAAGCACAGAAGTGAGAGGAAATTCGACAAGGGAGATTGGGTATATTTGAAGTTACAACCATACCGGCAAATTACTGTAGGGGGATTGCGAAATCAGAAGTTGAGTTCTAAGTACTATGGGTCCTTTGAGATCATTAAGCGAGTTGGTACCGTTGCTTACAAACTCAACCTACCACCGGCATCCTTGATTCACCCAGTGTTTCATGTTTCTCAGCTCAAAGCCAAGTTGGGAGACACTCAAATACCATCGCCTACACTTCCGGTACTGGGTCCTAACCTCAATTTAAATCCTTTACCTCAATTGCTGCTGGATAGGCGTGTAGTGAAGAAACGGAATTCAGCTGTAGCTCAGTGGTTGATTCAGTGGAAGGACCAAACAGCGGAAGACGCTACCTGGGAAGATTTCGAATCACTCAGATCGAGATTTCCTGAATTTATTCGTGAGGTCACGAATGATCTGAAGGGGGAGGGAATGCAACGAGATCAATCCGATTTGGGGCTAGCCGTTGGGGCGGAATATTCAAAGGAAGAAGATGAAATAAAGGGCAGTCGGGGCAGCAAGATGGGTCAGGAGCTTACTAAAGGAACTTTCACTGACAAAGGGACCCAAGAGGAGACGGGAAGCGAAAGGGTGTTAATCAATACTGATATCTGGACCCCATTGAGTCAGTACAGGAGAGGAAATGGAGAAGAGAATGGAGGCATCTAAAGAATGATCCGTTCGCAACCGTTTTCAGAGTTTGTTAGGCTGTTGCGCCAATTCAGAGCTGCTGCTGCTGACATGGCGAATGGAGAATAAAATTCATCTTTTCTGTAACCATTTCTTTTACTTTCTTTTACAAAATTGCATCGCCTATATAAGGCAAACTCCACCTTGGAGCTGTATCCAGTTTTTGATGAATATAATCTACGAATTGCTGTTTGCATTCGTTGCGATGGTTTCCTGTTAGAACCTCGCTTTTATCCAAATTAGAGTTCAATTTATTCAAAGTTCTTTTCTTTTTGTTTGATTTGTGCAATTGAGTATTGAAGCTCGTTGCAAATAACTACCTAATTCGATTGGGTGACGCGCTCGGAGGAGAGGTGGGGCGAGGGAGAGGGGAAGAGATCGCGATTGGGTGTCTGTGAGGCGCACATGAGAGTCTGAGAGAGGGGAAGAGTCGAAGTGTGATCGAGTGATTGATCGACACGGTAAGGAGAGAGGAGAAGAGACGGAGGAGGATACAGAGAGATAAGATGAGGATACAGTATTAACAAATCCAATATACGATAGGAGAAGAGATGAGGAGAAAGGGTTTTGAGTTTGGGGAGAAATTTGAGGAGAGAGGAGAGGAAGGCCGTGAAAATTCACATCCTCTCCATTACTGCACAAAGGAATCTTTTACAATTAATGATACGGACCGTTCTTTTTAACTTAGCACGAATCTCAAAGTATAATCATACTGCCCCTTGCGCTAGTCCCAGTTCCCGGTGCGGCTAAGATTTAATCTCAAACCGTAAAGTGAGGGAAATCATGTAAGGTACCTGCGAGGATACGGATACAGGCCGTGAGAATAGAAATAAACAACCAAGGAGAAAAGATGAATTTTGGAATCCTCTCTGGATGTAATGGGAAAAAAAAATTCTCGAGTGCAGATTTTAACAGAGCAGTTTTAGCTTCAAGCAGTGTATTAAATATATTGGACGCTCTTTAAATTATATAGTCCGTGCGCTGCATAAAATGAAAACTGCTCTGTTAACAAAATTGAGTCAATAATTGCGGTTTCACATTATCCATCGACGGTCGATTTGCACTGAAATGATTCTAATTTTTTTTTGAAATGATCAATGGAAACCCTTGAACATAAACAACATAAAAGTTCTTGAGTTTGGTTATGTTTGAGGTTCGATCCAACGTGAAGTGTTTGTAGCTATTCGATGACGTAATGTTCCGATAGCGGGATGGATAGTTAAATCAACGTAAAATTTGATCAAACTTTCATACAATTAAATTAATGCAATGCTCCTTAATTTGAACGATTCGGATTGACCAACAGATAACAAATTTATGTGCTCTTTCAACATGTGTCAATATTTGTGAAAATATTTAGTGAAATTTAGTCAATTAACATCAAAATTTGACTTTATTATAGAAAATATTTTGTAATGGAAATTATATTAATGAAATTTATCCAATAAATTAATGTTATAAAATATTTATTGCTTAATTAAATGATTTTGGCACATAAATTATATAGCATTACATGCATGTTGCATATATGATTCACATTTTGTATGCATGAACATGAAACATAAACTCTTGTTTCGAGAGTTAATGAAGACACGCGATAATTTGTCGTCCATTGCTTGATCGGAACCGTTTAAATTAAAGAGCACTGCATTTATTGTCTTGCACCCGAGTTTGATCAAATTTTGTTTTTATTTACACATCCATCTAGTTCACTGAAAATTGAAGCATCGTATGGCCATAAACACTTCGTGTTGGATCGAAGCTCATACCTAATGAAAATTCTAAACTTTTATGTTAGTTATGTTCAATGTTCTCCCTCGATCATTTTAAAATATATTTGAAATGATTTCATTGCAGATCAACCGTTGAATCCCCACTTGAAAATGAACGGTCCGAAAATATTTTTTAAATTTGAAGAGGCATACAATGATGAAAGTTTATAAAAATGACATGTATAAGTATTTTTTGGTCATATAAGATGTAAAAAAAATAAAAATATTTTTTTTGAATTTTTTTCATATGTATTGTTGTACATGTATTAAGTGATTAGTAAATACCAAGCTCTGCTGACTCTCTGATAAGCGAAGAACGGTCTTGATGTCTTCATCTAAGAGGCTGTGGGTAGATAGTCCATATTCTCTGAGGTAACATAATATTTCTGTTTAGATCTGGTCCTATGTGATGCACAAAATCCTTTAATATTTGTGCATAATGATGATCAGACGGTCCGATATAAACACAGATATTATGTTACCTCTGAGTATCCGAAAGCCCCTTCTATGAATAGTCTTTTTTTACTTCCCTCCTTAGCTCCCTGTCTCCCTCCCAAAATTTCACCAAATTTTCTAGGGTTGGCTTTCCCCGCCTCTCTTTCCCTCCCCCTTTACGGTGAAATTTCACCAAATTTTCTAGTTTGCCTTTTCCCCGCCTCTCTTTCCCTCCCCCTTTACGGTGAATTTTCGCCTAGGTTGGCTTTTCCCCTCCCCTCTTTCCCTCCCCTTTTCGGTAAAATTGACTCACAACCCGATCTAGGGTTTCTCCGTCTTTGCCACCTGAGTTCTCTCGCGTCTCCTCACAAAAAGGCTGAGGCCGTACAACAATGGCGGAAGCGATTCCTCCTTTACGAAGCGCAGACGCTCCCCTCCCCCTTCGCGCCCCGTAGACTAGCAGATATATTTCTTCCCCAAGCCAGTGGAAGGCCCAGACCAATGTAGTGTAGCGAGCACAAAAAGAGGAAGGAGAAACCTTTATCACAAAAAGCCAGGTAACCGCGAACTTAATTGGTATTCTAGGAAATGTTTCAGGTATAAGGGATCTTGCATTAGGTAACCAACATATGGGGCTAATGGTACATCCATATATTTCATAATTAAGTAAAACTAGGACGAGCTACAGCGCTCATGTGTGTTGCCAATTAATCAAAATAGAAACTTTGGTTATATGAAAATCTTTAGGGCCATAACTCCAAAGCCTAATGTCGAAAGATAAGTTTTTAACAGCTCTATTCCTAAATCCTAACACCAACTCAGAAGGAAGTTTCTGATTGGCTAGATGTCAACCCCGGCATACTAGAGCGGTTGTCAGAGAAGCACTTTCTTGTTACCTTTCTTTTGCTTAGTTACTTAAAATTGAAATTATATATTCAATTTTATTAATTGTAGATGGTGAAGTTTGACCTCATCACGCTTTGATTCTACAGGTACATATGTTATAACCTTATCTTACTAAGTTGATTGACTATGTGAAGTTTACATCTCTTTTTGTTCAGAGCTAATTTCCAACATCCAATATCGTAAGTGATCTCATTTAATTACTAAATTCGAATTTGTAAAATATGTGAAAGGATTGAATTTTTGAGTAAATTTTATTGCATTGATACATGCATTTTAAGTGTTTGATGAATTGCCCAAATGAAACTAGAATTTTAGGTGAGAGCAGTGCGGTTGTACATGAGGTGAGATGTTCCATCTCACATATTTTTTTTTGTCTATTTTCTTGTTTTTGAGTGCTAAATAACAACTGATGAGCTCCGTTTTTTGTTTTATTATCTGTGTAGTAATTGATGCTTGTGACAGCTTTGAATCCTGTACGTACTCAAATCTAATAAGCTGTTTTTTGTTTATTGTTTTACTTAAAATCTTTGTTACTAGAATTTCTTTGTAACGAAAGATTGTTCATGGGATAAATGTTAGGTTTTGATATGTCAGTGTGAAACACACAACTTTGACGAGACAAGCACGTCTGGAAAGAATTCAATGCTTGTTCTTTGAAATGTTAGTGTGAAACACACAAATTTAGGGGTCTGCGTGATGGATACAGTAAGTATCTAAAGCATTCAATGCTTGTTCTTTAATCTTGTAATCTATTGAAATTGATCATATATATTATATCTTTTTTTAATTTTCTGAACGAACATTATCATTAGTGATGAAGTTTATCCAACTAACAACAAATATGCAATGATACTCTGACTTGGGTTACAACACCTGATGGCTCAGCTGGGAACATTATCATTAGTGCTAAGTGGTAATTGGGAACCTTTTTTCTGAACTGAGAATTTGTGCTAAGCTTTTTCTTTAGGTTCTCTGACAGATATCAAATTAATTAGCTTTTTCATTAGTGCTGAAGCTTTTTCTTGTTTTATAGATATTTAATTTAACTTGGGGGGCATATATGCATTTCTTTCTGGTTGAATCGCTCAATTAATTAGTGTAGTACCAGTTGGTCCGAAAATTTATGTAGCCACTTATTTCATCCTCAGCGCATAATTTTAATGATTTCAGTGACCTTAGTACAATATTAAAAATTAAGGAGGTGTTTTTCTTTTAAATTTCTCTGTCATTAGCAATTTGGTTCTATTTTTGCTATTACTTCTATTGCTAATTCATTAGCACTACTGCCTATGTTATTAACATGATACTTTTTTGTCTTAAATTTGATGTAGGCTATGAGTGTGCTGGATGTAATTGGATTGTGCATGATATAATTGGGTAATTGGGGAACAAGCTGGTTAATTGGGTAAATGAGTATTGGTAAGGTTCAATACAAGTTTTCCAGAGCTTCTAATTCTATTCTTATTTTCGTATGTTAAGTTTTTGTTCTTACTTGTACAATTGAATTCATTTGTTCAAATTTCAGGTGGGAGGCACAACAGATAACATTGAAGAATTATGCAACTAAATTTTTTACTGTAAATTATTTTGTAAATTTCTGTTAATGGGTGGTGGATATTTTGGGTATATTTAGAAGTTCATTTTAGTACTGTTGTTGTAATATTTTTGGTATTTTGATACAATGTATGATAATTGTACTATGTTGATTAATGCTTATTAAATGTTATCTTTATATTTCAATGTGTTTATGTAAATTTGGTCCAATGGAAATATAACAGCTTATTGGGTTGGTACCGGGTTGGTACAGGGAGGGAGGATTGTAGAATTGGAGCATACAAAAAGTATCAATGATATCCTTACAAATAATTAGGTGGGACCCACATTCATTAGCCTTGCAAATAGTTAGGTGGGGTCCACCTTCGCTAGTCTTGCAAATAGTCAGGTGGGGCCCACGTTGACTAACCTTGCAAATAACCATATGGGTCCCACGTTCGTTAACCTTGCAAATACTCAGATGGGACCCACGCTTGACAACCTTGCAAATACTCCTCTTGGGTACCAACTCTGAAAGTATTAGCAAGCGTACTTTTTGCAAGGGCGGCTCATGCAAAAGTCTAAGGAAATGTATTAGCAAGCGTAAGCCCTTGCAAAAAGTTTGAAAATGAGTATTTGCATTGGGGCTTAAAGCAACGGGAGGATTTGCAAGCGTAGCGCTTGCTAATGGGGTCTTTCGGGCTTGTAGCAAGTGTAAGCCGTTGCAACAAGTCAATTTTTGCCGTTGTCATTACTGGAGATTCTAGTAGTGATGGCCGACGGTGCCAACAATCGAAATAACAAACAGGGACATGACAGGTTACATGAATCAGGAACAGAAAGCCAAAATGCTAATCATGCAATTCACAGTGTGGAGAGAAAGTTGTGCAAGGTGCTTCACGGATTCACGTAAGAGCACAGAGGAATTGATACAAGAAGTCATATGGCAGCTACGGTTTTATGAGCACAATAAGGAGAGATAACCTACTCACAAGGGCTGAGTGGAGGTTGTCAACTATGCCAATTGCAGTCTTTTTGCAGCATAGAAGGGCGTCCCGGCACCACTGGTACAGGTCCTGGTAAACCCGGCTATGGAGAAACAGCAAGAACAATTTCTAGTAACAGTTTAGGTTGAACTCATGGACTGGTACGAAAGCCGGCACCACTGGTACGGATCTGGATGGGAGCTCAAGAACAGCCAAGAAGAATCAGTAGTGAAGCAATAAAAAATTTTATTCCTTTTACTTATGTTTTTCAAACTCTTTTCATGTTTTCTTTTCCTTTTTACTGTTTCCTTTTGCAGCTCAAATGTATTGAGCTTTGTTTTTCTCTTTTTATCAATTTGTAGTTACAACCATTGTAAGGTGTAACTCATTCAATGAAATGAAATGAGGGTATGACTCACATTTTTTCTCAAAAAAAAAAAAAAAAAAAAAGCGAGTATGACCTTGTATGCAAACTTTGAGAAATATTTTTTTTTTCCGGTTCAAAACTAGCTAATACATCACACAAATTAATGATCTTTAAATTGATCTTGAAGAATATCTAATATTATACTCATTTCGCTCTCAAAGAAAATTAATTTCTAGATACAGTTAACATATTTGATCTATCTCTTACTAATATGTAAATTATTGCAATCAATAAATAATAAATGATTCCATTTGTAATATTTTAAGGTTCGCGGGGGTTGTACGAACTTCAATCCAGAGAACACGCATGGGCACTGAATCAGAGTCCGGATTATGAAATAACTCAAATTTAAAGTACGTTTAGATTCAAACGGTCCAATCTCAAAAGACCAATTCGATCCGATGTATATAATGCACAGGCTAGGACTACTTTAATATTCGTGTCAAAATAGATCGTACGGTGATCCGGATCTGAATTCAAAATTTGAGTTGAAGATGATATGAATTTCTGACCCCATAGTGTCGTACAAACTCTATTCACAATGAGATAGGAGTAGGTCTGATGGGCATCGGACCTACATTTAGGTTCAATTAGCTCTAGAACTGTACGATTAGCATCAAGATCTATGCACACGGAAATTGATACAGATCTGCACGGATTTTGATGCTATCAAATGAATCTTGATGCAGATCGGATGGTCATCACACCCATCGAACCGAGGTAGGTCCGATGGGCATTGAACCTACTCCGATGGCATTCAGAATATTTTATAACGATTGGTGGGATTTTCAGAAAATAATATTTTTTTGTTTTTTAGAATAATCAACTGAGTTTTTTTTTTTTTTTTCCTTTTTACGCAGAGTCGCAGATCTCAATGAAGTCAAACGTCTGCGTGGTATTTGAGATATGTTCACAGGCCAAAATCCAAATGCCAATGGGAATAGTGGGCCCCACCTCCGTTTTGTATTTGATTTTACGTGATTTCAATGGAGTCACCTCTGTTGATATCTGTGCATCGGGATTTATTGGTAGTTACTTATGTGTATCCAGGGCCGTAAATGAACCGAGTTTGAGCAAGTTACCTCTAACTCGAACTCAATTCATTAAATAAATGAGCGAGTCAACTCAAGTTAGAATGGTAATAACGAGTTGTAGAGACAACTCGAACTCAGCTCGTTATCAACTCGAATTGACTCACAACTCGTTTATAACTCGTTTAACCAGTTAATTATATACTATTTGTAAAAGAATTTATCAGTATCCAGTAATTTTTCATACAACAATAGCACATAAGCACCAATAATTTTTCGTACATAAACACCAGCAATTTTTCATACAGCAGCTTAACAAAAACAATTTCTGGGATTTATTGTAACCAATTCTATGTAACTCGAGTTATAAATGAGCGAGTTGGGGTAAGCTCAACTCAGCTCATTTATTAAACGAGTCAGCTAACTCGAGTTAGAACTAACTCGAGTTGTAAATGAGCGAGTTAAAGCGAGCCGTAAATGAGCGAGTTACGAGTTTAAGCAATTTTGCCTAGTCCTAGGTACTATAGTATACACAAAATACTACTATATATGGTTAAGGAAGCAACTAATTGTACCCAGCGAGTTGTACCCAGTTTTTACTCAAACCAACTGTCATTTAACTTGTGCAAATACTGTATAATTCTATATTCAATACTGTATCTTCAATGGCAAATCATATATAATACGTAATTCAAAATTCAGAATCATATCTTCAATGACAAACCGTTTGCAACTTCCACAACTCTCAAACTACCTGTACTTCATGTACTTCAACAAGCTGTACTTTCAGAGTGACAACTTCTAGAATATTTCAAAACCGAACCACTTCTCAAACTAGCAGTTATTTCCAAATAACACATAAAATTATGCAAAATTAATTTTTGTGCATCAAAATTAATTTTTTTTCGAAATTAAAATTTTTAATTTTTTTTATTTAAATTTTTTTCTTTAATTATTAATATTTATATATGCATCTATATCATGTAAACTAAGACTTCAATACTTATAGAGAAGTCTAGGGATTATTGAGATTTGTATCTTTGTTATTATTATTTTTTATAGGGTTCTATTGGTAAATAGGAATTATAGAGAAGTCTAGGAACTTAATAGAAAGAATGTAAGCTCTATATAAACTCAAGAGGTGAATCAATAAAATATCTTTTGTTTTGGCTCAAATTCTTCAAATTATACTAAATTACAATAATTATGTTAAATTATGCAAAAATACGGTAAATTACGCTAAATTACGTATGAATATGGTCGATTTTGTACCATCTTTCATAAATCATAAACAATAGTAAAAAAATTTCAAGTAAAAATTGGTATTCTACAAGTTTATTATATAACTAATTTACTGAGCTATGTAGATTGAACAATAGAAATGAAAATCTTAATCGGAAGTTTCAATTGAAGTTTTGAGGATCTTCCCTTTGTTTTTTGGCAATTCTGAATTTCAAAGTTCTGCATAGCTAACACTGACGCATACGTATTTTCGTAAGCTTTCCGAAAAGTGGTCATTTGCTGAAATCGGATACTCGAGCACCGTTTTATGGCTGTTTGAAATTTTATCGTCGTTTTTTCGCCTTCTCAGTGAAGATATCATCCCTATTCATACGTAATTTAGCGAAATTAACCATATTTTAGCATAATTTAACATAGTTATTGTAATTTAGTGTAATTTAGTGTAATTCAGCGTAATTTAACATAATTTCAAGTAATTTAGCGTATTTTAGTATAAATATGTTAATTATATATCAAAAATAGTAATCTAACAAATATTTTAAAAAAAATTCAATTTTTTAGTGTTAGATTTCAGTATTTTTTTCTATTTGTCTCTAAAAAAAAAATTAGTACCGACCATTTTCTAGCCGGTACCGAAAACAATTAATAAAAAAAATCGGCATTTCATGCGGCTCATGCTTCTAAATTTTGGCAAATGTTCTTTAGATAATCACTCTTGTACCAATTTTATTTTAAATTCATAGCATTAAAAAAACAAAATAAAATAGATTTGTAACATCATTTTTGCAAAATATCCAAAACTAACATTGAGCGCCATTATACTGGATTGTACGTACTTCAGCTCTTGAGCCGCAACGAACTACTGAGATCATATTAGTTTTATTTTGGACATTTTACAAAAATGAAGTTACAGATTTTTCTTATTACTATGAATAAAAAATCAGCTCTTGTACACATCACGCATGAGCTTTTGAACTATACATATGAAGCTCAATTCAGATTCAGTGCAATACCTAACCGCGTAGAACGACATGTGAGTCATTTGTTTTTAATCAGATGCGAATCTCAAAGCAGAGCCTCTGTATTCCAAACATGCTCCATAATGAATTTGGCTCTTTTTTTTTAAATTCTAAAATCATCCGTAGGCTTCCATTAATTCCGAACTCCATGATACATGTTCACTGTGGCCAAATTAGCAAGTTGGTGAGCCATGTTGTTCCCCTTCCTACATACATACGCACATTTATATCCCTTACAGTTCCCCATTATCAAGCCTATGTTCATCACTTCCCAGTTTGCCCTCCAGTCGACGCTGATTGGAATTGTTGTGCTTAGCGGTTGAAGTAGCTCATTTAGCGGTGTAGAAGGTACATGCCTCTATGCTCATGTGTTGTGCTGCCTTCATGGCTGATAGGAGTGCCAATGCTTCCATGTGGAAAGGTGAGAAAGCTAGGGAGTGCTGCATCTCATACCAAACTAGGAGCCCTTGCTTATGTAAATTATACGCTGCTCCTCCCTGATCCGGCTGAGCAAAAGATCCGTCTACCCAGCATTGATACCCCTCTTGTCCCCCCTGTTGCTGTGCTGGTAAAGCCCCATGTATAGCTTTCCACACAAAAAGCTTAACCTTTGGGACTGTGTCTTTTACCCCCCACACCGATTCCATATCCCCGAATTGTGTATTGGCGCCATCTGTGCAGTATTGCTGTCCTGTAAAGCCTTGTATACCCCTTTAAATGAGAAAATACCAGAACGAGTCAGTTTGAAGAACAGCTTGTCCTCTGTTTGTGTTGAGATATTCATTATAGGCAAATAAATAAAAGGAAATAGGGAGGTGCATATCTGAGCAGGTGTGATACGCAAGGCACAATTGGATTTCTTCCTTCATTCTGTTTTTTGTTTCCTTGTTTTTGTTTTGTTATTTTGGAAAAAGGAAAATACCAAAAATATCTTTTACCTTGTATCTCTATTTAAGCACTGTCTTTCTTGTTCTCTGTATCAAACATATTTCAAAGAAATACAATAAGGGAGGGAGGAATTGAGGGAGTCTTGTGTCAAATTTGTGATTGCTTGAAATTTATTTTACTTTATGGTATCAGAGCATGGTTCTATCCTGGCTGTATAGCGAAGAAGAACTCATTATCTTCTTCTCTGCTTAATAAAAAAAAAATCTCCCAGAGTTCACTTTGCTATATGGCTAAGGGCGAAACTGTCTCTTGAGGTGTTTGTACTGAGAGCTTTTCTGTTTTTTTCTTGTACGGTACTGAAGATCGGTACGGTACCAGTTTTTTGCTTGCTAGACATCTTTAGCAAGCTTGTTGGCTCTCTTACCCTACTCAACTCAACTTCTCTCCCTACATCACGTTAACTTTATTTCTTGGTATTGTTTCTGTTTTGGGTCCAGACCTGTTAAAACCTTGTCAGCCACAACTTTTTCACTCTAGCCCCTCATTTTATCAATTTTTGATTTCCTTCTTCAAACCTTGGAATTCTGTTGCTTCATCATGGCAGCAGAGAAGGATCAAAAACTTACCCATGTTCTTCTCAACGGAACCAATTACCGTCCATGGGCACGAGCAGTGACCATTGCTCTTGGTGGAAAAGGAAAGCTTGGTTACATCAATGGCCGGACAAAACCCCCCAAGTCTGATGGTGATGACTTTGATGAGTGGCAAACTGGCGATCATCTTGTCATGTCTCTCTTATTTAACTCCATGGAACCACAAGTGTATGAAATTTTCGCCTATGCAGATTCTGCTAAGGCGCTATGGGATACTCTGTCTGAGATGTATGGTCACACCAACAATGCTTCTCGAATTTTTGAGTTGCAACAGAGCCTTGCTAACTCTAAGCAAGATTCCAGTCAAACCTTCACCGAGTATCTTGGAAAACTGAAAAGGCAATGGGAAGAACTTCGTCAGTACAGACCAGTTGCTGCCACTGTTCAAGAATATGTGCAGAGGGAAGAACATGACAAAATTTTTCTTCTCTTAGCAGGTCTTTTAGGTGAATTTGAGGAGACTAAGCGTGATATTCTCATGCGACCCACGTTACCTTCATTTAGCACAGTTTGCTCAATCATTCAAAGTGAAGAAGCAAGAAAACGAGTCATGGGGAGCAAAACTGCAGCCGTCAGAGATGGTGCAGCAGCAGAGAATTCAGCCTTCGCTGTTGCTGGGAATTCCAGCACAAACTCCAATGGCAGCCGCTGGAATAAAGGTAAGGAAAAGCGCAAATTCTACTGTGATCATTGTCAACGTGACGGTCACACAAAGGACAGATGTTGGGTGCTTCATCCAAACCTCAAACCAGCAAAGTTCAAAACAACAGAAGGGAGTTCAGCAGTTGCAAATCAGGTGGTGTCAGTGGATGTGGCTGATGTAAATGCGAAGCTGAACCAACTCAGTGAACAATTCCAACAGTTTTTGAAGACGCAAGGTGCTGGTTCTGGCACTGTAAATGTGGTAGAAGCGTCTGGTAATGATTATGTCTTTTCTTCAAACTTAAATTCACAAGTTATTATTGATTCTGGTGCGACTGACAATATGTTCAGTTCTGAAAGAGGACTTTTTTATACCAGCAAAGATCGGTTTTATCCCCATGTAACCGTAGCAAATGGTGTAACAATACCCACTAAAGGTACTGGAAAGGCCAGAATTTTTCAAAAGGAAACTGATGCTGTAATTGTACCAGATCTTAAGACAAATTTACTTTCTGTCAGCAAATGTGCTAACCAATGGAATTGTAATATCATTTTTACTCCTCAGAAGGTAGTATTTCAGGACCGATTATCCGGGATGAAGATTGGTGAGGGGCAGCTGGTTAACGGGCTGTACGTGGTGAATTTAAATTCCTCAGCGTTAGCTGTGACAAATAAAGTTTCTCCTCAATTGTGGCACCAGCGATTGGGACACCCTTCTGATCATGTGTTAAGCCTTTCAAAATTTGTCTTTAGATTCTAGTTCTTGTGACTCTTGTCATTATGCTAAGCAACATAGATTACCTTTTGGAGAATGAGTTGAGAAAGCTGATAAATTATTTGATTTAGTCCATTCTGATGTTTGGGGGAATGCCCCCGTTGAATCTAGAGATGGTTTTAAATATTTTGTTACGTTTATTGATGATAAATCCCGAACAACTTGGTTGTATCTTCTAAAATCAAAAAGTGAAGTGTGCATGATTTTTCAAGACTTTTATAACATGGTTAAAAATCAATTTGGCACAACTATCAAGGTTCTTCGAACTGATAATGGTACAGAATATACTAATGGTGCATTTCAAACTTTTCTTCGTAACATGGGAATTGTTCATCAAACGTCTTGCGTTGGTACTCCTCAACAGAATGGAATTGCAGAGAGAAAAAACCGACACCTTTTAGAAGTTACTCGTGCTCTTTTATTTTTTGGAAATTTACCCAAAACTTTTTGGGCTGATGCGGTCCTCACTAGTTGTTATCTTATAAATCGACTCCCTAGTCGGATACTTGGATACAAGAGACCTCTAGATATTTTGTACAAAAGAGAAATTGGAATTTCTCATTTAAAGGTTTTTGGATGTGTTTGCTATGTGCATTCTCAAATTGGAGGAAAATTGGATCCCCGAGCACATAAGTGTGTGTTTGTCGGGTATTCTTCTACAAAGAAGGGCTACAAATGTTTCGATCCAATCACCAAACGCACTTACATCTCTAGAGATGTGACTTTCTGTGAAAATAACTTGTTTTACAAAGATGAATTTCAGGGGGAGCAAAGTACGTACAGTGATTTCACCATACCCTCACTAGATGGCTTGTGGACTGGATCAGATGAAGTTGCAAATGGAGGAACTGGAGGTTCTCATGTGCAGAGTCCCACTCGAGATTCTGATGTGCAAGTCGCCTCTGAACCTGGTGAGCAGCAGTTGGAAACTAGGGCAGTAGGTGAAACGAACCAGGAGGCAGATGATCAAGCAGAGCAACCAAGTGCTGATCTGAGAAGATCTTCTCGTGTGGTAAAATTTCCAGCAAAGTTTAATGACTTTATAACTTATTGCTCCACCAATTATCCCATTGAGAACCTGGCAAGGTATGACAAAATATCACATAATTTCTGGAATTTTTTGGCTGTTGTTGAGTCCCAAACTGAACCAACCAGTTTTGAAGAAGCAAGTAAAAAAAGTAAATGGGTTTGTGCCATGAATGAGGAATTGATAGCATTAAATAAGAATAGTACATGGGATATTGTCCAATTACCACAAGGGAAGAAAGCGGTAGGATGTCGATGGGTTTATAAAATTAAATTTAACAGTGATGGATCGGTAGAAAGATATAAGGCCAGATTAGTAGCAAAGGGATATACTCAAACTTATGGGGTGGACTATAAAGAAACTTTTGCTCCTGTAACCAAAATGAACACGGTTCGTACTGTTATGTCTGTAGCTGTTAATTGTGGATGGCCCCTTTATCAAATGGATGTTAAAAATGCCTTCCTTCATGGAGAATTGGAAGAGGAAGTCTATATGGAGATACCACCTGGTTTGTCAGTAAATAGAAAGGAGGGAATGGTGTGTCATTTGAAAAAGGCCATCTATGGACTAAAGCAATCCCCACGTGCTTGGTATGGTAAGTTGAGCTCAGCCTTGACTAAAATTGGATACAAGAAAGGAGGGGCTGATTCATCCATGTTTACACTTACTACAAATAAAGGAATTGTTGTGATTCTAATATACGTGGATGATCTTGTGATTACAGGAAGTGATCAAAATGGGATTGATGCTCTTAAAACCCATCTTAGAACTGAATTTGATATAAAGGATCTTGGAAACTTAAAGTATTTCCTTGGTATTGAAATAGCTCATTCTCACAAAGGGTTGTTTTTGTGTCAACGTAATTATGTGTTGGATTTATTGAAAGAAACAGGTAAATTGGGAGTGAAACCTGCTAACACTCCAATGATGTACAGTCAGAAATTTGACTCAACCGAAGAGCCTCTGGACGACATTAGCCAGTTTCAACGGTTGGTAGGAAAATTGATTTACCTCACAATGACTCGTCCCGATATAGCATATGCAGTAAGTTATGTGAGTCAGTTTATGCAGAAGCCTACTAAGAGTCATTTAGAATTAATAAATCAGATTCTTAAATATTTAAAAATGGCACCAGGAAGAGGAATTTTGATGAAAAATAACGGCAATGTTGATATAATTGGATATGCTGACGCAGATTGGGCAGGTAACCCGGTGGACAGGAAGTCAACATCAGGTTTCTGTATGTTTGTAGGAGGCAATTTGGTGACATGGAAAAGCAAGAAGCAAACAGCTGTTGCGCGCTCAAGTGCTGAAGCAGAATACCGTGCGATGGCTAGCGCTACCAGTGAGATAGTTTGGCTACGGCTACTTCTCCAAGAATTGGGACAATTGTTCATCCATAAACCAACACCGCTGTTCTGTGACAATCAAGCAGCGATCCACATAGCTTCGAATCCTGTGTTTCATGAGAGAACAAAACACATAGAGGTTGCTTGCCACTACGTACGGGAAAAAGTTCTGGATAAAACAGTTGAGACTCCGTATCTTCGAAGCAAAGATCAGTTGGCTGATGTGTTCACAAAGGCATTATCTAGAGAGGTCTTTCAAAAATTCGCTAACAAGTTGACCTCCGATGTTCTCTACGGTTCAACTTGAGGGGGAGTGTTGAGATATTCATTATAGGCAAATAAATAAAAGGAAATAGGGAGGTGCATATCTGAGCAGGTGTGATACGCAAGGCACAATTGGATTTCTTCCTTCATTCTGTTTTTTGTTTCCTTGTTTTTGTTTTGTTATTTTGGAAAAAGGAAAATACCAAAAATATCTTTTACCTTGTATCTCTATTTAAGCACTGTCTTTCTTATTCTCTGTATCAAACATATTTCAAAGAAATACAATAAGGGAGGGAGGAATTGAGGGAGTCTTGTGTCAAATTTGTGATTGCTTGAAATTTATTTTACTTTAGTTTGGCTTCTTACTGGTACCGTTGGGATCTCCTCTAATATAAGCTGGGTGTTGTAATATCCAAGCAGCTCATGCATTTTGCTTTCATTCCACCCCTGCCCCTCAGAATCAAATAACTGGCATACCTTCATCTGTAATTGGCTTGTGCTGTTACCAGTTGCTATACCAAGGTTGTGCAAATATGTAGTATTGTTGCCCGTTCCCAATATACCTGCAAATTCTTGACATTAGGAACTTCCTTGCTTCCATCACAGCCTTTGAAAACGAGGTGCAGATGTATGTACGGTTTGAGTGCCAAAGGTCACTGCTGGGCAGGTTCCAGCTCCGGCCTTTACACTTTAATATTAGTTTGTTCAAGAAGAGAGATACGCTCAGAGGAAGTGTTGTGTACTATGCAATGTTGTGACTTACAATACCATCATAGATGCACTATGCAAGGAGGACTAAAAATATATTATAGTTTCTCCCTACTTGTAGAGTGCATCCATGATGGTATTATAAGCAGCAACATTAGAATCATGTCCTTGACGCCTTTGTCCAATAGTAAGAAATAGTAAGAATGGGAGAAGAATGACATCCTCTAAATGAGACTGACGAGTTCTAGTTCCCAGTCACCTAATTGGAATGGCGGCTCATGTCGGTTACCTAGATTAGATATTTGCAATTGCAAGCGGCCAGGTCTCTTGTTTCCATCCGACAAAACTAATTATTTGTATTAATCCAAACAAATTTCTTAAATGGGCTGGGCTACAATTTTATTTTGAAAAGCTTATCATGCTTGGTTGGTTGTTTCTATTTCGGCCCAAAATGACCTCCAATGTTTTATTGACTCATTCATTGAATCAAACACGTGCACTGACCATGTAAGGTAATTAATTATACATAATGTTTCATTAGGAAAGGCCATTCAACTTTAACATATATCAATTTAGTTTTGATGAAAATTACAAGAAATTGTGAAATGTTCAATAGTGAAATTGTGGAGATATCTCACTTCAATTAAAAGCAATTGTATTTTTTGTTCATAACACACATAGCCATATCTAACAAAATACAATACAATACGGGTTTTAGCTGACTGACATTAGACTAGAATGCAGAGCACAAAAAAGAAGGTCAGAAGTGTGGCAGTAAAACATTGAATCACCCAAAAAAAAGAATCTGTCCAAGGTTTTTTCACAAACACTTCTATTGTTACAAGTAACACTAAATGGAGCAACAAACTGCTCAAAAGTACATAAATTGATCATTTACATTCAAATAAGCTATCTATTGACAACAGGATTAAGCACTTCAATCATTAGTCTTACCAATTGTCTGGTTCATGAGATCTCTCGCATCATCATCTCTTCCCATTTTCAAAAGCAGTTCTAATACTGGGGCAGAGGTAGCTAAATCGGGTTTCACCCCTTCTCGCTTCATTCTGTTCAACACGCACATAGCCTGATCTACTTTTCTCTTCTTAGCATATGCTTTCAGTAAAGAAGTGTAAGTCGAGAGATCTGGTGCCACATGATTAAGTTGCATTTTATCTAAGATTTTCATCACATCATCGATAGTGCCATAATTTGCATAGCCGACAAGTAAAAATTGATATGATATAACACCTGGTTTTATTCCTCCCCTTACCATTAAATCAAGCAACTTTTCAGCTTCCTTGCTTTGTCCTTCTTTGCACATAGAATCCATCATTGATCTGTAAGTAACTTCATCTGGCAAAAAACCTCGATCAACCATATCCTTGAATACTCTAATTGACTCGTTCCAACAGCCTAGCTTAGAATATCCATTTATAACACTAGTATATGTGATATGATCAGGTGTGGCACCTTGATCAAGCATATCATACAATAGTTTCTCTGCCCTATCAGGTTCCCCCCTCTTGCAAAGTGAATCCACAATTATAGTGCAAGTCACAGTGCTAGGCAATATTCCCTTTGAAACCATCTTATTTAGTAACTTCTTTGCATTTTCTAATTTGTTCATTTTGCAAAGCCCATCTATAAGAGTATTATAGGTACGGACATTAGGATTTGCACCTCTAGAAATCATATTACATAGCACCTTTTCGGCGTTTTTAGTTTCTCCCTCCTTACATAGTGCATCTATGATGGTAGTATAGGTCACAACATTGGGATCATGTCCTTCAGAAACCATGCATTGAAGCATTCCCACTGCCTTGTCTAATTGCCCTTTCTTGCACAACCCATCCACAAGAGTATTATAGGTCACAACATCAGGTTGAAGTCCTTTAGAAACCATGTAGGACAACAGGTCCTCTGCCTTCTCAGTTTCTCTTTCCTTGCACAAGCCATTAATCAATAAATTGTATGTGACTACATTTGGCACAATACCCTTTGAGAGCATTCGTTCAAACAAACTAAATGCTTCACTAACTGCACCTTCCTTGCACAGGCCATTAATCAGTGAGTTGTATGTGACTACATCTGGCGCAATACACTCTGAAAGCATTCGCTCAAACAAACTAAATGCTTTACTAACTGCGCCTTCTTTACAAAGGCCGTCAATTAGTGAGTTGTATGTCACTACATCTAGCGCAATACTCTCTGAAAGCATTCGCTCAAACAAACTAAATGCTTTACTAACTACGCCTTCTTTACAAAGGCCATTAATCAGTGAGCTGTATGTCACTACATTTGGCACAATACCTGCCGAAAACATTTTCTCAAACAAACTAAATGCTTTACTAACTGCGCCTTCTTTACAAAGGCCATCAATAACAATGCTGTAGGAGATCACGTTAGGTGTGCAGCCAAGTTTAGGCATTTTATTGAATGCCATGGCTACGGCCTCACTAATCCTATTCTCATAACAAAGGCCCTTAAGTAGTGGATTGAAGATGCTAGGTTCAGCTCTCTGCCCTCCCTTAATAAACCGCCCCAAGAAAACCAAGCCTAGTCTCGGCTGATTAATTCGGATACAGTAGCTGATCAAGACACTATAGGTGCAAGCATCGGGTGAGGGTGAAACCCATTTAGGTTTAGGTTGGGTCCAGCGGTTAAAGAGTGAAAAGACAGTTGCATAATGGCAGTTTGAGTTCTTCATACGAGTTAAGGCTGTAAAAGTTGATTAAAGGAATAGATGGACAGTGCCGGGTTCTTCGCACCAAGCAAGCGATCAAAAAATTGAAGAGCATCTTTAATAGTAAGAGTGCCCGACCGATAACGTTCTTTTACAAGTAATTCCAGCTGGCGGGTCGTCCCCATGGCAATGGGATGAAATGGTTACAACTCCACCTGTTTGTATCAGGTATAACTTATAAGATTGGGGGCAGCCTCAAAACTGCTTCTAGAATATGGATAGATACACCTGCTTCTAGAAATCCAGAGAGGTCAGCTGCAAGAGCCTTACTGAAGGTGTGCTACGATTTATCAAAGATTACCTACAAGATAAAACGTGAAAGAATGGTGAATAGATTTTTGCATAAAGGGCTCAAGTCTTGCAGGTCAGTACAATAGGTACCACACTAAGTACTGTTAGGTTATACCATGTTGTGTTACAAGGGGTTATTAAAGGGCAGTAAAGTTCAAGTCGGACTCTGCCAGAAGGGCTTTTTGGTCAAATTTCTTGCTAGGGATTTGGTGAATAAGCAAAGTGATCTAAAGAATCAAGAAACAACAAATGACTAAAAGCTTGAAAACAATAAATACACTAGATGTAGCAAAGTATATATAGGAACTCCTATTTACTAAATTAATTTTTTCCTAATCAATCCTCTTATTCAAATTAACAAGCCTCCTCTTATACAAATTAACAAGCCTGTAGTCTGTATGATACAAACTTGAAAGTTAAGAATCAGATTCTAGTAGCTAATTGGGACTATTTTTGTTCACTTGACAAATCGGTGCATAGTTGAGGCTCTAAAAAATAACTCCTATTACCATACTAAAAAAGTGATGCCTCTAGAATTGGTACAGCAAGACTCATAGTTATACCAGAGTCTATGTCTCTTAAAAATTACGAATGACACCAACCTTAGAAACCAATAGTCCTAAGAAAGAGAATTAAACTGACTTAATTGAATTAACATTTGACCTTACAAGTAGTAATAATCTGATAAAACTAGTAACAATTTGAATGAACAGACCACACTTCAGTAAGCCACCCAATTTACAATGCTGAGTTGAGTTATTAAGAGAAATTGAGAGATAGAGTTTACCTAAAGAAACGACGGCACACGGGGAGTTGAGTAGAGAGAGACAGGACCGACTGAGAGGTACAGTACGAGTAGACAGGCGGCGAAGAGAAGAGAAGAGAAGAGAGAGGAATTAGATCAATAGAGAAGAGAAGCGTTTGAGGCTTTGAGCTGCTTAATGGGCCTTTAAAAAATCATTCAACTCTCAGCCCATTTGCATTCATATAATTTAATTCTTTCGATTTTCGAAGAAGAATAGCAAAGACGGAATGATGCATCCCGGCCCAGATCTATTTTCTTCGGGCCGGTACTATTCATATTGGCCCAATATTTTTCTTTTACTGTTAATCTGTACTTTTGTAGTTAAGTTGATAGAAAATGTACCCAAAAAAAAAAGAAATCAGAAATCATTATTTTTAAATTAGACAAGTTTTGTACAAAATACAAGTGAAATTATATGTCAAAATTAAAATTTGTATTAATTATTATGAGTACAACTAGGTTCTTAAGCTCACCAAATTCTTAATGAGCTTAATTTCAAAACCCATCAAATTGTCTTCAAAGAACAAGTCCAAACAATTGAAACTAATTTACTTCACAGGTCATATCAGGTTATAAATTTTTGAATTAATTTAGTACAAAGTCAATCAGTCAAAACTCAAAACAAAAGGTTTATTAATTTTAATACATTCATTTTTCATAATTTTTTTAATGTTTGACTTCGTATTAAATATATTCGAACATTTATAAATTTTACATATAAATGCATCTTTCAAAAAGTAGATTGATTTCAATGGTTTGAATTCGCTGTATGAAGCCAATCCGATATGGTTTGAAATTAAGCTCACCAAGAGGTTTGGTGAGCTTAAGAACACTCTACTTCTGTTCGAAATATTATTTTTTAAAATTCAACCATAATTATTTTCAAATCTATATATTATTTGCAAATTATTTGCGAGTGATATTCCAAAAATATTTGAATTTTTCCAAAAATAAATATCAATCATAATTTAGATATGCTAGACATATGTTCGACAGTTAATAAATTAAAAAAGAATATTCTGGCCGATGATATAATATATGAATTACGATTGACATTTTTAAATAATTATTAATATTGATAAAAAAAATATTCCGACCCTTATTATTTTTGTTTATTGTTCTTATTTTCATTGAGTAAAACTAGTATGAATTTGAACTCACGAAATTAATTTGTTAAAATAAATTCAAAATCTATCAAATCCATTTTAAACAACAAATTCAAACATTACAAATCAATATATTCGGTCATCCTACATTTTATAGGTCGAATTTAGAAATTTGTGACTTTATTTTGTATGAAGTTAAATAGTACAAAAATCAAAATTAAGCACACATCAAAATGAAGTTTTAAATCTACAATTTTTTAGTCGATTGAAATAGCTTAGAAAATAATTAGATTTGTGGTTTATATATGATTGAATGAGTTTTGAAATTAAGCTTTAAATTTATGCTAACTTTATCTTTCAACTTTGTCTATTTGTTGACTTCTACTTTCTAATTTACTAACCAAGTCAATTTTTCTAAACGAGCATGCACAGTCATTTTTAGAGCACAAAAAACACAAATAGAGTGATTACATGCATGTTTGGTGTTTTCTTATATTAATAAATAAATATCAGAATTAGACTTCTCTTTTTCTGATAAGTCACATAATTTATTTCTCTTAAAGTCTAATGGAAATTCAGAAAGTTTTAGTTTTCTTGTTTTAAAACTTTTTTATGGTGACAAGATTCACACAAAGCTCAACCCTCAAAGCTTAGTGAATTTTTGCATTACTTTTTGACTGTCATGACAATATTTGCACAAAGCTCAATCCTCAAAGTTTAGTAAACTCTTTTTTTCAAACAAAATTTGGATTTTTTTTTTTATGGAAATTTGAGTTTTCATAAAAAATCCTTTAGTTTGTATATTAAAATTGGATTTAAAAAGTAATGCAACATCTTAAAAATTAAAATGAAATTTGTACATTCCACTCTATGGGTCCTTTTGTGTTTCTTTTACAATATTTTTCTTTTGAGTTCACAATGCATTTGCTTTATTATTACACAATTTAATATTAGTAAAATTTGAACATAAAAAAAAACAGATAATAATCAAAATATTATTTTTAAAATATTAATTACTTAATGATACAGTACATAAATAATCAGCAAATGATTGTTAACATATGATCTATCATTTTAACTACTCATTCTCATGAAATAGTATGCGCTTTAAATTGCTATTTCAACAAAAATTAACAAAAATGATGCTATTTTTTCGTATCCTCTGCATTAACTCAAAAATCATGCTATTTCAACAAAAATTAACAAAAATTCGTATCCTCTGCATTAACTCAAAAATTTGAGTTAATGCATCTGGACCGGCCAATCCGCTATAAAGTACGTGCGGATTAGATCCACACAAATATTAAAGCATCCCTGCGTTACAGGCTGGGGTTGGATTGACTCCGTTTAAAATCAGACGGCTGAGATGCGTTAACTCAAAAGATGCTCTTTTGAGTTAATGCAGACGATGCGGACTCCTTTATCCCTGGGTTGCCCTGTAGTTCTGTTCTTGTGCTATTTGCCAGTAAATGCGGCTGCCTCAAAGCTTCCCTTTTGACATTGTGTATCTGTGTTGTCTCTCTTATCCCTTGCCATAGGTTGATGCATGCATCTGAGTATTGTTTACATGGCTCTCCACGTCTTGCTTCTTCCAGGTTACCATTCTGATCAAATCCCACTATTCTGGTTCCAGTTCTGGTAGATTGCTCCCATGACGCATCAATTAACATTGCCTTGTTTCCCCTGGTTATCTCAATTATTTCACTAATGAGTCTGCCCCCTATGCTGGTCGTACCTGGCTCTCCACATTCCAATGTGTAATGTGTTTGCCTGCAGGAGGATTCCTCTTGGCATGGATTTCTTTGCCAAGAAGAGTTCATCGTTTCTAGCCTTCCAAAGGCACCAAAGCAGGTTTGCAGAAAGCTTTAATCTGGCTTTCGGTTAGGTCTTGTGTGATCATGAGTAAGCTTTGTATGAAATCTAACGGTAGTAGCTCAACACATAGAAAGAAAGGAGATCCGTACCATATATGTGGGTCGCGATATCGGGCAGCAGAAGAGGAGATGCATCAAAAATTCATTAATTCTCCGTATTACAACGTGTGCAGATCGGGTTGATTGCCCGTATTCTTGTGTGCAGCACTGCTGAATGCTGTTTTCATCAGTGCATGTCATCATAGAAGGCGGGCTGAGGTGTTTGCTTTCTTAACAGGTCATATCACTCTTGTGTGTTTAGTAATGATTGTTATATGTTCATTACGTTGTAGATTGGTATACTGATAACTAATATTGACCGTTTAATATAAAATGACCGAACTATGTTCATTTTATCCAAAAAAAATTACAGAATTTGTATGAGTGAATTTTCAACTATTTTTTTGAAAGAAAAATTAATTTTAAAAAGTTCCTAAAAGAAATCTTATTCGTTTGAGAGGTTGATCAAATGGTTGAAATATTTTATTTCTGATAAAATACCTTACTATTGATTTAAAAAAATGATCCATTAATTGTTAATTTGATTGATAAAAAATATTATTATTGAAACCTACTTTGTTTTGTGTGTTTAGTTGGATTCAAAATATAAAAGAAAAAATCGAGATGCATTGATAATCGATTAACTTGACAGATATTGAAGTATTCTTCGAATTAAATTTTTTTTCAAAAATAAAATAATAGTTTGTTAATATCTTGTTGACCTTGTACATTTTAAAAGAATAGCTTAGAAGCAGCCCAAACTTACAGTAGAAATTCTCAGGAGCAAATCAAATTGGACAAATATTTCACAAAGTCACATTTCTCATTACTAAGACATCCGGTGGCATTGATACTTCATAGAACACATTCATATTGACATGTTTTCTTAGTTGCCAAATAACGTAATACATTATGTAAACTTGTAGTTGTAGGGGATCGCACACAATGAACCCAATTAATAGAATATAAAATATAAGTTGGGAGGATGAGATACATTAACTCGTGAAATCAAATAATGGATCAAAGATCATTTCGCAGAGAATTAAACATCAACCAAATCCGTTAATAGAGAAATATGCTGCCGAGCAGTACAAGCCCTTCAGTTAATTAGAGTAGTGAAACGCCCAAAGTAAATAAAATGATTACCTAGATTAAAAAAAGCAATCTTCAACCAAACTCAGCACTTTAATCATTAGTCTTACTAATTGTCTGCTCCATGAGATCTCTCGCATCATCATCTCGTCCCATTTTCAAAAGCAGTTCTAAAACCGGTGCAGAGGCAGCTAAATCGGGTTTCACCCCTTCTTGCTTCATTCTGTTCAGCACACTCATAGCCGCGTCAACTTTTCTCTTCTTAGCATATGCTTTCAGCAAGGAAGTGTAAGTAGAGAGATCTGGCGCTACATGATTGAGATGCATTCTATCTAGGATATTCATCACATCATCAATGGTGCCATCATTTGCATAGCCGATAAGTAAAAATCGATATGATACAACACCTGGTTCTATACCTCCCCTTACCATTAAGTCGAGCAATTTTTCAGCTTCCTTGCTTTGTCGTTGTTTGCACAAAGAATCCATCATTGATCCATAAGTAACCTCATCCGGCAAAAAGCCTCGATCAATCATATCCTTGAAAACTCTAATCGACTCTTTCCAACAGCCTAGCTTAGAATATCCATTTATAACACTAGTATATGTGATAAGATTAGGTGTGGCACCTTGATCAAGCATATCATACAATAGTTTCTCTGCCCTGTCGGGTTCCCCCCTCTTGCAAAGTGCATTCACAATTATATTGCATGTCACGGTGTTAGGCAATAATCCCTTTGAAACCATCTCATTCAGCACCTTCTTTGCCTTTTCTGATTTGTTCATCTTGCAAAGCCCATCTATAAGAGTACTGTAGGTTTGAACATCAGGATCCTTACCTCTGGAAATCATATAATGCAGCAACTCCTCCGCCTTTTCAGTATCCCCCTCCTTGCATAGTGCATTTATGATGGTATTATAAGTCACAACATTGTGATCATGTCCTTTGGAAATCATGGACTGAAACATTTCCACTCCCTTGCCCAATTGCCCTTTCTTGCACAACCCATCCACAAGAGTAGTATAGGTCACAACATCAGGTTGAAGTCCTTTAGAAACCATGTAGCACAACAGTTCCTCTGCCTTCTCAGTATCTCCTTCCTTGCACAGGCCATTAATCAGTGAGGTGTATGTGATTACATCTGGCACAATACCCTCCGAAAGCATTCGCTCAACCAAACTAAATGCTTTACTAATTGCGCCTTCTTTACAAAGGCCGTCAATCAGTGAGTTGTATGTCACTACATCTGGCACAATACCCTCTTGAAGCATTCGCTCAAACAAACTAAATGCTTTACAAACTGCGCCTTCTTTACAAAGGCCGTCAATCAGTGAGTTGTATATCACTACATTTGGCGCAATACCGTCTTGAAGCATTCCCTCAAACAAACTAAATGCTTTACTAGTTGCGCCTTCTTTACAAAGGCCGTCAATCAGTGAGTTGTATGTCACTACATTTGGCACAATACCCTTTGAAAGCATTCGGTCAAACAAACTAAATGCTTTACTCACTTCACCTTCTTTACAAAGGCCATCAATAACAGTGCTGTAGGATATCACGTTAGGTGTGCAGCCAAGTTTAGGCATTTTATCGAACACCATGGCTACGGCCTCACTAATCCTATTCTCATAACAAAGGCCCTTAAGTAGTGGATTGAAGATGTTAGGTTCAGCTCTCTGCCCTCCCTTAATAAACCGCCCCAAGAAGACCAAGCCTAGTCTCGGCTGATTAATTCGGATACAGTAGCTGATCAAGACACTATAGGTGCAAGCATCGGGTGAGGGTGAAACCCATTTAGGTTTAGGTTGGGTCCAGCGGTTAAAGAGTGAAAAGACAGTTGCATAATGGCTGTTTGAGTTCTTCATACGAGTTAAGGCTGTAAAGAGTTGATTAAAGGAATAGATGGACGGTGCCGGGTTCTTCGCACCCAGCAAGCGAGCAAAAAATTGAAGAGCATCTTTAAAAGTAAGAGTGCCCAACCGATAACGTTCTTTTACAAGTAATTCCAGCTGGCGGGTCGTCCCCATTGCAATGGGATGAAATGGTTACAACTCCACCTGTTTGTATCAGGTATAACTTATAAGACTGGGGGCAGCCTCAAAACTGCTTCTAGAATATGGATAGATACACCTGCTTCTAGAAATCCAGAGAGGTCAGCTGCAAGAGCCTTACTGAAGGTGTGCTACGATTTATCGAAGATTACCTACAAGATAAAACATGAAGGTATGGTGAATAGATTTTTTGCATAAAGGGCTTAAGTCTTGCAAGTCAGTACAATAAATACCACACTAAGTACTGTTAGGTTATGCCCTGTTGTGTTACAAGGGGTTAGTAAAGGGCAGTAAAGTTCAACTTGGACTATGCCCGAAGGGATTTGATGAATGAGCAAAGTGATCTAAAGAATCAAGCATCAAATGACTAAAAGCTTGAAAACAATAAATACACTAAATGTAGCAAAAAGGCTGCATAGGAAACCCCTATTTACTAAATTAATTTTTCCTAATTAGTCCACTTATACAAATTAACAAGCCTGTAGTCTGTATGAAACAAACTTCAACATTAAGAACCAGATTCTAGTAGTTAATTGGGACTGTTTTTGTTGGCTTTTGGTTCACTTGACAAATCAGTGCATAGTTGAGGCTCTGCCAGAAGGGCTATAACAATACTAAAAAGGTGATGCCTCTAGAATTGGTACAACAGGACTTATACCAGAGTCGAGGGCTATAACAATCGCTTGTTCCTGCATTTGCATTCCAGAGAAGACGTCGACAACTGCTTTAGTCAGAACGATATCTCTGCGGGGCATTTCAACAAACACTTTGTCTTGTCTTGCGAGAGAGAGAGAGAAAGAGAGAGATAGAGAGGAGGCAGAGGACAGAATGAGAGATTGAGGTGAAAAGAAACGAGAGTAGAGTACTACTGTACTTTGATTGAGATTGAAGGCGAAATTCACTATTTGATTTTGACCTAAAAGAATTTTAGTGAAAAGAGACGGAGACTAAATTGAGTTCATTTATGATTAAACTAACAAGTGAATAAAGGAGCCTAAACCCTAAACCCTAAAGTTACTTTTAAACTTTAAATTGAGTAAAAATTAATCTTAGGTCCTTATAATAGTTCCAAGTAATAATAAAAATAATCTGAGGATATGAATGAAATTGTTCCGAAACAAGGTTACTTGAGGTACTTAATCTTCTGAGGTTGAAGCCGATCCATTTATTATTATTAGCACGAATCTTAAAGGAACCCAAGCATCATGGCCTTCTATCGGATTGACACGTATTCAGTTCAAACGGTCCGGATGAAATATCAAACTGTGAGGTAAATTATGACACGGATTCAGTTCTATCGGATTGACACGGATTCAGTCGATGCCTCTCATAAATTACGAATATAAATTATAACACCAGCCTATCTCATGCCCCAACAAACCAATTACTCCTAAGAAACTTAATTAAACCGTCTCAATTGAAAAAGCAAGTCTTGATCAACAAAAGGAACCTGAGGTTGAGCCTTTGATTGGAGCTCGAATAACCAGCAGTGAAAAACTAATAATGATTCTGCTAAAGAGGAATACTTGATCGAAAAATGAATTGGTCTGACATGTTTATTAATATATAATTTAACCACTATGCTTGCAACCTTTGAACTGTGCAGTAACAAGCACAAATCCTAAAATTTTTTAGAACCCTAATAATCTCTTAAAACTAGTAACTATTTGAATAATCAGAATTACACTCTTAGTGTGCTCTCATTTTCCTTTTTTTTGGTATTAGACATAAGTAAAATGGTTGTTGGTTCAAAACCTAAAACCCCATTTCCTTCCTATCCAGATTCACATGTAGTTGACTAGCAAAAAAATACTATTTAAATACCACCCAAGTACAACCAGCTGCCATTTCCATGGCTTTGAGGTGTTCTAATTGGAGTCAATTTATGCCTTATTTCTCAATTTGGTAGAAATAAAAAATGATATCTGTTTCCCTTAAATGAATCAAAATTAGAATCCATAATGAAAGGCTCTTCGGGACATTTCATCAAGTAACTTGCGTGCACAGTCAGGGATTCACCTAAAGTAGCTAGCTGACACAAGAGGGAGGAAAGAGCACTTACCATGGGTTAGAGAGAGCCTAGCTAGTTTGTCTCCTTGCATTTAAGGGAAGAGGTGGAGAAGTTGTTTAGGCACCACGTGTGAAGCGTGGCCGCAAAACGCTTGTGTACCAAGTGACCATGTCTCTCTGGGGCATTTCAACAAACAGTTGTCTTGCGAGAGAGATAGAAAGGAGGAAGCACGAGAGGAGTTATAAGGCGGCGGCGGAGAGATTGAGGTGAAAAGAAACGAGTGTAGTGTACTTTGCTGAGATTGAGGTGGAGAAAGTTGATCTCATCGAATTGTGTGATTTTTAATTATAAAATAACTTATTTGGAGAAATTAAGGTGACCTAAAGAGACGGAGACTATTTTTTGTTATTGAGAGGTGGGACCCCAAGTTTTGAGTTCAGATCCGAACTATTCGATTAAAATTTGAGCTAATCCGATCGTGTCAAAAGATATTTAACGGTCCGGATCTAAACTCAAAATTCAATTGACTTTAGGTCATATGAATTCGTTACGGGATCGGATCTCTCAGAGATACTACATGATATATCATAAAATCAGGTTGTTTAGATTCAGATTAGATAAAAAAATTCGGATTTAATTAGTATTTACGAACAAATAATTTTAAAATTTATTAATTAAATTATAACAATGGTTTCAAATATAATTTGATTTTAACGGTTACTTGCCATAATCTAATATATAATCCTCTTCCTACAATAAAAAATTTTTAGCAATATCAGGCTGTCACGTTTGCTTTTGTTTTTCTTTTTGCTTAAAAAAGAGTTAAACTACAGAGAAAGTGTATCATTTGAGGTGCCGCATCACTCTATGCAAATTCCAACTGAGCAATGGTTTTACGGACCAGCGGTATGATTAATATCATCATTATTTTTTTTATTTTTTTTATAATTTTAAAAATAAATGTTAAATTTATACTTAATACTATGAATATGATCAATATTGTGTATTATGTTGATAATAAATGATGAGATTTGATGTATATGTTATCGTAAATTAAGTGATTTTAAATTTGAACGGGTTGAACTTAATAATTACTTACATACCATTAAATAATAATTAAATTAAATTAAATTCGATTATTAGCCTATCAATTTGATGAATTCATTTAATCTTTCTAATTTGGTGAATCCACTTCATCTACCATCAAGTCAGATTTTGTATCCACCGTAGATGGGAAATTTTACAAATTGCCCACCTTTCCAAAATTTTCAAACAAAATGCCCCTCCTCTAAAATAATTAACAAAATGCCCTTGTGGGGTCCCCATTTCTCCCTTCTTCCCCCTCTCTCCCCCTCCCTCCTATTTACTCTCATCAAATTTTAGCATCTCTCTCATTAGACTTTAATGAGCACATAACAGGCAACAAAAAATTTGTAGACATGCAACAAATTTTTCAATTAGATAACTAATATATGTTATCAAATATATGTTTCAATTAGGGAGCACAGTTGGTCCTTCGGTGCTCGGCCAAAATCTTTTGTTTGGTACAGGATGAAATTGAACCGAGTATGCATTTCGGTACATTTCAATAAAATACCAATCATGACAAAGTGTATGAAAATTTGTTTTGTGCCATTGATCACCACAACAAGCCAACATATGACTACAAGGAAGGCCGGTAAGTCGAAATGCTTGACATACACATTCTGATGACCTTCCATTTATTTTCACCGAGTATTTTGAGGTTCCAGTATTAACCTCAAATTCACATGGACCAAATCGACATACCTGTATAGTATCAACGAGATGAAATAATTAGAGTTAACCTCAACTATTGAGCACCGAAGGCACAAAACATCTATTTGATAACATATATTAGTTATCTAATTGAAAAATTTGTTGCATGTCTATAAAATTTTTGTTGCCTGTTATGTGCTCATTAAAGTCTAATGAGAGAGATGCTAAAATTGGATGAGAGTAAATAGGAGGGAGGGGGAGAGAGGGGGAAGAAGGGAGAAATGGGGACCCACAAGGGCATTTTGTTAATTATTTTAGAGGAGGGGTATTTTGTTTGAAAATTTTGAAAAGTAGGGCAATTTGTAAAATTTCCCACCGTAGATTCTCATAATCTAGTTTCTTGTTTGCATTCAATGCGTGAATTTAAACGTTGGGTAAAGATGTTAACAGAATAATTTTCGCTTCATGCAGCACACGAACTATATGCGTGATGTTTTGATTAGATAATTTGTGCGCTGCATGAAGTTCAAACTGCTTTGTTACAAAATTTATTCAAATGACGTTATGTTTCATATTTGACATATAAAAGTTCCGAGTTTCTAAATAAAGAGGAAATTACATGGACCATTATTTATTTTAAATTTTGTTAATTTTAAAAAGTAAAATAAAATTTAAATTTAATATTATAGACATAATATATATTGGAGATCAATGCTCTTTTCATTTGTATTGAAAGTTCTTTTGATCTGACCCTTCCAAATATTTTACATAAATATATATCCTTGCTTGGAAATTCTTGACACATCAATGCTTACTTTTTTAAGCATGCATTCACAGTTCAATTCAAACGCATGTTGTTAACTTACATCAATAGTCTGAATGTATGCATCTAGTAATTTTATTTGAGTGAGGCTATGGTGCTATGCATAGCACGGATGGCTAGTGTACTACGGCTCAATATGGTACTTTTTAAAATCCTAACGGTCGATCTGACCGTTCAATGTGATAACCATATGAATATGTACTTGCAAACTAAATTTTATATTTTTTCGAATTTTTTTACTATTTTTTCATATAGGTAGAATTTTGATGGTCCAGAATTTTCAAAAAACACTGATTTTTCTACCTATCTAAAAAAATAGTAAAAAAATTCGAAAAAATATAAAATTTAGTTTGCAAGTACATATTCATATGGATATCACATTGAACGGTCGGATCGACCGTTAGGATTTTAAAAAGTACCATATTGAGCCGTAGTACACTAGCCATTGGTGCTATGCATAGCACCATAGCCTCACTCGATCATTTTATTTTTTCCTGATTTTTCATAATATCAAAGTGCATGCATTTTATAATTTGAAATATGAAAGATTTAATTTACAATTATTAGATTGGAGAACCAAAAACGCACAAACCTCACAATTTTCGGTATGGTGCTGTTAAATTTTTCAAGCTTGAGATATTATTGTTTTTGTTAAATACAAGGTAAACAAAAAATAGTTATAATTACTCAAAAGTTATATCAATAGCTTATTATTATATTAATATGTTGATGTAATTTGGCTTAACATGAATTTTGCTTGTAGTATTGTAACTTGCAATGATAGATAACATTTATACCCAAAAAATTACAAGAATTTTTTAATACTTAATCAATTTAACTATATCCATACGATATATAGTCTATTATATTTTGTCGCTAATAAAGTTAGAGAATCGCTTAGAACCAATTTATTTATATAAGGACAAATTTATCGGTACCAAAAAATTTAAATCTCAAATATATTTTTAAACTTTTAAATAACAAAAGTAATTAATTAAGTATATTGTATTTCATGTAATGCGTAGACAAAAAAAATATCATTTTAATATTATTTTGATGTCCGTGAAGAGCTAATAAAACGCTAGAATATGTCCCTTGAGTGAAATATAAAACATGATATACATACAATAGTAATCCAAAAATCAAAAGACAGAATATAAAGCAGTTATATGAACAGATCCCATAACAATCATTGTCCTTTTAAAGAAGGATATGTTCATCAGAACTTAGTTCACTTCCACAGATCCCATAACCTTGTACCGGTCCTTTTCCTTTTACAAAAAGAACCCTATACAGATCCCATATCATGTACCAGGTCCCAAATTACAACCAAAACTCACATAAAAAACCAGTAAAGAAATATTGGCTGCAAATACCAATTATAGTAGAAACTCTTGCATAGATCCCATCCATATCCAGTACCATACTCTAAATTGCATAAAACCCCTTAAAACACCAAAAATAACAGCAAAGACCACACACATATTAGGCCCCGATTTACAATTTACAACAAAGACCCCTAGAAAACCAAATTTGCAGTGAAGTCCCTTGAAAAACCAAATGTATAACAGAGCCCCCATATATGTTAGCTCAAACCCCAATTTACAACGCAACCCCTCGGAAAACCAAATTTTTCAGCAAAAAACTACAACCCAAGGACAACACTACACAATATATACAAAGACAAGGACACCCAAAATTATATATAAAGACAACCAAAAATTACAAGGACACCCAAAAACCCCTAGGAAAACACAGGGACAGTACCACCCAATATATACAAAGACAGCCAAAAATTAAAAAAATATACAAAGACACCCAAAAATTACAGCAAATGATAAGTGTGTCCAAAAATTACAGCATGAAGAGCATGTTTGCTTGGAATCTGTAAATAATAAACATCTGGTTTGACCATGAGAAACTGTGACTTGCATACCCATCAAGGGAATGAGGCGAAAAGAGTTTTCTTTCCGCCTTTGATCCTGGAAAATTTAAACAAACAAAATTAAAATGAGAAAAAAAAAGGGCAACACTCTAGGTACAAGTAACAATGATTTAGGAGAAAATATTTATTAACTATTTTTACTATTTTAAAAAAAAAACTGAAGTAAATAATCATAATTAGTATTCAATCTAGCTATGAGTAAAAACCCAACATTAATCATTATTGCTTTCTAACATTAACCTAAACCCTAAATAAAGTAAGGAAATGATTTGATATTTGTCATGTTTCATTGCAATACAATAGGCTTAAGAATCTACCTACAAAAGTTAGGAACTTAATTAATACTAAAATCTTTAATTTAATTTAATGGATTAATATTGTACCACTTTAATTTTTGTCATTGCATACCTGTCAATTGAAAGTGAAAATGTCATATATTAATTTTCTCAAATATCTTAATCACTAAAATATCTTTAAATGTCATATATTTTAAATATAATTAATTAGAAAACTTCTAGCAACTTATAAACTTCAGAACATAAAACAGAATAAGTAATTCATTCAATTATATGATATATATGATCTATGTGTAAGAATCAGTTTTATGATAAGACAACACACAATAATCATTTAATCATATCATTTATATTGTTCATCACCTAAATATTATGTATAAGCATACTGTTTCTATGACTATAAAATTTCTGTAAAATTATAGCATTTCTAGACTCAAATTAAGTTGATGATCTAATTGTTAGTACTTGCCTAGTATAACAAAATATGAAGCTTAATATCATGTCACATTAGATTACAATACAATATTTGTATTGGTATGTATCTACTCAAAATATTGGCTGACTAAATATGTAAATGACAATTAAATATGCCACAGCTACTCTAACTTCATTTTGACAACTAAATATGTACCAAGGATTAAATTGATTCGGTAATATCATGATATATACTTTCCTTTTAGTTTTCTCGATTGACAGTACCAAGAATTATGTGTAGCCATTATACTACAGTCAGGCTTGTAGCTGCTAAAAAGTAACTGGATTTTAAGAGGCAACTGAAGGGATCAAGGGAACACTGTACGATGTTGGCCGACAGAGATTTGAGTTTCCCTCTTTAATTGATTCTCTTGGCCTTGTGCTTGAGCGGAGAAAGGCAAAGTTTATAGGCTGATAAAAATGATATAGCTACAGTCAAGATATGTATTTACCTTTTTTTATAATAATTAAAAATGATATAGCTGGAGAAGAAATTAGATTTAATAATACAATGAAATATTTTATTGTAAATTTGTAATAGTATTTTTGAAAAATCTTAAGATGTGATGAAATATAAATAATAAATATGGACAGAATATTGATTTATTTTTATAAATTTAACTTTTAAAGGAAAGACATGCAATTCTGGACCGAGCTAGTGGCGAGCTGGCTTGTTAACAGCTCGGTCCAGTAACGAGCGAGTCAGATTTGAGTCACGATCGAGCCACGAGCTACGATCTTTTTTGCCACCCCTATTTGTTCCTATGGCATCCTTTGTACCATATTTACAACAAAACCCAACATATATCCCATATTACAATATCATAAAATCTTCTTTTACATCAGAACCCATAACAAATTGTCCCTATGCATCCTTTGTACCATATTTATAACAAAATCCAACATATATCACATATTTGTCCCTATGCATCCTTAGGTGTAATCCCACTTTATATGACTTTTTCTTTTTCTTTTTCCCACTACATGAGAGAAAAAAAAATTCTTTTAGAAACAATTGTTTGAAAGTTGGGTTTGAGAGTGAATCTATGACATGGTGTCGGTATGATCAGTCAGTATAGCATTGGTCTAGTGGACCGGTACCTGTAATATTTATCTTTCTTCTTACGAAAATAAAAATGTGAGTCATATTTAATTTTAATGGCCATCGGAATCAAGTTTTAATTTTATAGCTAATGATCTGAGCGGGCCCCACCCAATTTTGTGTTCGAGCCTAAACTTTTACAAGGTTGTATATATATTACTATAAGAATATGTCACTGTCCGCAAGGAAAAAGTGTTTTTTTTACTGTTGATATTATTATAAGAATATGTCATTATTTGTGATATTCCTGGTAATAGCGATACCTTCAGAAATAACAATTTCTATCAGTATGCCCTCTGTAATAGTTAATTTTTACTCTTGCAAATAGTGGCATGTTCTTGTAAATAACTTCCATGGATGCATGTGTCTAATATTTAGTTTGAATGTGCATCTGGTAATTTTAAGTTTTTTTTTATTTTTCATATTATCAAAATGCATGCATCCAATAATTTTAAATAAAAGCGTGCATTTATCGTATGAAAGATTCAATTAATTACAATTATTAGATTGGAACAATGAGAACGCACAAACTTCACATTTTTCAGTATGGTTAATTTTTTTAAGCTCGAGATATTATTGTTTTTGTTTAATACAAGATAAACAAATAATTTAACAAATAATTTTTTTGTGAAATACGTACAAACCTCCCACATCATGCGTCAAGTGGATATGTCATAGGAATTCATATCGCCTGAGGTAACAGGATATTTGAGTTTATATGTTTTGGCTCGGATATTAAAGGAACTCTGTAAATTATATTTAGAATCAAATTGGCGCGGATTCTAATGAAACCGTTCAGATCTAAACTCAAATATTCTGTTACGGACTAAATGCATGACATGAAAGAAATCATAATTTTATCTTTCTATTGAGATTCTTTAAATTTTGTAGTGCTCCTTACGTCTTGTAAAATTTTAAAATATGAGATATTTCGTATAGAAAGCAACAAGATGATACTTATTCAATTAAGATATTTTCACTTGCAGTGTTGTAAAAGAGGAGGGTTTCAATACCTCATGCTTTTTATACCTCATCATGCCTCATGTTTTATATTTTTGTTTTCAAAGTCCAAACTATCGATCCGAACCACTCAACATGATATTCATACTAAAATATATATGGAGATGAAATTTTTATAATTTTTGGTACTTTTTTACTATTTTTTTTAAAATAGGTACAAAATTACTGTTTTTGGACCGTTCATAAACAGTAATTTTGTATCTATCTTAAAAAATAGTAAACATTTTCTAAAAATTATAAAATTTTGATCTCCAAGCACATTTTAGTATAAATATCATATTGAATGGTTCGGATCAACAATTTGGACTTTGAAAAGGACGATATAAAACATGAGATATGATGAGAAATGAAAATCATGAGGTATGAGATATTGAAACCCTCTTCTTATAAACTGGATAACATTTATTCCGCAAAAGGTAGAAGAATTTTTTATACTATATCAATTTAACTATATCCATACGATTTATAGCCGAGGGCTGAGGGCTTGCATACCCATCAAGAGACTTCGGGCTTCCATATGAAAGGTGAAAAAACAGTACAACATTTATAGCCGAACTGTACAAGTTCACAACCCAAAAAACCAACTTTATACGGCCTAAGCCGAAGGGCTATTAGTGGAGTCAAATTGGATGCAGCACGACTGCAAGTGAAAAAACAATGAAAGAAAAATAATACTATAATGCAGTATTGTAGTTTACAATATTCGGTGACAGTTTATGACAATTGGACTACTTGAATAAAAATTGAATATATAAGCTTGGGTATAATTAGTCGCTTCCAAAAGAAAAAGGAAAAATTTGGAACGTAACATGCCGACCTGTCAGCCGAGATGATTTGCCCTGGCTCTTTTTTCGTGACCTTACGGCTCATTAGTCGGGACAATTTGTATCGGCCGTGTGACGTTTGATTTTTTTTTTTAGCGTGGACGAAACATGATTCATACCAGCACCTTTTTTTTTTACCTCACGGCTAACTGGTCGGGACGATTTGTACCAGTCGTGTTACTTTGGAAATTTTCTTAGCACAACCCGTCATGATTTGTACCGGCTCATCTTTTTCTGACCTTACGGCTCACTGGCCGATGATTCGTATCGGCTGTGTTATGTTGAATTATTTTTTAACATAGATTGTCATGATTTGTACTAGTTTTTTTTTTTTTTGACCTTACAACTCATTAGCCAAGATGATTCGTACCGGGTGTGTTACGCTTGAAATTTTCTTAGCATAAGCCGGCACGATTCGTAGCTTCTTTTTTCATATTACAGTTCACTAGCCAAGATGATTCGTATCGGCTGTGTTATGTTTGAAATTTTATTAATACGGACCAACCTGATTCACTCCCTGGCCGGTAATATGGGTACAAACTGTTGTTACAAAAAGCCTGATGGACATGTCTTTACAATTCATGGTAAATTCTTTGATATTATGTTTTTACATAATGGCACTTGCTTTTTATTTTCCCCTCTTTGGAATATTTTTTTTAGTTGTATCTTTTCAATATGAAGAAAATTATTTTGGATTTACATAAATGAAAGCATGAATCCTATGGTGTGTTTAACTTACTATCTTACTATAGTCAAGATGCGGTATTTTCATTGGATATTTATGATATAATTTTTCAATTTGATTGTTGCACATTCAACATTCTTGACGTAATACTACATCTACAATTATTTCACATCTTCAGTCAAAGTTTAAATTTTTTCTTGACAATCATTTCCTTTATATTTTGAGATTGGCTCAAATTATATTTAATTAGTTCACTAATAATTGACATAATATCAAAATTGACGACTTTAACTAGTAATGTAAGGTTTTACATAGTGAAATATTAATTAAAAATTCCAGTGTACTAATTTGAATTAAGAAAATGAAATAAAACTTAATAATAATTACGTGCAATGATTGAAAAACTTGATTGACAACAAAAATTAATAAGTGGACTGGACCCAATCAAATTTTCAACCAAGTACAATGAATAATATTAAGTAGCCAAAATCGAAAAAAATAAATAAATAAATGTTCTCCAGCGCAAATCAATGTAAAGGTTTAGGTCTCGCATCTTTGGCCCCCTTGAGTTGAATCCCACCGACCAGATTGGGTTGTTGTAAAATCGAACGAAAGTACCACTACTTCTACAGTTCTCCCCCTCTCAATAAAATTATCCACAGCGCCACACCGCCGTCTCATTCACTTCTTTCTTCCTCTACTCTCAGGCTCTCAGCTCACCTCCCCTCTCAACTCTCTCTTGCACTTCAACTGTTTGTCAAAATGCTCCTGACAAGTTTTGTTGCTCCAAGCGGCAGGAATCACTTGTAAAAGAAAGCTGTCGATCGAGCACCCTCACTATTGAAGACGCTCTTTGATTTATCAACTGCTTGCTGAACGCAAGAAACTGTCACCCTCTATCTTCTAGAAGCAATTCTAAGGTAACCACTCATCTTGCACTTGAACATTTTGGGGTCTCTTAGGATGCACGTTAGCTGCTTGATAAAATGTCCCAAAGACAAATTATACTAGCCTTTAGCAATTTTCATAACTTCATTGCTCCAACTGTTCTCATCTGAACAATCATATATTCTCTTGGAAACCCCTTCTACCCAAGAAGCTGCTTCACTTCTTTTTGTGAATGCATGATAGCACTGTATTAGGCCTATTGCTTTGTTGACTAGAGCTTATCCTCTGTGGCTTTTCTGCAAGACTCTTACTTGCTTGCTCTATGGATTCAATTTTTTTAACCTTTCTGTTGGGAAGTGTCATTTAGATTTCATTTCCCAAATGGATAAATAACAAATAAAACCAATTAATTGCAGTTGTGAAGCTGGATTTTTATAGGAAGGAAATAGGGGTTTAGGTTATGTACCACAACAACCAGTTTAGTAAGGTTGAATACAAAAGAATAAGAGAATGAGAGAACATTAAGAGTACCTTTCTGAGGGATACATCTTATTTATTGAATATTTACTAGTTTATGAGCTAATTAGGGTTCTGATAGTTCTTAGGATTTGTACAGGTAAACTTAGTTTGATGGTTACAAGCATAATGGTGACATGATATTTTGATTAATCATGTAAAGGAAATTTATTATTAGATCAATATTCTCTAAAGAAAAATTTCTTTTTGAGCAGGTTACAATACCAGTTCCAATCAAGAACTTAATTCTCAGGTTGTTTTGAGCTGATCAGGTTGGTACCGGCACGTACTGGTCATCACTGTGCATGCACTCCATCTGCTGCCACAGATCCAATTTGTAAGGATAATTTTGATCTTCAGATTTCTTTTGTTTAATTGTCTCCAGGAGTAATTGGTTTGTTGGGACATAAATTAGGCTGGTATTAGAATTCTTTATTTGTAATTTGTGAGAGGCAAACACAAAAAGATCCAAGTAATTACTAAAATCTGGTTCACGAAATCGAAGTTTGTCTGATTTGGACCACTGCAAGCTAGTAATTACTGCTATAAGAGTACCGAGCTGCAACAATAATTGAGTTAATAGGGGTTCTCAATTTAGCCTTTAGCTACATTTAGTCTGATACTATGATTTATTATTTTTCAAGTTTTGAGTCTCTTGTTGCTTCCTCATTCCTTACCTGCTCACAGAAAAAATCCCTAACTAGAAAAATGATCAAAATGCCCTTTGAGAAGAGCCCAACATGACGTTCACTGCCCTCAACCAAGCCCATCTTAGTATGGATAAAAAATACAACGAATGAGTATGACACTGTATAACACAAAAAAGACATCTGGTAGTAACCAACGGTAATGGTAGCTGATCTGATTGAAATTGTACCACTGGAAAAATTCATGTATTCGTGTTTGACTATTTGCATTGTATTACAAGTATTTTTTGGTTCCTATTAACTCAGCCATGTTATGCAAAATTATATTCACTGTTCTTTCATTTGTGTTTTGTAGGGAATGTATTGATTAATTTTTAGGACCCCATTATAGTTGAACTAGGAAGCAACCTATTTCTGAGGCTACCAACAGCCTCAACTGAATCATCATCTACAAGTGGAGTGTTGACCAATTGAAACACACGACCATGGGGATCCACCAACAGCCATGTCGCTCGGGTACCCTTACTATTAAAGATGCTCTTCAATTATTTGATCGCTTGCTGGCCGCTAAGAGCCCGGCACCATCAATCTATTCCTTTAATCAACTCTTTACAGCCTTAACTCGTATGAAGAACTCCAACGACCATTATGCAACTGTCTTTGCCCTCTTTAACCGCTTGACCCAACCTAAAAGGGTCTCAGCCTCGCCCAATATCTACACCTATTGTATCTTGATTTCCTACTGTATCCGAATGAATTGGCCGAGACTAGGCTTGCTTTTCTTGGGGCGGTTTATTAAGGGCGGGCAGAGAGTTGAACCTAGCATCTTCAATCCACTGCTTAAGGGCCTTTGTTCTCAGAATAGGATTAGTGAGGCCGTAGCCATGGTGTTTAATAAAATGCCTAAACTTGGCTGCACACCTGACGTGATCTCCTACAACACTATTATCGATGGCCTTTGTAAAGAAGGTGAAGTGAGTAAAGCATTTAGTTTGTTTGAGAAAATGCTTTCGGCTGGTATTGTGCCAGATGTAGTGACATATAGCTCACTGATTGACGGTCTTTGTAAAGAAGGCGCAATTAGTAAAGCATTTAGTTTGTTTGAGCAAATGCTTTCAGAGGGTATTGCACCAAATGTAGTGACATACAACTCAATGATTGATGGCCTTTGCAAGGAAGGAGATATTGAGAAGGCAGAGGAACTGTTGTCCTACATGCTTTCTAAAGGACTTCGACCTGATGTTGTGACCTATACTATTCTCATTGATGGGTTGTGCAAGAAAGGGCAATTGGGAAAAGCAGTGGAAATGCTCCAGTCCATGGTTTCTAAAGGACATGATCCCGATGTTGTGACTTATAATACCATCATAAATGCACTATGCAAGGAGGGGGATACTGAAAAGGCGGAAGAGGTGCTATGTAATGTGATTTCTAGAGGTACAAATCCTGATGCTCGTACCTATAATACTCTTATAGATGGGCTCTGCAAAATGAACAAAGTAGAGAAGGCAAAGATGGTGCTGAATGAGATGGTTTCAAAGGGATTATTGCCTAACACCGTGACATGCAATATAATTGTGGATGCACTTTGCAAGAGGGGGGAACCCGACAGGGCAGAGAAACTATTGTATGATATGCTTGATCAAGGTGCCACACCTGATCTTATCACATATACTAGTGTTATAAATGGATATTCTAAGCTAGGCTGTTGGAAAGAGTCGATTAGAGTTTTCAAGGATATGATTGATCGAGGCTTTTTGCCGGATGAGGTTACTTATGGATCAATGATGGATTCTTTGTGCAAACAAGGACAAAGTAAGGAAGCTGAAAAGTTACTTGACTTAATGGTAAGGGGAGGTATAAAACCAGATGCTATATCATATGAAATCTTGCTTCTAGGCTATGCAAATGATGGCAATATTTATGATGTGATGAATATCCTAGATAGAATGCATCTCAATCATGTAGTGCCAGATCTCTCGACTTACACTTCTTTGCTCAAAGCATATGCTAAGAGCAGAAAAGTAAACGCAGCTATGAGTGTGCTGAATAGAATGAAGCAAGAAGGGGTGAAACCAGATTTAGCTGCCTCTGCACCGGTTTTAGAACTGCTTTTGAAAATGGGACGAGATGATGATGCGAGAGATCTCATGGAGCAGACAATTTGTAAGACTAATGATTGAAGTGCTGAGTTTGGTTGAAGATTGCTTTTTTTAATCTAGGTAATCATTTTATGTACTTTAGGCATTTCACTATATTTAACTGAAGGGCTTGTAGTGCTCTGCTGCACATTATTAACGGATTTGGTTGGTGTTTAATTCTCTGTGAAATGATCTTTAAACCATTATTTGATTTCACCAGTCACTGTATCTCATCCTCCCAACTTATATTTTATATTCTATTAATTGGGTTCATTGTGTGCGATCCCCTACAACTACAAGTTTACATAATATATTAAGTGGGCTCCAGTTAAACGTTGGTATTTGCCAACTAAGAAAACATGTCAATATGAATGTGTTCTATTAAGTATCAATGCCACTGGATGTCTTAGTAATGAGAAATGTGACTTTGTGAAATATTTGTCCAATTTGATTTGTTCTGCTGAGAATTTCTACTCTAAGTTTGGGCTGCTTCTAAGCTATTCTTTCTGATTTTTTTATTAATACCCTTAAAAAAAAAACAAAATATCAAATCTGCCCTCGGTTTTTTTTTTTTTTTTTTCAAAACTGCCCTAACTGCCCCCCGTGGAGCGGTCCACTATTCCAACCAAACCGCCCCACGGTGGGGAGGTCCACTGTCTTTAAAAAAAAAAAAAAAAAAAAGCCAAACCGCCGTCTTGTGGGGCGGTCCACTATTTTATTTTATTTTACTTTTCAAACTTTACTTTGAAAACTGGGATTATTCCTTCTGCTCATACCCTCTCCTCTCAATCCCCTTTGATCATGTTGCATGTACAAAATAGGTTACTGCACTATTATTCCACTGTTTTGGGAAATATTTCTATTGTTAGAACTGGGATTAAATGTGGATTAAAGTTTCGAATTGTTGCTGATTTTCAAACTTTACTTTAAAAAGATTATAGCTTTTATATTGGAATTATTATCAGAAATGAGTTAGAAAACAATCCAATTGGATAGAAAGTTTCATTTGATGAATATAACAATTTTTTGTTTATAACTTGGATATCTAATTACGGGATAATTAAATACTGAGATAAACACGGTTCATAAATTTCCCTTGGAAATGTCTGTAGGACATTTTTAATTGTGAAATAATTATTTCAGAATTTATTTTTATGGACTTTTCACTGTATGAAGTTTTTATTTTACTCTCTTTGATTCATTGAATGCAAAAGCTGCTGATCACAGTTATAGTTGAATGGAAATCAGTGTTAAATTTCCAATTATTATAACTTTTATGTGGAAATAAAATAAGATTCAAGTACTAATTAATATACTATAGATACGGTGACTGAGATCACGAAAATTCCAAATTTCAAATCGATATATAATATTTTATCAAAAGAAATCAATATATATATATAGTGTTGGGCTTAGCTAAGCCATGGTGTAAAACGACTTGGTGCTCCACGCCTCATTATTTCCATTTTAAAAATCCAAACTACCGATCCGAACTGCTCAAGTTGTTCACCATATTGAAATGTGTTTGGAGACCAAATTTTACATTTTTTGGAATTTTTTTACTATTTATTAAACCACTTTGAAAATCGCTGATCTATTGGTCCAGAATTTTTTACTGTTTTGCTACTGTTCATCTGGATCAGCGATTTTCAAAGTGGCTTAATAAATAGTAAAAAAATGCCAAAAAATGTAAAATTTGGTATCCAAACACATTTCAATATGGAGAACAACTTGAGCGGTTCGGATCGGTAGTTTGGATTTTCAAAATGGAAATATGGCGTGGAGTACCAAGTCATTTTACACCATGGCTTAGCTAAGTCCATCTCTCTCTCTCTATATATATATAGAGTGACTAAGGTCAAAGTGGTAGTTCCTAGCTCCTGGTGCTACCAAGTCGTTTTCGGATTTTCAAAGTCCAAACGGTCGATCCGAACCATTCAAGTTCATCTCCATATTGAAATCTGCTTGGAGACCAAATTTTACATTTTTTTTAAATTTTTTTACTATTTATTAAGCCACTTTGAAAATTACTGATCTAGGTGAACAGTAAAAACAGTGCAACCAAATTCTGGACCATGTGATCAGAAATTTTCAAAGTGGCTTAATAAATAGTAAAAAAATTCCAAAATATGTAAAATTTGGTCTCCAAGCACATTTCAATATGGAGATCAACTTGAACGGTTCGGATCGCACGTTTGGATTTTGAAAATCTGAAAACGACTTGGTAGCACCGGGGGCTAGGAACTACCACTTTGACCATAGTCACACACACACTCTCTCTCTCTATATATATATATAGAGAGAGAGATAGACTATGGTGAGTTGCGAAGTAAGAGGTCATTTTTACTTCACGCTCATATTCTTATTTTAAAAATCTAAACATCGATCCGAACCGCTTAACATGATCTCCATATTAAAAATGTGCTTGGAGACAAAATTTTACATTTATTGAAATTTTTTTACTATTTATTAAGCCACTTTGAAAATCGCAGATCCGGGTGAACAGTGAAAAAACAGTTAAAAATTCTGGACCATTCGATCAGTGATTTTCAAAGTGGCTTAACAATAGTAAAAAAATTCCAAAAAATATAAAATTTGGTCTCCAAGCACATTTCAATATGGAGATCATGTTGAGCGGTTCAGACCGGTTGTTTAGATTTTCAAAATAAGAATATGAGCGTGAAGTAAAACTGACCTCTTACTTCGCAACTCACCATAGCCCAGCTCTATATATATATATATATATGAGGAGGGATCCGATTACACCTTTTTTGGTGACACAATTTGACACCTACCATTTTCAAAGTCCAAATAGTCGATTCAAACCGTTCAACATGATGGATATATTAATATGTGCTTGGAGATCAAATTGTACATTTTTTTGAATTTTTTTGCTATTTATTAAGATGGCTACAAAAATCGTTGTTTTCAGACCATTGAAAAACAGCGATTTTGTAACCATCTTAATAAATAGTAAAAAAATTTAAAAAAATGTAAAATTTGATCTCCAAGTACATTTTAATATGGTGATCATGTTGAACGGTTCGGATCGACTGTTTGGATTTTTAAATCGCAAAATAGACTTATATAAAAAACGGTGTCATGATGTGTCACCTAAAAAGGTGTAATTTGATCCCTCCTCTCTATATATATATATATATGAGATGGACTTAGCTACTTCATGGAGTAAAACGACTTTGTACTTCACGCCATATCTTCATTTTCAAAGTTCAAATAGTCGATTCGAACCTTCCAACATGTTCTTCATATTGAAATGTACTTGGAGACCAAATTTTACATTTTTTGGAATTTTTTTACTATTTATTAAGCCACTTTGAAAATCTGAAAATCCTTATGAACAGTAAAAAACAGTAAAAATTTCTGGACCGCCGGATCAGTGATTTTCAAAGTGGCTTAATAAATAGTAAAAAAATTCCAAAAAATGTAAAATTTGGTCTCCAAGCACATATCAATATGGAGAACAACTTGAGCGGTTCGGATCGGTCGTTTGGATTTTCAAAATGGAAATAATGAGGCGTGGAGCACCAAGTCGTTTTACTCCATGAAGTAGCTAAGCCATGGTGTAAAACGAATTGGTGCTCCACGCCTCATTATTTTCATTTTGAAAATCCAAACTACCGATCCGAACCGCTCAAGTTGTTCTCCATATTGAAATGTGCTTGGAGACCAAATTTTACATTTTTTGGAATTTTTTTACTATTTATTAAGCCACTCTGAAAATCGCTGATCCATTAGTCCAGAATTTTTTACTGTTTTGCTACTGTTCATCCGGATCAGCGATTTTCAGAGTGGCTTAATAAATAGTAAAAAAATTCCAAAAAATGTAAAATTTGGTATCCAAGTACATTTCAATATGGAGAACAACTTGAGTGGTTCGGATCGGTAGTTTGGATTTTCAAAATGAAAATATGACATGGAGTACCAAGTCGTTTTACACCATGGCTTAGCTAAGTCCATCTCTATATATATATATAATTACTATTACTATTACTATTACTATTACTATTACTATTACTATTACTATTACTATTACTATTATTATTATTATTACTAAGATTATTAATGACACCACCGGTCTTAATTTTATCGTTGGATTTTTCTGATATTTTCGAAATGAAATATGTTTATTCACAATTCACATATAGATTCAGATTCAAATATCAGTAATACTCTGATCGGAACACCGACAAATTTTCCCCAACACTATTTCTTTTCATATTGTCTCTAAAAAAAAAAAAATAGTGGACCGCCCCACAGAGAAGTGGTTTGGTGTGTTTTTTTTTTTTTTTTTTTAAGACAGTGGACTGCCTCCTATAGGGTGGTTTGGTGTATTTTTCAAAAATATTTAAATCGAAGAATATTTCACTATCTGTCAAGTTAATCAATTATCAATGCATCTCGATTTTTTCTTTTATATTTCAAATCCAACTAAACACACAAAACAAAATAGGTTTCAATAATAATATTTTTTATCAATAAAATTAACAATTAAAAGTAAGGTATTTTATGAGAAATAAAATCTTTCAACCATTTGATCAAGCTCAAACGAATAAGATTTCTTTCTTTTAGGAACTTCCTAAAAATAAGTTTTTTTTTCAAAAATATAGTTGAAAGTTCACTCACTACAAATTATGTGAAAAAAAGAGTTGACGAAGCTTTAAAATTTGAGCTTTGTGTGAATCTCGCAATGGTCAAAAGGTTTTAAAGTAAGAAAATTAACATTGTCTAAATTTTCAATAAACTTTAATAAATATATATTATTTGACTTATGGAGTCTAATTGTAATTTTGAACTTTGTTGTATTTAGTTGAATCAAGTTTATGAACTTGTGTTCAATTAAGCCCCTCAATTTTTTACTTATTTTCAATCAAAGTCTTTAACTTTTTTGGGATAATATTTTCCATATATTTTGGGATTTGTTCAAATTGATATTTAAATTAGTCAACTAATAATTGACATAATATCAAAATTGACGACTTTAGGATATAAAGTTTTTATAAAGTAAAGTCTTACTTAATAATTTTAGAAGGCTGATTGAGTTAAGAAATTTGATAAAATTATCGTCCAATAATTAAAAACGACTATAGCATTGGTGAAGGCGCTTAGCCTCTTACTACTTGCTACTTACTACTTACTAGTGAACAGTGAGCTCCAATATAAGTATAACCATCGCCAAATGAAAGCAAAGATTTTGTCGCATCTTTTCGCTTTCGCCCCTGAAATCCCACCGACCAAATTGGTTCTTCATTCCGATCAAAGGAAGGCCTGTTCTAAATTGCTCCCTCTCCTCGATTGAACTAAAGCAACTCCTGTCTTTCTCTACTCTCAGCTCACCTCTCTGCAACGAGCCTAGATCTCAATTGCAGAAATTAACAAAAAGAATTGAACTTGCATAAAGAGGAGTAATTTGGGATAAAAGCAAAGGTCCTGACAGTAACCAACGCACGAACGCTCAAAGCAATTCGCCAATTTCATTATCAAAAATCTGGATACAACTCCATAGGAGCATTGGCCTTATATAGGCGATGCAAAACGTGAAGAAAAGTAATAAAAACGAGTACAGAATTAGTGAAATTATTCTGGAAGCGCTCTGTCAGCAACGAGCATTGAGTTGGTGTAACCACCGCATAACAAACTCAGAAAATGTTGCTAGCCATTTAATCGATAAAAATAAAACTTAAAAAACTTGTTGTTGAGAGGGACGCTGTGAATCACACTTTGGAAGTTTTTCAAAAATGATACTGTTTTATTTTTTTAATTTTTTTTAAATGCTACAGATAAAAAAAGAAATCGGCTCTTCTGCGGCTTAAAAAATATGCGCAACGGTTTTGTTATAAGATCTTAAATTCTTAATTTGTGTTTATCGAGAATGCATGACACATAGAAATCTATATAAAAAATGGGTTGTAGCAGAGATTTTTTTTTTAACACCTGATGCTATTGAAACCGAACGACTGAACTTGGAATCGGACAACTGAGGAGTGCTCCAGTCGCCAGGTAAGGGACACACGTCACAAGTTTTTCCTCTTTACCCATTTACCTTTGAATATGACTCGCTGCACAGAATGGCCACAATTATTACGTTCCTGCTGAATAATTTGAGAAAAGCAAAAACAAAATGCAAGCCGTCCGATCAAGAATTTAAGATTGGAGCCGTTCCCATACTTGTATGGTCCCGATAGAATTAAGATATAAATTTATTGGTATTTGCGATCACGACCGTTTAAATATATACATATATATATATAGTGGCTAATATCAAAACGTTTGTTCCTAGCCCCCGGTGCTATCAAGTGGTTTTTTGATTTTCAAAGTTCAAACAGTCGATCCAAACCGTTAGATGTTCAATCTATATTAAAATGTGCTTGGAGACTAAATTTTATATTTTTTGGAATTTTTTTACTATTTATTAAGATGATTTGAAAATCGTTGTTTTCGATGGTGCTGAAAAAAACTTCAAAACAAATTTTTCTCGAATTATTTAAATGAGTTTTCATCTTTGATATGAAGATTTTGCGTGAATAGTTATCAAATTATTTTGTTTTAAATTAATTTTTTTAATATTGAGTTTTAAATTAATTTTTTTTTTGAAAATTATCAAAAAATTTAAAATAAATTGTACCCTCACATAAAATAATAAACAAATTGATAGATAGATAGATAAATAAAATAAAAAATAAAAAAAAACAATAAAAAATTGTCCAAACGAAAATAAAGGTTTTATTGCCGAACCATTTTAATGTCTAAATTAACATCATATTGTTTTGATCAGTGTTCTAAATAGCGCCGCTATAGCGTTTTTGAACCCCAAACACTACGCTATGACATCAAAATACGCTATTTGCGCTACGGCCGCTACAGCGCTATAGCGGTCCGCTATTTGCGCTATTTGCACTATACAATATGAGTTTTTTTTTTTAAGCAATTTATATGGGTTTTAAATAAAGATAAAAAAATCTCAAACCGAAATTGAATTTGTTGTCACTTGCTACAGATAAATCAATTTGAAATTGGGAATAGAAATTGAAATTTGAATAGAAAAAAAGTTCAAACCGAAATTAAAATTTGAATAAAAAAAATAGATTATGTCATGAATCATGATGCTTAAGATATTTTTAATAGGAAAAATCGATAGTTTATGATATTACTATAGATATTTTGAACCGCAATTTGGACTTTGTAAGGATTCAATATGAATATTATAATTTCTTAATTACTTTGGTGTTATTTATTATTCTATGAGAGTTTAGATAATGTTGATATTTAGTACAAATATTGAATATACGAAATGTAAAAAAAAAAATGCTATTTGGAATAACTTCCGCTATAGCGATGCTATTCGCTATAGCTTTTTTTTTTAGCCTTCCCGCTACGACGCTATAAACGCTATTTAGAACCTTGGTTTTGATAGAAGCTTAAGAATCAACTGCAGCATGAAGAACATACATAGTTACATTCATATTGATCAAATTTCGATGTAATACATGGGGACCTATTTTTTGGGCTTAAAAAAACTGAATAATACATCAAGAGATTTCTTTCGGTTGTTATAGGCCCTCAATTTTCTTTGGGCTTTCAGACCCTTCGTAATCTGCAACTAGTTTATAATATTTTCTGGGCTTTAGGATAAAAAGAGTTACAAGGATTATGTTATATCGGGTTGTGCTATACAACTCAAAATTAACATTATTTAAGATAAGTTAAAAGTTAAGGACCATAACTCAAATTTAACACTATGGTCTATACTCTATAGACATGACTATTAATATTTATTTAAGTAAAAAACATTTAATCAATATACTAATGGTAAGACCATTACAGAGTAAAACATTCAGAGGTAATATCATTTACCACATTATTTATCTGCTACAGTATTAGAAAAATCAAGCTATTTACTTAATGTCAGCAATAGTAACAAGGAAACTTTTAAAAATATTGTCACATTCCGAGACAACCCCGTCACGTATTTCTACGTAAAGCGTAAACACATCACATACATTATCAAATTTGTTGTCTATATATGTGTATTGCCGAGTAAAGAATTATAGCGAAAAAAAATAATATCGCAAATATCATTATAAACATTTCTCATTGTCTTCCTCACCCGTCGGGCAACTCCGAGATGGAAATTGCCAAAATTCCCGCGGTCGTCTTCAGGAAACCCGTCAGACCGATAAAAAAGAGCAAATCTTCAATCTCCAATCAACATTTTGTTGAGGGTTGGTCATGATTTGTACAATCCTACAATTAAGAAAATAAGAAATTTCAAATTATGAGCCTAAGGCAGTGAACTTTTTACATGGCATGATTTAAGACATTTCAAATATGGAGCAGGGGATTATTTCAGAAAAAAAAAAATTAAAACTATAGCATGATTCTCCGTTGGTATATCTATTTTATTCTTCTTATTTATTTAGAATTAAAAATGAATTATGGACAGTCGGAGAAAAAGAAAGTCAAGGTTTTTTTTTTTTTTTTTTCAATTAAACAAAAGCCACAAATTTAACACTCAATGAATCAAGATCGATTGACTCTGTGCAGCTAGCTACAACTACAAAATAAAATAAAATGAGTTAACACTCAACTAATATAGACAATGCAATTAAATTATCAACTAAAACAAATAATATTATCATACCTGTCAATTGGAAGTGACATAAATCAAGTGTTTCAAGATTTTCTCAAATATCTTAATCACTAATTAAAGACATTTAATGTCAAATATTTTAAATCTAGCTAATTAGAAAGCTTCTACAACTTATTAACTTAAACAATAAACAAAAGAATTTAATTCTTTGAATTATATAGTATAATGTATGTGTAAGAATCATTCTTATAATAAGACAACACACAATAATCATTTAATCATATCATTTATATTGTGTGTAAGCATACTGATTTTATGACTACAAAATTTCTACATAATTATAGCATTTCTAGACTAAAAGATGATGATCTAATTGTTAGTACTTGACTAGTATAACAAAATCTGGAGCTCAAGATCATGTCACATTAGATTACAATAAAATATTTGTATAAATATCGGCATTCTATTTTTTTTTCCAACTTTTCATTTCTCATAAAAAATTTAGAATGGCAATTATTTACCCAAGCAAATTAGAGTCGAATTGGTCATGATCATTTTAACCTCTTTTTATTTTTAAGATTTTTTAATTAAACTGTCAAACAACAATAACCCACAATCTTCGAGTTTAAAAAAAAAGAAGTGATAACTCCACTCTAATTAACTGCAAAATATCATGACAAGATACAAAAGTTCATAATCTAAAGCAATGCTATCCTGACCTTGCTATCTTCAAGCATTTATAACTTTGGAACCAATTGCACATTTAAGAAATAAGAACTATTCAACATTATAAAAAATATATATATATATTTTAACTTTTTACTTGTGTTGATTGCAAAATGAAAAATAGAAAGGAAACTAACCAATATATATACACAAGCAAATTTCTCACATGGTACAGCATCCAGAGCCCGCAATGAAGACATGAGAAACACTATACCCCAAAACAATGTTCACATCTAAACTAATTATCAAAGAGACGCATACGTTTCAAAGCATTAACAGAAGTACCAGCAAACTCTGGTGGCTCATCAACCACACCTAAGTCATCTTGCATCACAAAATCTCGATTCCTTGTAAACTTCCGAATCAGAGTTCTTTGTGTGGGTCCCTCCATTGCTGCGGGATTTGCAATTGGACGATTTTTGTGTGGCATCAATTCTGCACCCGGCTCAACCATCTCTTTCATTAGCTGCATGTGAATGTTTCGAAAGAAATGAAACATAAGCAAAAATTAGGAGGAAAGTCATAAATTTGGTTTGCTAAAGAATTAATGTACATTCCAGTCTTGGAAATCGAACCGAAAGACAAAATGGTTGTATGAGACTTCCTCTGTGGCAACTACACTTGCTGCTGTGAAGCATTTTTTCAACATATGAAAATTCACTTAATTAAGAACATATCATCCATGGTGGTCACTCTTTCAAAACTCTAGTTTGTGAAAATTATGAAAATAAACAAACTGTAAATGATCTGATACAATATTTTTCTTTCTAAGAAAACACCCCCAAAGGGTATACCTGCCTCCATTTAATTTCAAAAGCAAAGTGTAAATCACATAAAACCTAAAAATAGACCAAACTAGAAGTACCCACATCATATAACAGTACGTACCCAGTACAACCAACCCAAAAAAAAAGAATTAAACATATTCATGGCCTAGTTTACTGTTTTATAGGGCCCAATACGAAATTAATAACAACATAAGTGATAGACCTAAATTATATACATATTCGATCTGATTTTTATCATAAAATAACTCCAATTATCATGTATTTTGAATATAAAATGAATTAATTACACCTAGAATCAAGTTACTGCGTTTGCTCGGCTTAAATTTGCAGGAAATGAAGGAAAATGAAGAAAAACGAATAAAAATGCCCAGTGCGGACGCATGGATTGCGATACGGCCGCACTGAGTACTTAGAAAGATTTCTGAACACGCGCCAATTTGAAAAATGTATAATGAGGTTTTCATCAAAATCCGTGCGGACGCACGGATATCGATGCGGACGCGCTCTGGTCGCACAGGAAAAGTCCGAGCCTAGTGCGGACGCAGTGAGAACCAGTGCGGATGCACTCTGGCCGCACTCAAAACGCATTGAAATTTCAGCTTCCGACACACAGTTCGTATTTTGGTCATAACTTGGTCATACGAACTCCGATTTGGGTGAATCAAAGTTTGACGGAATCAGGACAACAAGATCTACAACTTTCATGAATGAACAATATCCAAATTCGGAATGTAGAATCTCGTGTGGACGCACTAAGGTCGTATTCAGCCGAAAAATTGAGTTTTCTATTTCCGGCGCTTCTAAAAACGACCCAGGAGTGAAATATGGAAAGTGGGGACGTGAGAAAACTTGTGGAGCAAGTATCTAATGACTCCCCATGTCCATTTGCTCCAGAATTAACAAGTACTTCTCCTCTAAAAAGGGCCTCCACTAACTCCACCTTCTAGCCTCTAAATTGGGCATGATTTCTTGCTTTAAAAGGGGAGCTCAAATCCACCAACCATCCATCCATCCAATACAACATCTCATTCTCTCTCTACACACACAACTTAGCCATATTTTCTGAAGAAGGTGAAGCTTTCAAGCAAGGAGAAGAAGGGTTTCCTGAGCAAGATTCGACAAGATTGAGGTTCTAGATTCAAAGGGTGTAATTACTCTTTATTTCATTTCCTTTTATTCTTTGCCAAACTTTGCAATGTTTCCCTCCAAGAGGGAGTAGTTCTCTCTCTAGGGGTTTAGGTCAATGCATGAACTTGTTTAATTCAATTTTATTCGATTATTTGCTTTTATTGTGATTGTTTTATCGGATTTGATTGTTAATTTCTGGGATTTTAATAATTTGTGTTAGAAACATAATTAGTACTTGAATTGTAGCATCTCGTTTTGGTTTCAAAAGAACCAAAATTGACTAGGATCAATAGGATAGTACCAAATTATAAATGCAAATACCTTAGGTTTTAGATTAAGATTCTAACCAATTTAATCTAAGCCGGAACTACAGAAATTAGGGTTAGGGATTTGGTGAAGAACCTAAACGAGAAGTCAAACCCTAATTAGGACATCTCAAATCGAGTCGGATATTGGTATCATGAACTTAATTGAGAAGTACCAATATTTGAGGAGAGGAGAGACTAACAAGAGCTTATAGTCTAGGTAGCTAGGGTGAAGAACCTAAAAAGTGAAGTCCGAATTACTTAGACACGTTATTAATTCATGAAGGTGACCCTTAATAACATATTAGGTTAGAAACCTCATCAAATCATACATGAATTCAAGCAAATACCGAATGAATAGAATTAACAAGAGATTGTAAACCAAAGACCTCAAGATTCTCTCAACCTTGAAAACAAACCGACTTTTCTCTCTTTTACTTTTACTTTTAATTGTTTAAAACTCCTTTCGGGTATTGAACCCAACCTTAGGATTTTTACTACAAACCCCCCCAATTTACTTTATTGCACTTTACTTTATTTCTTTTCTGAAATTTATTATCTAAAGTTGAAAATTTAGTATTTATCTTACTCCTTGTGGTTCGATACCTGATAATATACTACACGGTAGGATTGTACACTTGCAATCTAAACCGAAAGTGTATTTGAGGATAAAGCTTTTTACATATACCCTTTGCACGTATCAATAAGCTATAATTAAACTCAAGACAAAATAAACATTCTAATGTGAAAAAATGATTGAAAGAAATTGAAGCACTTACAGACTAAATGGTGACCACATTTGTTGAACAAAATTTCAACTCGGCCATCCTTCACTAGAAAAGACAAGGTGAAAATATTCTCTACTGTTTGAGCGAACGAGTTTCTGTTCAGCACCAAAATTTTCTAATCTGGCACTCTTTTTCCGTCTCAATATTTCAAAAATAGCCAGCATGTTTTTATCTGTGTCAGTTTTAGCCTCTTCTTCTTAATCACCAAGCTATAAGAGAACAAAACGAACAAAAACTGTAACAATTTAGCAAACTAGCAATTACTTTCAAGGGGAAATTTCATGTATACCTCTCAAAAACTTTGAAATTTAAAACTCATTTAAAATTTAGCAAAGTGGCAATTATATTTTTATTATCTTTTCTTTTAAAACTCATTTAAAATTTATAAAGTACCATTTTACCCTTTATTAAGAAAAATAAAAAATATGTAGAATTTTTCAGAAAAAAATTCAGAATGTTTCATCATTGGTCATTTCAGCATTAATTTTGTGGTTTTCATTTATTATTATATCTAACTACATTACCAATATTACCCAAAGATGTACAGAAGCAACTGTCTAGTACAGCAATCCTTTTACCATTGGATGAAACTGCAAAAATTTATCTAATTTAAAAGAAAGGAGAAGTTTTTCAGGAATGAAACTGCAAAATTTATTAGTACCTCTTCAGGGCGAGTGCAAAATTTATTAGTACCTCTTCATTCGCCTTTGATTCTCAACCTTTCTTTGTTTCACTTCAGTGTTCATTGGCCCATTCCTTTAGGGAAAAAAAAATTAATCAGAAAGAAATTAAAAACAGATATTGTCTCAGATTTAGTTAATTAAAAACTTCATATACAGTTTTTCACACAAAAAAACTGCACATAAACATGCAATGGTATCTAGGAGACAACTTCAATAGTACATGACTTGTTTACTGCTGTTTATAACTAGAATTCTAATAAATTGCTTCACAGTATACATGATGTTTTGCAACAAGCAATATTTACAGTACTTTCAGTAAAAAAAAGAAATCTGAAACTATGCAATAGTTTGCATAGTTTCAGAATATACCTGCACACATACCGGGGTCTGCGGATTTGTTAGAGATTGTACCAATACATCTGAATCGGAGTAAAACTTGCACTGCTCAATGCCTCTGGATTGAACCGCTTGCATTCCTCACAGTAATGTTAGTCCCTCCGTGTGATATGACGAATGCAGTTGAGAACATCCTTCCCCCCATACTGTACCAGCGTACCGTTATCAAACAAAATATAAATGGTACCATCAACCCAACAGCAGAAACCATCAAGTTGAGGTTGTGAACAGGTTTGTACTAGGCAGAGGATATGTTGAGATTTTGCGCATAGCTAGAACACTGAATAATGCCAGATAGCACAGAAAGTCAGAAACCTCGTGTGAAGTGTGACTCGGGGATAAAGCTGTACCTAAGAATAGTTTTAGAACATATCGATTTCCAAATCTGCCACGATATAATCATTGTGAGTGCTATTTTTGCAGCTTGTCAAGCTGCCACCAAAGGGATTGAAGTAACTGGCACAACTCCGAACCCAGTAACGAATCAGTTCAGATACCGAGAGGTAACTGAAACCACGTAACACGAGCATGGAGGCAATGGACCAAAAGATGTGAAACAGTTTGAGGGTCAGATCGGCATAATGGACAGAGAGCAGCGATTTCAGACATAGGTCGGTGCAAGACCTGACAAGCTAACCTTCAAAAAAAAAAAACTTCAAAAAAAGACCTGACAAGCTGGTATACCGCCTCGGCCTTCCAAATAAAAATTTGAACCCGTGGGGTAACAAGGGGTGTATGTCAGATCACTCTCCAAAAGGAGGGGTCCAATTTGGTGGCTGAGACCGGTACAGAGTTTGATTGAACTAGGAGTCGGTACCCTCTCTTTAGAGTGAAAAGCCCATCTGTTGCATAAGTAAATACCAACCTGTCAGGTATATTCGGATCCAGAGGAGAATGCAAATACTCTTGAATGATAGTCTGGGCATGTTCGGTACCAAGCATTGTCTCAAGTTTGTTATGGTCAAAACCTAAGTGGGACGAGTTTAAAAGGGTACTGACGGTCATTTGCCTTTGTTGATGAGTACATATGTGGCAGGAGAGCATGCCAACCAGAGAACCATGGAGAATCAAAGATCGGGCATGCCTGCCCATTTCCAATTAACCATTTTATAAGCGGTTGTAAATGAGAATGTTGATTCAGTATACCCCTCCCCAGTTTTGTTAGGTGTTTTGTGCCCTGACTGTAATAAAAATGTTGGTACCTGTGATTTCTGCTTGCTCTCCTCTCCATCTTTAGCACTGATCCTCTTTCCAAGGTGTACAAGTTTGGAGACTAAGCTAAAATTTAGCAAAAAGGAATTAATAACATGAAAATAAAAACTTAACCAATCTAGTTAATTAATGCCTCTCATACTTTAGAAATAAGGATTGTAGTACCAGTTGGTTTATTCGTGAACCGACAACCGAGTCCAATCAGTTATTAGACTGTTCAGGAAAACTCACTATATATATAACCTCATTATATTTATGCCCCCAAAAGGCTATAATTCCAAAGGAAGAGAAACTAACCATTGCATTTGGAAAGTGACCTTATAAATTTGGAAACTAACCATTCTAAAGGAAGGGAAATTACCACTTGACAATTGCATTCCCCACCTCCAGTGCATCTCATCTCTGCACCATCAGCGGTTGCGCATAGCAGACTCCATCTGCTGTACTGAACTATATATATATTATAATTTCGAGAATTGTTAAGTTTACTGAAAATTATAACAGACTCATTTTAATAAAAAAAAAAACCAAAAAAGTACAAACCAGCTATTTAAAAAGATGAATGATTTTGTTTGTTCGGCCAGGACAAATCATCCAGTCTCGTCCGGATAAATATGTTTTTTTATTACATAAACAAACAAAAAAAGAGGTAATGGGAAAATACAACCCAAAACAAATGACTACAAAAACAACGGCCAAACCAAAGTAGATAAAAAATCAAATAAAAAACATCCTTTTGCAGAAATCTCCTTCCCAATAGTTTATTTTACCCTCAACACTGCTCTTTATGCAGATCTCAACATTCGACTCCATTAGATGCTAAACCTACAAAGCACAAACAGAAAATATAAATCAGCTTTTTAGTACGTACCAAGACTTTAATATATTGTGCATCAAATCCACAAACTAATTAAGGATTGTTGGCATGTTTCCAAAATTAATCTTTTATGTTCTTTCTACGTCCTATATACCAATTTAGTGATTGACAATTGATACCTGTGTTAAATAACATATCCCAATTTAAATGATTCTTGAGTACCGCTCAATGCCTAAATTTACTAGTTACATATATGTTGAATTCTAAACTAAAATTATGTAAAATTCAAAGATGTGAAGAACATAAAATCTGTAAAATGCAAGCTCTATCTCTACACCTCATCAATGTAATACAGCACAAACGTTATGTTTGTTTTGCATGGATTCAAATTGAAAAAATTATCAATTAAATTGCTAAAAAATTATCAATGTAATACAGCACAATCTCAGTTTTTAATTGAACATTCATTGGTTGGTTAATTATAAAACCAGAATGCAAGAGTTCAAAATTGTATGAATGTTATGAACTAGATAATTGAGATATGGTGCTATTTGAAATAACCAGTCCAAAATAGTCTTTGCTCTTTTTATAGTAAATTAAACCCCCAGTCAAAATCAGGAAGCATGAGAAAAGAAACAAGTGGGTCAAAAAAAGAGAAGAATAAGCTATTCAAAAACCAAGTTCACTTCAGGACCATGTTGGTATGGTACTAATTCATTTGCATATATATATATATATAGGTGCTTTTTGTACTTGGAAGATAATTAAATAGGTACTGAAATTTGAATTTGTACCCACTACACTTGTCTCTCCCATTTAAAGATTTTCTATAATTTAGAAAATGTGCTAAAAAAAATCTCTTCAATGACAGATGAATTAATGGTTCATCGAAATGCAGAAATTCAGAGATAAAGGGCAAATTAGTGCTACCAAATTAAACTACATGGAAATTATGGAATAGACAATACAATTGCCACATTGTACTGGTACAACTGATATAGCGGACCAATCCAAATTGTAAATTCTATACTTTATGTGATAGCTAGTAGAAGACTACTGTAAATTTATATAGCAAAAAATAAATTGAATCTCATTTTTGAAAAAATTATATGATAATTAATATAAAGCTAGTTAGACTACCTGAACAAAATGAGTAATGGCAAGAGAAAGCTTCTACTCTTGCTGTGGCATCATCTCAGATCTCTGAAGTGAGTCAACTGACCTTGTGCTTACATTGGTGGTGAAACTGAATGGTGTCTTCTGGTAAGTACCATAGAAAGATTCTCCAGATGAGTAGATAGTCACCTTAGGAATGTGCTTGAATTTGTTCCACTCAGAACCACTTTCTTCTTGGCTTACAATCTTCACCAGCAACTCCTCACTACAATAAATTCTTAACTTATGTGGCATTGTCATTCTCAAATAATCTGGTAGGATTTCCATGTTAAAATCAGTTAATCCCATCGATTGTAAAGCTTGAAGGTTCTCCATAGCTTTTAGATTTGGGCATTCTACAATTAGAATATATGAGATGCTGGGCAAATTTGAAATCCTCTCCAAGTTTGGGTTTCTAAAAACACGAATATCTTTGATTGATGGGAGGTTCTCTACAGTAATCAGCTCATTAGCACTCGTAATATATAGGTTCTCTAAGGAAGTAGCATGATGCAAAAGGCCCTCCGGAAGAGATCTTAACTGGGGACAATCTGTAATATGTAATGTTTTTAGCTTGGGCATGGCTACCTGTCCCTTATTCCACTGCCACTCTTTCCAATTGGGCATCCCTTCAAAGATTAGTTTACTCAATTTGGGAAATGCGGACTTGGCAGAATAACTTGTTGTTATCATATCTCTGTTTTGGATACCTCCCCACAAGAACTCTTCTCCCACACTCACAACTGAATATGCACCTTTTATTTGAAGATAATCCAAATTGGGAAGTTGGCCTAACGATGTAATCTCCTCAAAGCATGCACAATTTTCGATATTAATATATCTCAAGTTTGGAAGGTCTGCCCTCAAATTTAGCCAATTAGGAAGGTGGCTGCCAAAGTAACCTACAATTTCAACAGTTTCTAGAGAACGGGGAGGACAGAGCTCATTTAAAACATCCTCAGTTGAGATCTTCTTTTCATTAGTTTGGGAAAGTTGTTCTTCCCGGCTCAATGTTTCGTAAACAAACCTTAGGTCTAGTAGACTATCTTTATTTTGAAGGTTTGCCATTTTTGCTATGCTCTTGTCCGATACTTTCTCTAAACTGTATAAGGTGAGAGAAATTAGCTGTGATAGAGCTTCTATGCAGTCTAGGCTACTAAATCCTTCCAGGCTATTTTTGTCTGGCTTGAATCCGTATAGTTTAACGAGCTTGTCTAGTTTATTTAGGCCTGTTGGGATTCCCCTGACTCCTGAACCCTGAGTACTTAGAAATTTCAGTTCTTGTAGATTGGTGATACTACTAGGGACATCTAACAAACTTTCACACCTATAAAGATTCAAATATACTAGATATTTGAGATTTCCAATGGAACTTGGAAGATTTCTTATATTTGAACCATTGACATCCAAGTATCTCAGATGCACGAGGTCACACAAAGAATCAGGTAGGCTTGAGAAATTGGAGCGACTAAGGTCTAAGATGCGGAGGTTTGAAAAGGCTTTACACAGATAATCGAGTGCAATTTCAGGTTTATCGTGAAGCAATAATGTTCTCAACCCATTTTCTTTTTTAATTAATTCAGTATTGACCTCATTTCCTTCTACAGATAATCGCCGTACTTTCAGTGAACCCTCAGGCTTGGTTAAAACTCGTCCCTCCTTTAATACACAGTTTTCATCTTTTCCTAATTCTCGGGCAAATGACCATAGAAGATCATGCATTTTGCATTCTGCTTGATCATAGAAATTTTCAGTAGCTTCCAAAAGATTTCGTACCAGTAACTCTGTGTAGTAGTCATTTCCCAACTCCCAGAAATCTACCTTATCTTGCAGAAATCCTTCTGCTAACCACTGATAGATTAAATCTGTTTTACCAAACTCAAAATCTTCCGGAAAGAGGGAGCAAAAGATAAAGCACTGCTTCAAAGGGGATGAAAGGTCCTCGTAGCTCAAATGAAATGCATGGTGGATACTTTGCACCCCATCAATGGACCACATATTGCTTTTTAGAACTGTTTGCCATTCGACTATGGTTTTGCGCTTCGTGCAAAGCACACCACCTATGGTTTTGATAGCAAGAGGCAAACCATCACACTTTTCAACTAGTTGCAACCCAATATCCTTAAATTCTTCAATCTCACTTTCGTTTTGATCATGTTGAACTACCTGTCAGATAAATGAAAGTTAGGAACGTCAATGCTTTCATTTATATTTTATATATATGTCAAGTGACTTAGAAACTTTAGATGTTCACATTGTAGAAGAATTAGAAATCCTGGGGTTATGATAAAATATTGAGATTGAAGCAAAAACTGTATAGCACATTAATTAAGAGATAACAAAAACTCATTTTCAAAGAAAAGAGAACAAAAATTAGGATAGAAAGAAGTGCAACCAAATTATTAGCTGATTTCGTTTTGTACTCAATAATTGGAAAGCAGTCCAACTAATTGTGGAGCACCTTTATTCGATGTAAAATCGTAGTATTACTGACTAATTTTGGATAACTTAATAAATTTCGAATCTTCACACACTGTATAAACAAAATCAATAGTGAAGTTAGCACATGAAACAAAAGGTGGTTATTTTGACCTACTAAACTGCTTATGATAGCTGCAATAAAAACATAAGAGATTCCGGCTCTCATATTTTTATTAAACAGAGTGTCTAGGTTTGAATTTAAATTTGTTGTTCTATGCCAGTGCCGCACAATATCATTAATGGGCACAACACGAATACTGACACGGTACAGCGCCATGTCATTTTTTTCCTTTAGTGAAATCATGCAAAGAAATGGTTACAAAATATATAATAATGTATAAAAAAAACATGAAAATATATCCAGAAATCAGAAATAAATTTAAATTATATTTTTCATAAGTTTTTTTTTTGTGTGTTTGCCTAAGTTGAGAAAATATTTGAAAGTAGTAAATAAGTACGAAAAAATTATGAAAATTTTCTTAAAAATAGAGAATAAAAACAAGTTATTTTTTTATTCAAAATTATTCTCACAATAATTTTTAGGCATGTGAATTTTTTTTAAGTATTTTGTGTTTCGGTATAATTGTAAAAAATATATAAGTAGTAAATAAATTGAAAAAAGTTTCTTAAGAAATGTCTAAAAAATAATGAATAAATATAAGTTCCAGTTTTGATAATTATAAAGTTTTTCGGTGTATTTTTTCTATGTCATGCAAAATATTCAGCTTTTACCGTAAATAAAATTAATTTCACAATACTTGGTTTTGAGAACCACCAGCCATGATCTCAAAGGATACTTGAAGGGCGCTTACAGTAGACCAATTAGGTGCATTAGCCCATATGAAATCTTCAGTGTTAGTTTTGGGCTTGGCTTTATTTTGGATCGCAGTTGTTAAACAAGCCATACCAATGCAGACAAAATATTTTTTCCACCCATTTTCTAATATTCTCATTTTTAATGCAGGACTATTTATAAAAAACCATGTGATGATGAGACTACCAATCAGAAAATGTAATCATACATGTAACTGTATAACTATATAAGATATTTACTTAAAATGAAAATTCGAAACTAACTTTTTATCCAATCAAGATAACTCTAATAAACCACATAATTTAAATTTTTTATTAATGTTTAGATACAAAAAGCTTATTTAATTTTCTTTAAAACCGGAGATAAAATAAATGGAATTAATTTTCACAGAAAGAGAAAATGGACTTACAAAAATTTGAATTAATGTTTAAAAATTATGAATTTGAAAAGCTTCGAGGACTATTGTAGTAGAACTTGCCAAACGAAGAGGTGGCATCACATGTAATAATGAATTTTAAAAAATATTTATCAATATTCAAACGATATAGGGACAGTATCATAGAACTTTAATTGTCATATATACGTATATCAATAGCATTACTGGTGATGATGAAATATATATAACTTAAATATAATTTATGCACTTCCGATGAGTAATATATTAAAAAAAATAAAAATGTAAACATACTTATCAATGCTAAAATTATTGTGCATCAGAAAGTGATTCAAGTATAGGTTACTGGTTTATGTCATGCATTGTTAATTGCTAAAAGCATGATACACGCAAACACAGCACGATCGCAGCTCGGGCATGGAGCACACCTCAATGGGCATGACGTGACAACTTTTGGGCGGAAAAATGCGTAGTTGACTCAAAGGTGAACAATAGTTGTTGGTTTGTAGTCGATGTATGGTATGGGTTTACCGTGAAGGGGTCATGGTTTTGCAATGTAAGTTGAGCATGGGAGCAGTGAAGGTAGAACATTGTAATTTGGTCACATCGTGTCATGTAGTGATTGCAAGTTTATTTTCATGTGAAGTGACTAAAATGGTGGAGGGTTGTCACATCACGACGTAATGTTCACATTATGACCAAATGTGATGTTATTGTTCAAGTTTAACTATTTTATTGGATTTTTAGTATTAAAAAAATTAAAATAAATTTTTAATAAAGAAATAATATTGGAAAACGTGAAACATGATGTGACAAGAACAATTCATGGCAATGAGATGTTGGGAGAGTCGAGCACCTCATTACCGGAAAATAAGGAGACGTTAGCGGCAAGGAGGCACCGGCGGGGGTGGAGAAACATGGCCAGGGGTGGAGAAACACGGTGCCCGAAGGTATGCCATGCCCGGATTTTATAATTTTTTTCATGCCAGCACGGCACACTCACCAATCAGTTCAGTAGTGATGCACCGTATTCTAATACATGAATTAATGTTGGGCTTACTCTTCTCTTACCCGAAACTACAATCCATCAATTAAAATCTTAACACCTATCAGTTCACTAGTGGAAATATTTTATAGAATATATTAATTGTTAGAAATTCCCTATTATCAAACAGAGATATTAATTTAGAGTTCCATTAATTAGGAAAATAATTATAGGCGCTATATCTATCATTGCTTTATACAAAATTCCATTTTGCTTATCAAGTGCTACCAGGTGTAATTGTGGTGAATTGTAAAATCTTATACAAAATTCCGTTTTGTTAAGTTAGGATTAAATAAGTTTGGATTTGTTATACGACTGAACCCAATACTTAAATCACGATCAACTAGACAATGCTAAACTTCTAAGGCAAAAGTAGCAAGGTCAAGGCTAAACAGAGTATAAACTTTAATTACCTGTTTTGTTAATAGAGACCAGCCATCTTCAGGAGATAACTTCCCTACGCGGTGTAATTTTGTGGCCCTCATTCTATCCGCAACTCTTACATCTCGTGTGGTGACAAGTAACCTAATCTTGTGACCTTCGCCACTCATGGGAGCCCGCAACAGATCATCCCACACCGCTCGGCTCTCTTCCCAAACATCATCTAGAACCAAAAGGAACTTTTTCCCCTCGACGAGGCTCTTGAGTAAAGGCACCAACTCCGATCTTTCCTGGGCGGCACCGTAATCACCTCCTACCTCCCGAATCACACATTTCAACAATTCTATTCCTTTCACCTCCTTTGAGACACAAATCCAAATTTTTAACTGGAATTCCTCTCTAATTCTCGAATCATTAAAGATCTTTTTGGCTAGGGTGGTCTTCCCAATTCCTCCCATCCCCACAATAGCAGCAACACAAACGATTTCTCTCGCATCCTTCTCTTCGTCTGTCAGCCAGTTCACTAACTGCTCAGTATCTTGTTCAATCTTTTCTCCCACAATATCAGATAGCACAATCGAGGGATCAGTTTTGCGGGTGATGATCGAGTCCACTCGGCGAACTCGATCGGAAGGACCAGGAATGATTTGTGATTCATTTAAACCCAGAGCAGCCTTTCTCTTGACAATCTCATCCAGCCTGGAATTGATATTCTTAATTTTGAAACCAATATCGTGTGCAAATAATGGGTTGCGGAAGCAAGACAGCAAATGGCAGCCATAGCGAGCATTCGAAGGGGAACGGGAACTGGAGGCAGCAAGACGCTCATTTGCTTTGATCTGACAGAGGTCAATGACATCATCAGCATCGTACATGACATCCTTGAGCTGCAAAAGCCAGCGCTCTATGGCACTGCCCTTGCTCTGCTTCCTCTCGGCATCGGCAAGGACGCATTGGATGTCACGAATGGTCTCGCCGAGCTTCTCAACCTCGTCAGGGATGCCCAGCAGCATGCCCACCTCATCTTCCACCATTTGCACAACAAGGTCGCTAAACCTGGACAGGAAGGCATCGAGTATCATGGCCATCTTTGTTTTGAGTGAGAGCTACAGCTATTGCTCAAGAGGAAAAGAGATTGTAATGTGTAATGGGGATAGTTGGAGAATGTGGTATTGAATTAATGAGATTTTAGTACGCCTTTCCCGTAATAGTCTAAAAGTACGGGTAATTTTGAAGTTTTTGAGGGGTACAAGTGAAATCCCTCAAAAGAATATCGGATTAAAGAAATTACCCTGAGCTGGAATCGAAGATAAAGGTTGGACAGCGATACGACATTGACGAGTACTTCTATGCAAGCCATGTGAAACCATGTGATTGCCATGTGTGAAGGCAATCAGGTTTAATATAATATACACTTAATTATATATCATAATTTTCTTACTCGTAAGAGGGACACCATGCATCAACCCCCAAAGAGATGCTTCATTCTGACCTCCGAATGAAAAGCAAAATCAAACCTACCAAGTTTTTTCAAAAGTGAGATATTGTTTATAATGGGTCTTCGTGGATAAATAATTATTTATTTGTCAGAAAAATTAAAACTTGCTGAGAATTATTTTTATCAAGATTTTTGTAATATTTAGACAATATCCAAGAATGAAAGCTTGAAAAAAGTTATTTCAGGAGTTGTGCACAAAGCATTTTATTCTAGAAAACATAATTTATTATATAGAAGTATTTTATCATTGTCAATGTATAATCCAAATGAATATTGTAACTAACAAACGTGTACGACCTTGTAGAAGGGCTGCCGAGACTGGAAGACATATGTTTCAGAAATGTTAGTACTTGTTACAACTGTATGACTTACTAAAAGCGAAACGGCCAGTGCAAGGATGGCCGACGGTGCCAACAATCGAAATAACAAACAGGGACATGACAAGTTACATGAATCAGAAACAGAAAACCGGAATGCTAATCATGCAATTCACAGTGTGGAGAGAAAGTTGTGCAAGATGCTTCACGGATTCACGTAAGAGCACAGAGGAATTGATACAAGAGGTCATATGGTAGCTACGGTTTTATGAGCACAATAAGGAGAGATAACCTACTCACAAGGGCTGAGTGGAGGTTGTCAACTATGCCAATTGCAGTCTTTTTGCAACATAGAAGGGCGTCCCGGTATCACTAGTACGGTTCCTGGTAAACCCGGCTATGGAGAAATAGCAGGAACAATTTCTGGTAACAGTTTGGGTTAAATCAGGGACTGGTACGAAAGCCGGTACCACTGGTACGGATCTGGACGAGAGATCAAGAACAGCCAAGAAGAATCAGTAGTGAAGCAATACATTTTTTTATTCATTTTACTTATGTTTTTCAAACTCTTTTCATATTTTCTTTTCCTTTTTTACTGTTTCCTTTTGCAGCTCAAATGTATTGAGCTTTTTTTTTTTTTATCAATTTGTAGTTACAATCATTGTAAGTTGTAACTCATTGAATGAAATAAAATGAGAGCATGACTCGCATTTTTGTCAAAAAAAAAAAACGTGTACAATCTTGTATGCAAACTTTGAGAAATATATTTTTTCCGGTTCAAAACTAGCTAATACATAACACAAATTAATTATCTTTAAATTGATCTTGAAGAATATCTAATATTATACTCATTTGGCTCTCAAAGATGATATCGTAGTTAATTTGTAGACAACTTTAATTAATTAATCCAGATTGAAATTTGTAACGAAATCTAGATACAGTTAACATATTTGATCTATCTTCTACTAATATGTTATTGCAATCAAATCAATAAATAATAAATGATTCCATTTGTAATATTTTAAGGTTCAACTGAGTTTGAATACATGCAGTTGAAGTTGATACAATAAATGGCAACGCAGATCTCAATGAAGTCAAACCTCTGCGTGGTATGTGAGAGATGGCCACTGGTCAGCCAATAATTCATATCCTCTCCGGTACCTGACAAAGAGAATCTTTTAGAATTAGTGGATCGGACGGTTCTTTTAATTTTGCACAAATTTCAAAGCACAAATAATATTGTCCCTGCACTATTTCTGAATAGGCACCGGATTGAGTTAATCTGGACCGTAAATTTGTGGGCTCCACCCGTCCAATACCTGAGAGGATACTTGTCACAATGGGCATAGCGAGTCCCACGTCAGTTTTGGAGTGGGATGGTGTGGTTCTGAAATTAAATTTATTTCATTATATATTTTGCTAGTATCAAATATTAATTATTCCACCTCTATAATTGCGAGTTGGGTCGACCCGTCCCCACCAAGCTGACGTTGTTTTGGAAAACCTCTCCTCCAATTGTTGGTGTTGGGTTGGAACTTGGAAGGTGATATATAGGACCTTGACCAACTCTAATCTAATGGCGGCACCTAATTATTGACTCTAATAATTTGGAAGGTAGAGTAGAGCCGTAGAGGTTAGAGAAGCAATTTTCAACCGAGCCCCTGCATTATAAAAAACAAAAAAACTTTTCTAAGTTAAATTCCTATCCCTGAGCCAGTAATTGCAGAAAGTGTTGGATCATTATCCAACGTTGAGCATATATGTCATATAATTATGAATTGTATACTGTCATGTATGATTGTCTAACTAAAGTGATCTAATATGGATTAAGATATTTGGCAATCTATGTATTCATTAGGGTGTGGTCCATAAATGTGTAGAACAATATAGGCAAAACTCATTCTCATTGATGGACTGATTATGAGATTTGCAATTAAAGAATAACCACTAAATGTGGAGTAGGTTTTCATCTAAATCTGGATATTTAATTTTGGATGTCCAATATAGATGTCTTAAATTTGACATCTATTTCTAGTGCGTCAGATTTAGAGTTAGCCTATATAAGGATGGGTCCCCAAGGCACAAGACATTATCAACACATACAACTCAATTTTGAGTGCCTTCTCTTCTCTTTTACCATCAAAGATCTAGAGAGGAGAAATCCATTAGGAAATTTGGAAGGGATTTCTCAAAGGCGTGTCTTGCTGCCTTGGAAGATCTATTCCTACGACCATACGACAACACAACAAGAAGGACTTCTTGCCATTGAAGACTTGTCTCGTGCTCACGAAGACGGCTTTTCGCAATTGAGGATTCCATAGCCAATGTTATGGAATCAGGTATGTATTCCGCACTTATGATTTATGTTTTGGGTTTCTTTGGCATAGGGCGGTCCTTAGGTTAAGGTGGGGAACTCTTTCTCCTTCTCCGGGGTGTAAGTGTTTGACCCCTAGATGAGATGTAATTGTTTGATCTCTAGATAAGGCGTAATTGTTTGGCCTTTATGATTCCCCTACAAGTGGTATCAGAGCCTTCCTATGCCAAAGGTTTAGGTCTTTCTTGATCTAGAGAGAATTAGGATTAAATTGATGATTTCTTTGTCGAATTTTTGATGAATTTTCTTGATTGGATTTTATCTTGAAATTAGGATTTTGGAAGGCACAAATTTAAGGATTTTCTTCATTAATTATGGTTCTTAGTTGCCCATATATGATCATTAGGTTAGGTTAGAATTTACTAGAAGATTTCCTAATTGAAATCGTAAATTTCTAATCTAAATTCGATCCTGATGACGCTCTTTGCGGCCTCCATGAAATTAGGTAGTTATGGGTAGTTATGAAATTAGGGTTTTGGTGAAATTTATTTTTGATGAATTTTCTAAAACGAAATATATAAATTTGAAATTAAATTTCTGAATTTAAAAGGTTATGTTTTGTGAAATTTATTTTAGATATATTTTCTAAAATAAAATATACAGATTTAGAATTAAATTTCTAAATTTGAAAGGTTATTTAAGGTGCTTCCAAAATTAAACTCTCTCTAGATCATGGGTCAATTTCAGCACAATAAATGCAGTTTTTCAGTTATTGAGAAAATGATGCGGCCGCACGGATTTTGATGCGTCCGCACGGTTTTTGATGCAATCGCACAAATACCTTTTTCAATTTGGCAGACCACACAAAGTTTCGTGGGAACCGCACAACTCTCTAAAAAATTACATAATTATTTTTTGGATTAAAATTGCAGTTATTATGATGCAATTATATATATTTATTTATTTGATTGCATTTTTTGTTTTATGGCTAAGGTATAGATTATAATTCTTATAAAGGCATTAAAGTTATATATACCTTGAATTAAATTGATTGAGTCATTATCGTACCCTCCGGTGCCTCTTTTGATAAAATTGATTTAAATTCATTGTATAAAATGATATTAAGTATACATTTAATGGAAGCGATCATTTATCGGCCCTCCGGAAGGTGATGGTTGTTGAAGTTATTTGTATAATTGAGTGATAATAAAGTGTAGTGATGATTATTATGTTTTGTTACATATGTCAACAATGTCGGCCCTCCGGAAGGCATGTTGTCGGTATGTTATTGAATCATCAATACTTTATTATTGCGCCAAAGTATCATAAGAAATTAATTCGTTGCCCTCCGGTGATCAATTAAGGGAAAACGATGCTTTGATGATGATGGTTTTAAGGCTCATAAAATGTGATGATTTATTAAGATAAGTTACGATACTATGAATGTAACAAAGTCTAGGAAAGTTCTGTCTATGCTAGTCAGAATTCGAAGTGAATCCTTAGGGATCCCTGACTTACCTGGGAACTTACCTAGTTGTGAAATTCGTGTGTATAGTAATAAAATGGAAAATCATCTCATATATTTTTGAGCAAGTTGGGCCTTTATTTGAATATAATTTATAAATTCAATTTTTTTTTTTTTTTGCTAAATCGTGGTTGTTTTGTGTGTTTTTTGTTCGCAATTTTTTCAGCTAGCATTACTACAGGCCTAAAAGACATTCCGATGTTAAATGGTACCAATTTCAAGTATTGGCAGGAGAGTGTTATGATAACTCTCGGTGTCATGGATTTAGACTTAGCATTTAGAATAGACTGTCCCACCATCACGGATGCCTCTACCCCTGATGAAAAGAAGGGAAAGGAAAAGTGGGATAGGTCCAATCGCGTAAGTCTAATGATTATGAAAAGGTCCATTCCAGAGGTATTTAGAGGCTCGATTTCTGATGAGATTTCTAACGCTAAGGCATATTTGGCTGAAATTGAGACAAGGTTTGTCAAGAATGAAAAGTCTGAAATTGGTACACTCTTGACGAAACTTGTCTCAATGAAGTATAAGGATAAGGGAAGTATTCGGGAGTACATCATGGAGATGTCTCATGTTGTTTCAAAACTAAGGACACTTAAGTTGGAGATCTCTGATGATCTCTTGGTGCACTAAGCATTGATATCTCTTCCTTCGCACTTTGGACAGTTTAAGGTGAGTTATAATTGTCAAAAGGAAAAATGGACACTTAATGAACTCATCTCCCATTGTGTGCAAGAAGAGGAAAGACTGAAACAAGATAAGACAGAAAGTGCCCATGTTGCTACAACTTCCAAGTTTAAGGCATCGCTCAAGCGTAAGAAACCTAAGGAAACTAAGGATAATAAGGATGCTGCAGTGACCACACAAAAGAAACCGGATAAGGGCAAATCAGTTGCCAAATCAGATGGTGCCGGTTGTTACTTCTGTGGTGGAGTTGGACACAAGAAGATTCATTGCCAAAATTATCACGCATGACGTGCTAAGAAAGGTAAATCTCTTGTTTTGGTTTGTACGGAAGTTAATTTATCTTCTGTATCTAGATATACTTGGTGGATAGATTCAGGAGCAACTACTCACATAAGTGTATCTTTGCAGGGCTGCCTAAATTGCCGGAAGCCAAGTGATGATGAGAGATTCATCTTTGTGGGCGATGGTAATAAAGTTGAGGTGGAGGCTATTGGGACTTATAGATTATTGTTAAAATCAGGATTTTATTTAAATTTGTATGAAACTTTTGTTGTACCGTCTTTTAGACGTAACTTAATTTCTATTTCTGCATTGGATAAGTATGGATTTACTTGTGCTTTTGGAAATGGAAACTTCAGTTTGTTTCATGATTCAAAACAAGTTGGTTCTGGTTTTCTTTCAATTTATGATAATCTATATTCTTTGGATGTCAATAGTTCTTATATTGAAGCCTTGCATGTGGATACAAGAAGTAAGAAAAGAAAATTAACTAATGAGAATTCGGCTACATTATGGCACAAGCGATTAGGTCACATTTCTAAACGCAGAATTGAACGACTTGTGTCTAATGAAATTCTTGAACCCTTAAATTTTTCAGATCTTAATGATTGTGTTAATTGTATAAAAGGGAAACAAACCAATTTCAGAAAATATGAAGCCAAAAGGTGTTCTGACATCTTGGAATTAATTCATACCGATATCTGTGGACCGTTTCCAACGCCCACTAGAAATGGACAGCGGTATTTTATTACTTTCATATATGACTATTCAAGATATGGCTACATATATTTAATTAAGGAAAAGGCTCAAGCCCTAGATGTGTTCAAAAGTTATAAAGCGGAAGTTGAGTTACAACTTAACAAACGCATTAAGGCCATTAGATCTGATCGTGGTGGTGAATACTACGGTAGATATGATGGATCAGGTGAACAATGTCGAGGGCCTTTTGCACAATTCATAGATGAATGCGGCATTGTGCCTCAGTATACATTGCCCGGTTCGCCGGCAATGAACGGTGTTTCTGAGAGGCGCAATAAAACGCTTAAGGACATGGTAAGGAGTATGATGAGTCGTACCACTTTACCACAAAATCTATGGGGTGAAGCCTTAAAAACAGCAGCATATATCCTTAATAGAGTACCCACTAAAGCAACTAACAAAACCCCATATGAAATTTGGAACGGGCGAAAGCCTAATTTGACACATTTGCGTGTATGGGGATGTCCAGCTGAGGCAAGGCCCTATAGGCCACACGAAAAGAAATTGGACGAAAGGATAGTTAGTTGTTATTTTATTGGGTATCCCGAGCGATCAAGGGGTTATAAGTTTTATAATCCCACAGAACATTCAGTTTTTGAGACGGGAAATACAATAATGGGTTTTGAAATCGAAGAGGAGTATGCAAATATTCCCACAGGTGTTGCGAGTTTTGTGGATATAGAACCCATTTTAACTCAAAATACAATTATCAAAAACGAAACCATTATTGAAGACCAAACTCAACAAGATCAAACAGTACAAAGAGAAATTTCAGAGCCTTGTGCGGGTCGCACGGACCCTTTGTGTGGGCCGCACGAAACTCTGAATGATGCTGTTGTTGGCTAGATTGTTGTAGACAATACTGGAAACCCTCAAGAAAATTTAGAAGTGCCAATAAGAAGATCCACTAGAGAGAAAAGGTCTGCAATATCTTCAGATTATGTAGTTTACCTTCAAGAACATGAGTTTGATGTTGGCATGTTAGAAAATGACCCCATAAATTTTAAACAAGCCATGGAAGACTCTAACTCTCACAAGTGGATCGATGTCATGAATGAGGAAATAAAATCTATGGCTGACAATGACGTTTGGGAAATTGTCCCATTACCTAAAGGTGCGAGACCTATTGGTTGTAAATGGATATTTAAAACCAAGAGGGATTCGAAAGGTAATGTGGAGAAATATAAGGCTCGTCTTGTCGCTAAAGGTTTTACACAAAAGGAAGGCATCGATTATAAAGAGACTTTCTCTCCAGTTTCATTGAAAGACTCTTTAAGAATTATATTGGCATTAGTTGCGCATTTTGATTTAGAGCTTCATCAGATGGATGTTAAGACAGCGTTTCTAAATGGTGACATTGAAGAAACGATCTATATGGTGCAATCAGAAAACTATGTGTCGGGTGACGCAAAGTCTATGGTGTGCAAACTTAAGAAATCCATCTATGGACTAAAGCAAGCGTCTCGTCAGTGGTACTACAAATTCCACAATGTGATTATCTCATTTGGTTTTGAGTCAAATCTTGTGGATGAGTGTATATACCTCAAGTTCTGTGGGAGTAAGTTTGTATTTCTGGTTTTATATGTGGATGACATATTGCTTGCCAGTAACGATATAAATATGTTGCAAGAGACTAAGAACTTTCTGATGAAAAATTTTGAGATGAAAGATCTTGGTGATGCATCATTTGTCCTAGGGATTGAAATACTAAGGAATAGAACCCAAGGTATATTAGGTTTATCCCAAAGGAATTATATCGAAAAGATTCTCATTAGGTATGGCATGCAAAACAGTAAACCAGGAAATACCCCTGTGGCAAAGGGAGACAAGTTTAGTCTAAGCCAATGCCCTAAGAATTCTTTAGAAAAGAAAGTAATGCCAAAGTATCCATATGCCTCAGTTGTTGGGAGCATCATGTATGCGCAAGTGTGTACGCGTCCAGATATTGCGTTCATCACTGGCATGTTGGGCCGATACTTATCTAACCCAGGTCTAGATCATTGGAAAGCAGCCAAACGGGTCTTGAGGTACCTGAAGCGAACAAAAGACCACGTACTCACGTATCGGAGGTCGGACCAGCTAGAGGTCATTGGGTATACCGACTCTGATTTTGGAGGATGTCAAGATAGTATGAAATCGACATCCGGATACATTTTTATGTTAGCTGGAGGAGCTATTTCGTGGAAGAGTGCTAAACAGTCACTTATAGCATCATCCATAATGGCTGCAGAATTCATTGCATGCTATGAAGCATCGAATCATGGTGTATGGCTTCGTAATTTTGTCACTAGGCTGCGTATAGTGGAATCTATTGAGAAACCACTAAAATTATATTGTGACAACAATTCAGCAGTGTTATATGCGACTAACAACCGAAGTTCGTCAAAGTCTAAGTACATTGACATTAAGTTTTTGGTTGTAAAAGAAAGAGTACAGAATGATCAGTTATCCATAGAACATATAGGAACAGACTCCATGTTGGCGGATCCACTTACTAAAGGATTACCACCCAATAAGTTCGAAGAGCATGTTGCTCATATGGGTGTAATTTCTGTTAGGAAAATTCAGTTTTAGTGGGAGTCGGCTATTTATTTTGATGTTCTATTTACTTATTGTAATTTGGATATGCAACTTGTAATATGAAACAAGTTGATTATGTTATATGCATGGTTTTGCAAAAGGGTTGTTTTTACATTCTATCTCTATTTTAGTTTGACCTCAATTTTGGATATGTGATTTGCAAATTGTTTATTTAAATTTTGCATTTTGCAACAAGTTTTATGAAATTTAGTTTCAAGTTTTAAGTAGGAGACCTAGTTAGAAATTGGCACGATAAGATCACAATTGCGTGTAATTTCTATACTACACATCCACATCATGATTCATGTCATTTTGTTATATTAGTACTGTGATAATTGATGGTTTAGTTACGAATTAAATGTAACGAAAGCCGCTTTAGTCCTTTGCTAATGTAATTGATGGACGGAATTGGTTTGAGAATACATAAGGCTAACATAAAAGTTTACGCGCGTATAAGGTTGACAATACATAATTAAAAGAGTGTGACATATTGCTCAAGTGGGAGATTGTTGGATCATTATCCAGCGTTGAGCATATATGTAATATAATTATGAATTGTATACTGTCATGTATGATTGTCTAACTAAAGTGATCTAATATGGATTAAGATATTTGGCAATCTATGTATTCATTAGGGTGTGGTCCATAAATGTGTAGAACAATATAGGCAAAACTCATACTCATTGATGGACTGATTATGAGATTTGCAATTAAAGAATAACCACTATGTGGAGTAGGTTTTCATCTAAATCTGGATATTTAATTTTGGATGTCCAATATAGATGTCTTAAATTTGACATCTATATCTGGTGCGTCAGATTTAGAGTTAGCCTATATAAGAATGGATCCCCAAGGCACAAGACATTATCAATACATACAACTCAATTTTGAGTGCCTTCTCTTCTCTTTCACCATCAAAGATCTAGAGATGAGAAATCCATTAGGAAATTTGGAAGGGATTTCTCAAAGGCGTGTCTTGCTGCCTTGGAAAATCAATTCCTACGACCATACGACAACACAACAAGAAGGACTTCTTGCCATTGAAGACTTGTCTCGTGCTCACGAAGACGGCTCTTCGCAATTGAGGATTCCATGGCCAATGTTATGGAATCAGGTATGTATTCCGCACTTATGATTTATGTTTTGGGTTTCTTTGGCATAGGGCGGTCCTTAGGTTAAGGTGGAGAACTGTTTCTCCTTTCCCGGGGTATAAGTGTTTGACCCCTAGATGAGATGTAATTGTTTGATCTCTAGATAAGACGTAATTGTTTGGCCTTTATGATTCCCCTACAGAAAGAATTAAGTAAGAATGTGTTAGTCTACTAGTTTTGCGGAATGTGGCTCTGGAACAAAATTTATACTTTTTGAGGAGATCACACGTTTCTGATGAGTATTGCTAGGAGTAATTTGATTTCCTTTTTTTTTTTTGCCTGCTCTGATCAGGTTAAACTAAAGAGTAGGAAGGATATAATTTTACTTCATCTTGATCGAAATCTAAATTAAAATTTCAATAGATACAGAGCAGATTACCGTGGGATGTTATATTAATTAGAAGAAAATCTGAAAGTATATGGATTATGCAACATTAATTGTAGAGGTAATTAATGATACAAGTGCATCACAATTTCGTTTTAGATCAGAAAAGAAATTTCTTCTAAAAATATTTTGTACTTAAGATAATCTAATTGTGATTTGATGTTCCACCAAAACTAGTCAGTAAAATAATAGTAGATGCTTACGTTGTGTTGAAAAACCCTCTTGTCTCATATTAACGGTGAGCTGGAAGATAGAGATTGAAGAGCGATAGCACCTTCACCGGCCAGCTCTAATCAAATGCATCACCTAATTAATTATTGACCCTAACCTTCATATATAACAAAACAGTGAAACTAGTTTTCAATAGAGCCCCTCAATTATGTATGAAATCTTTTGAGTGAGGGTTGGTGCTATGCATAGTGCAGATTTGTCCGTCATACTATAGACTAATATTTTTATTTTTAAAGTTCAAACAGTCAATCTGAACCAATCAACATGATCTCCAAATGAAAATGTGTTGCCTCGACCGCTCAGGAACTACACTTGGCAGTTGCCTCTGACTTTAACAATGGAGATGAAATCACCATTCTGTGGTCCACAAGGTAAATTCTTCAATTTTTAGTAATTATGAAAAGGATTCTCATCATGTAGATTATGTGCTTGTAGTAATTCCTAAACCAGTTTTGCATTGCATTATTGTTAATTCTTACCTGAAAATGATTGGACCCATTAAATTTTGATTATTAATTGTTGAAATCAACTATAAATTTGGGTACATAGACCATGATAACATTAGAGGTGAGAATGTTTTTTTGTTATGCATATTGATTCATACTTGAATTTTGGCCTTTTGTTTAGACAATGAATCAACACAAAAACTGGAGTTTGAAGAACCGAAGATTGGAATGGAATTTCCAAGTGATGAGGCAACCTACAAGTTGTACAATGTCTATGCATATCATGTTGGTTTTAAAAAGAAGCTAGCTATTCACTTCTTAATTAAAACCATCCATCATTTTTTTTATAGAAGTCCGTAAGCAAAATTTCATTGCAAAACACACATAACATCCAGATACATAAAGTTTAACATTACAGCTAATAGAAATGATTAAAAGATACCAATTTCCTAAAATATATCAGATGCTATACCATTACATGGTTGCTGCACAAATATGAAAATCTTGAGGGTGTAGCTGCAATTGTAACTCCATTCCGTGAGCAACATTGTCAGTTGGGTAGCCATCAAATTCAAACCCAGTTTCCTTCACACCACATTTGAGATGTGATGGGGAGTATGTAACACCTCCCTTCTAACATGCCTTATGATAGCTTTCTCCCTTCTTATGTGAACTAAGATACATAGCATTCAGAATTGGTACCTGCACCTGTACCTATTGAAATGTAAAATATTCTAGAGTTATCTAACTGTTAATGACTTGAGTTCAGGAACTCCTCTCCTAGTTGGCAGTATGCTGAAACCTCCATTTGCAGTTGGATAATCTCTCTGTTGATTGTTGTTTGTAGTCTCAGTTCTTCCATAAAGGTCCTGCTTGACCATCCATCATTTTACTGTTACACACATTGGTACTAATTACCAGTAGATCTAACAATCATTTTGAAATTTTTAATAGTAAATTTTACAAAATAAAATAAATCATTCTTTGTCCTTTATTTCCTTTAAACAAACAGCAAGAGGGTGTTATGGAAATTTGTGAAAAACTACAAATTGAAGTTGAAGAAACATTTGCACAAAGCAAAAATTGTTTGGTTGACAAAATAAAAAAATAAAATTACCATATGCATTAAGAAATATGTTAAGAACCGAGAATTAAATTTAACAGTACAATTACAATTATTTATAGTCATATTACACTACCAGAAAAAATATTGTAATGAATTCTTACTTACCATAATAATTTTTTGAATGAAAAAGAGGTCAAGCCTCTAGTTTATTGATAACTGTTTCGATACATAAGAGATGTTACAAAAGAGGATATCCGAAGGAAAGAAAAAAAACAAAGCAGGTTCCATTTGAAGCTCAAGGTAAGCATTCATATGGTGCCCAGTGCAGAATGTAACAAAATGTAATACTTACCATAATAATTAAAGACACCAATAATAACTTGCACAATTCTTATTTATTTTGCCCCTAATTTTTCATTTTTTCGGAAAAAAAATTACTTGCACAATACTAGGAATATCACTTTGCCTCTTACTACGTAATTTGGCTGAATTCTGGGAGGGTATTGTCAAGCTGACGTTGTGTTGAAAAATCTTCCCGTGTATTGTGTTGAAAAATCTTCCCGTGTATTGGTGCTGAATTGGAATTCTGGGAGTTTGACCAGCTCAAACCTAATGCCATTACCTAACCTTCACATATGACAAAATAGATAGCTAGTTTTCAACAGAGCATCTGCATTATGTGAAAAAACTTTTCTGAAATAAATAGTTACCGGTGAGCCACGAATTGCAGAAAAAATAAAATAAAATAAAAAGTGTTAGTCTTCCTGTGATTTAATTATTCATAACTAAATTGTGCTTAACTAGATTTTAGAGAATTAATGTGATTTTGGAAATATGTTTCTTCCATGCATGAGGAGGGTTCAGATGCCTTCATATTTTATACCTCCATTATGCTTCAATTTTGGAACTACAATAATTTAAAATTTAAAACTTAAATGTGAAACCATTAGATATGATTTATATCAATTTCTCTACGCACGCGTGAAAGAATCATGACATTTTGATTTTTTTTTGCTTAATATCATCAATAGCTTACAAAAAATTGTAAAATACATAACATGTTGTCAATAATAGAGACACAAAAAAATAGAGACATTTCAACTCTCCTCTTTTTTCATAGTAAAAAGTAAAAGGATAAAACTTTACTTGATCTTTATTGAAATCATAATTAAAATTTTAATAGATACGGAGCAGATTACGATAGGATGTACATCAAACAAATTGTAGCATGTATGGATTATGTACGACTGAAAATTCGGCAGCACTAATCGGTCAAAACCGGGCGTTTTAATTAGATGAGAAGAGAAATTTGTTCTAATTATGATTTGATGTTCCACCAAAACTAATCAGTTAAATAATAGTAGATGCTTACGTTGTGTTGAAAAAACATCTTGTCTCATATTAACGCTGAGCTGGAAGATAGAGAGATTGAAGAGCAATAGGACTTTAATTAATCAGCTCTAATCAAATGCATCACCTAATTAATTAATTATTGACCCTAACCTTCATATATAACAAAACAGAGAAGCTAGCTAGTTTTCAACATAGCCCCTCAATTATGTAAGAAATCTTTTGAGTGAAGGTTGGTACGTCTATACTACGGATCCGACTTTGCTGCTTTTCTCAGAGAAAAGCAGCTTTTTGCTTTTTCGATCCGAACTATTCAAAAATTTTCATTTGCGTATCTTGATAAAGTAACTTTTTCATGCACAAATCTCAACAAATTTGAATGGCTCGGATCAGAAAAGCAGGAAGGTGTTTTTCTCTGAGAAAAGCACCTGAGTTGGTTCCCTATACTACTATGAATATCACAGATTTGTCCGCCATACTGTAGACTAATATACTTGTTTTTAAAGTTCAAACAGTCAATTTGAACCGATAAACATGATCTCCAAATGAAAATGTGTTAGTCTTTATATAAGCAGCGCTCTATGGCACTGCCCTTGCTATGCTTCCTCTCGGCATCAGCAAGAACGCATTACTAGTGAGAGCTACAGTTATACGACATTGACGAGTACTTGTAATTTAAGTGGCACATGCAAACTGTGCAAGCCATGTGAAGGCAACCATGTGATTGCCATGCCCATGTGTGAAGGAAATCAGGTGTAAGATTTTTGTAATATTTAGATAACATACAGGAAGAGGAAGGAAAACTTGAAAATAGTTATTTCGGAAGTTGTGCACAAAGTATTTTAATTAACAAAACATAAATTATTTTATAGAACCATTTAATCATTGTCATTGTATAATCCAAATGAATTATTGCAATTAACAAACGTGTGCAACCTTATATGCAAAATTTATTAAATATATTTTTCCGGTTCAAATTAAAGATCTTTAAAATGATATATCTTGAAGAATATCTCCATTCCATTATTAAGCACGTTGGGTGTCCGATCTGCCAACGGCTACGATTGAAAGATGAAATTTCGGATTTAATATCAGCCCTCCAATCACATAATATGTCATCTTTTGATTAAATGCATCTCTTTTATGTGTAGAAGTTTATATTTAATTAAAAGAAGACTCGCCACACGTACGACCACGCTATATGTTACAATTAAATTTAAAGCAATTCAATAATTTTTATGATATTTATCTACAAGAAATATATTTCCTTATTTCTCCTACACCCAATTAGGCATAATGGAAATCAATATTTTTTCTCTTAAATGGACCAATGAAATAATGAATAGAAAATTAATAAATCACTAGAATCGTCCAAACAGTACGATATTGATTTCCATATTGTTCTTTTTCCCTTAAATAGATCAATATTGTTTCTATATACACATTTCCAATTTTGTTTCTAAACAAATCACTAGAATCGTTCAAACAGTAAGCAAGCAATTCCCTAACCCTTTTCCGATTTCAGCCTAGATCTGGCGCTTCTTCCTCAGAACAAATAATTTTAATAGCTTCTAATTTCAAATTCTTCTCCTCCTTCGCCGTGCTACCCGATAGCGTCGACCGGAGCTCCGACGCCTTCTCTCATAACTCAACTTCATTCTCAGTTTTTCAAGGTGATTTTTTAAACAAAGTTTGCATCTTTTTCTGTGATTAATGGTGGTTTATAATGAAAAACTGCAAAGGGTTCATTATGGAACTGTGACGTGCAGGCTCAATCCATCAGTCTTTCTGACTTGGTTGATTTCTTTAGCTGCTTAGTGTCATTCTATCATCTTTTATCATGTTCCCTATGTCAATCTTTTATTTGGATATAAGTTCAAAGAACTATGCCAATCTCAGTAAGCGCAAGCATTGATCTCATTTTTATTTCTAATTCAAACAATTTTTAATATGATTTGATTTTGATTTTGATTTTGATTTTTTTTTTTTTTAAAAGGCTAAAAGCCCATTGTAGTTATAGTTTTATATTAAGGAACTTGTACATAGTAACTATTCTCTTTAATTCCTACTGCAACAACTTTTTTCACTGTAATTGCACAGAAGCCTCAACATTGTAGGCTTCCGTAAATGGTACCTGGTACCAGGTTGGTACCAGTACCAATTTCTGACTTTTTTTAGTGCTTCCCTGGCCTTATGTGGTTTTGATTTTAATTTAATTTCGTAAGTTATGCATGAATCATTTTATTAGAATTAGAGCAGGAATGTGTATATCTATTTGATCAAGTTTTGCTTCAAATGTTCAATTTAATTATCCCTTACGTGTCGTATCATTTTTAGAAGACAATTCAAAGGAAATTGAATTTTACAAGGTTTATGTAAATTTTCTGGTTTTTTAACCTAATGCCAATATGCATGAAAAGTGAAATTTCCCTATCATATCTATTGCTTTAATTTCTGTTTATTATGTTTGCTTTAAAAAGCTTAATTCAAGTTATTATTGTATGGACCAGTGAGACAAAAAAATAAAATCTAGAGGATAATTACCAGAATACCCTTATACTGATGAATCAAATTACAAGGACCAACAGAAAGTAGACTTTTATTGTAAAAAATTGTTTTAGTAGTAATACATTATTTGATCGAATATACAATAGTTTTCAGTACAGCAGAATCAATACAAATTACTTATTTTGTCCCGCTAGAATTACTATTTTTCCAAATAAGAAGTAAAGTAAATCAATAATATATATTTTATAACCCAAGATTTCAGAAGCACGTACGATCTGTTTCTTTTGCTACTAAAGGAATTACTTTTGGACTTTATTTCATCTATGTGACATGATTTAAAAAATCACTTATTTTAGGTAAGAAAGAATTATGGCGCTTGGGATTTAGAACATTTGCTATTTAATTTGGCGCCATGTGCACTTACTCAATTTGTGAATTTCATTTTTTGTGAACGTTAAAAGAAACTGGCGGTAAAACAAAAAGATAAAATTGTTATTTTCATTTTTACTCCTTTCTTGCATTGGAACACAAAATAATTTTGTTTTATCTTAGATTAATTTTGATTGTTGCTTATGCCTTAGACGAGAACCACCTATTATTCAATTATCTTAGCTATGTTTCATATCGAGACATCATACAGGAAAGAAAGTTCAAGTAAGTATAACTAATGGAAATGAGGATTCTTATGCAACTTCAAGAACATTAGGTTTTTCAAAAATATATATTTTTGTTTGCCTATAACTAATCGATGTACATTTCTCAAGGAAGCAAACTTATATTATTATTTTATTTTATATAACAGAAATAAGTCTGGATGGAAAGAGAAGGTACAACAAGAGGGCATATCAAGAAATGAGTCGGGAAAAGAGGCAAACTATTCTAATGAAAAATCATGCAAATAAGCAATTCAAAACAGGAGAGAGTAGCAATAATCCAATACCAAATGCTCTTTCGAGGTCAAATGTTTTATTAGTTTCGAGACTCCATTGCAAATAAATGTTTTATTATATTTTTTCAATTGGAGCAATTATAATCTACTTTTCATTTTTTTATTTTCAGAAATGTTGGACTATATCGAAGAGGATCACACTGGCAATGATATTTCAAGATTTTTTTTCATGTTATATTTGATCCACTTTGTTTCTTTTACTTCGTTTTTTTTTCATTTGTGTTTTTCATTTTCATTTATATATTTTTTCTTAATTCTGGGTGAAATGTCAATAAAAAAGTCTCTTCATATTTTTCTTATAATGTTCCGTTGCAACGCACGGGCACGATACTAGTCTAATATTATACTCGTTAATTTGGCTCTCAAAGAGATAGTAATTAATTTGTAGACAACTTTAATTAATGAATCCAGATTGTAATTTTTAACGAAATCTAGATACAGTTAACATATTTCATATATCTTCTTCTATTAATATGTTATAGTAATAAAAAAAATAATAAATGATTCCATTTGTAATATGTTAAGGTTTCCATGAAAAAGTACTCAAATTTAAAGTTTAGATTCAAACGGTCCAATTTCCATATGGACCAATTCGATCATATGTATAATGCACCGGACTGCTTTAATATTCGTGCCAAAATAGATATGTTTACTGGCCAATGGGCATAGTCGGATCCGCCTGATCAGTTTTGTATTTGATTTTATGTGATTTCAATGTAGTCACCTCTGTTGGTATCAGTGCAGTGGCCGGGATCGATTTATGGATTCAAATCTTCTACTATCCTCTTTTCTCTTTTCGTGAACAGTAACTCTGTTATCTCTGTTTTTTCGAATCCAACCATCCAACTTTTGTCGAGAACGAATCTTGAAGCAACTTTTTTTTAGAACTTATCTATGCACGCATCTCGAAATAGTTGAACGGTTAGATTCAGAAAAACAGAGATAGCAGAGTTACTATTTATGCATGAGAATAACAGCAGATTTGAATCCGGGATTTATTGGTAGTACGTTATGGGTACCATATATTTTGAACTCATTTTTTACTTCTAGTGGTCAGGTCGGGTGATATTTTCGTCTCTATGTATGTATGAAGTAATATATATATATATAGAGTAGAACTAGGGTGTTCCTAAGCTCACCAAGTCCTCCGTGAGCTCGACTCTAAAACCTATCGAATTGACTTCAAACGATATTTTCAAACCGTTAGATGTTCAGTCTATATTAAAATGTGCTTGGAGACCAAATTTTACATTTTTTGGAATTTTTTTACTATTTATTAAGGTAGTTTGAAAATCGCTGTTTTTATTAAAATTCTGTACCATTGAAAAACAGCGATTTTCAAACCATCTTAATAAATAGTAAAAAAATTCCAAAAAATGTAAAATTTGGTCCCCAAGCACATTTTAATATAGATTGAACATCTAACGGTTTGAAAATGTCATTTAAAGTCAATTCGATAGGTTTTAGATTCGAGCTCACGGAAGGGCTTGGTGAGCTTAGGAACACCCTAGTTCTACTCTATATATATATAAATAGAGAGAGAGAGAGAGAGAGAGAGAGAGAGAGTGGCTAAGCTCAAAATGTTTGCACCAAGTCCTTGGTGCAAACGATTCGGTTCTCTGACTTTTAAAGTTCAAACGGTCGATCCAAACCGTTAGATATTTAATCCATATTAAAATGTGCTTGGAGACCAAATTTTACATTTTTTGGAATTTTTTTACTATTTATTAAGCCACTTTGAAAGTTGCTGATCCGGTGAACCGTAAAAACTGTGCAATCAAATTCTGGACCATGTGATCAGCAATTTTCAAAGTGGCTTAATAAATAGCAAAAAAATTCCAAAAAATGTAAAATTTGGTCTGCAAGCAGATTTTAATATAGATTAAATATCTAACAGTTTGGATCGACCGTTTGAACTTTGAAAATCTGAAAACCATTCGTTTGCACCAAAGCGTTGTTGCAAACGTTTGTAGCTTAGCCACTCTATATATATATATAAATCTAGATAAAACATATACTTGTTGAAATTTATATAAAAAATCTATATTAATGTAATTTGACAAATAATATTAACACGCGGTGAATTACAATTAGAGGTAAATTTGGAACGAAATTATTTTGATTATGACAAATTATCTTTTTTATTTATGTTAATATTTAGTGATTGGACATTTAAGTTCTACAGGAGAAATGTGTGGCAAAGTGAAATTAGAAAAATAATGTGTGCATCAAATTTGTTTTCGCAACTGAACCTATAATAAATACCTTCATCTTTATTTTTGTATCATGTCCATGAGTCGAGAAATAGTGCAACATATCTTTTAAGTTTCTCCGAATTATATATAATTCTGAGCTGCTCATTTTTTTCTCGGAAGGGGATAACTTCGTGTGCCAAACAGTGAGGTGATGAGTAGAATAAAGCATTCGCACGGGTCCGAATAAGTTAGGGGTGCAAACGGATCAGATATAGATCGGATAGTGGTAAAACCATATCCGTATCCTCTTTTATTTTGCGGATACGGATACGGATCGGATATTAGACGGATATGTACAGATACGGATCGGATATCGGATATCCGCAGATATATACATAAATATTTTCATAATATATATTAAATTATATAGTATATATCTACTATTCGGATACGGATAATTAAAATTTAAAACCATATCTGTATCCGTATCCGTACAAATATTCAGATATCGGATATCTGTATTTAATTTTCGGATACATATCCGGATACGGTCGGATATCATCCTATCCGTTTGCATCCCTAGAATAAGTTGTTTGGAATTTAAGACTTTGTTACGCTAGAGAGGAACTAATTAACTTATGTATACTATTATTTGCAATTTCCTTACATTTACATAATGGTGATTTTTTCGTGAATTAGTTTGAATGGATGGTAGAAATTTCATAAACATATATGTGATCTCCAAATTAATCTATATATGTAATGTGATTAACTGTAAATTAACAAATAATTCAAGAGTGTTAAAAATTGAACATATTTATATATATACAAACGGAGATCACATATTTATCTGGGAAATATGCATATACATGTAAATGAGAATGAAATTAATTAGTTTTATTTTTTTCAAAATAAGTTATTATTCAGATCTTTTGTGCAATTTTGTACTAGTTACCGTAGCAAATATGTAGCAGATATTAAGTGAATTGATTGAATGTTTGTTTTAATTATGTAGCAGATATCAAGTGTAAGTATTCAATATTCTTTTGAAATAAATAATTAATGGTCATGTCTATAGTATTTGTTACTAATTAAATGTCGGAACTTTTTATTTGCTAAACATAATTGTTTAGTTTAACATTTTTTGCCAAGAAAATCAATATTTACTACCCACCGTAAGTAGAAATCATGAAAGGGACATCCGAATTAAGGATTATAACATAACTAAATTTGCACTCTGGTCTTTTCCAAAATTGTAGAACTATATTTGGGCTGTATGGTTGAAGATTATGAAGGGCCACAAAGCCCAAAAAAAAGCCTATCTCAGCCGGAACTTGTGGCTAAATTTGTGCACCGAGTCATATATCAAAGGTAAACAGGTACTAAAGGTAAAGAGGGAAAAACGCAACACATGATGCAGATGTGCCTTCCGTAAGTTTATCAGCATGTCTTTTATCTTCTTTTTAACCAATATTATTTTTATTTTAAAACTCATGAAATATTTCTGGCTTATGCTAAGATAATGCATGTTACAAGGAAAAGTATAATAAACAGCGGGCCTTTTTATTAATGGAAATAAATATTATGGCTTTTTTCTAGTGGATTCTATTTTTATAGTAATGAATATATTATTTGATATATCTACTTAAGAAAAATAATTTCGTAAGGCTTGTAGTATATACAAATTAGTCAGGCCTATAGAATTTGTACAAACCTCTCTTAGAACAGTGTAGCTCGGCTTGATTGTTCGAAATTAAACTAAAAATAAAAAAAATAGTTTAATTATTTTATAATATATTTGGTCGGAACATAAAGTTTTACAAGTATAGTTTTTGATGTAAAGTTATGGCGCTGTAAGTTAATTCTATTTTTACTTCATGCGTCATGAGACTGATGGAGTGATTGGACGATTTCAAACAAGTTAAAAACGTGATAAGTATCCAAAAAAAAAATTACTCCAATTGCACATTGAACGTAAATGTGGTAAATGAAATTCAATTAAGCCAATCAATTTACATTTTACTCTGCAATGAGGCTTACTTTCCGCATTATTTTTTTTTATTATAATTCACCTAATAGTTACCAACTGACAATTTCATTGAAAAAAAAAAACAAGTTACAGAGTACAAATTGATGCTAGATTGTTAATTTCAAAATTTCAATTGAAGTAAATGATTAAAAAGCCTCACAAAAGAAGCTAACCTTCCACAGTATTTAGCATCTCCAAACCCGAAGTGTATTCCATTCTTCGTGTTTTTTTTTTTGCTGTTGTTGTTGTTGTAACATATAATACGTATCATGCATGTCTCTGAAATCACATCATGTACTGTCGTAGTTAAAAGATTGAAATGAATATTCAATAAATTCATGTTGTATATATTTTCCGTTTATTTTTCTTATAAAAAAAAGAAAGAAATATTAATTGGTTCGTAAATCGACAGTCAGACCGCATCACTTATCAGCCACATAATAACTATGTGGTACTTTCAATAAACTGATAAGTGATGCGGTCCGACAAAAACAGTACCATTGTCAACGTCAACGTCGAAGTCAAGTGTTTTTTTTTCTTTTAATCCCATTATCCCATTCATATTATAATTTTGCGAGATTGACCGATAAAAAAAACTTTTAATATGTGACTTGTTTGAGATCAGTTCAAAAAAGAAATTATAATTAGTTCGTTTTGATTCAAGTTTGTTATAGCATGAATCGAGTTCAAACTAGATTAAGCTCGACTCGTTTTTCAGTCGTCGTAAGAAGAATATGAAGTTTTTTCTTTCTGATTCTTTCATTATAATTTTTCATGTTCAGCATGAGATGATGAAATTCGTTGTAAAAAGAAAATAATTCTCTTTTGGCTCATAACTTTAAGTCGGTAAAATCCTTTAGTTTATGCGTGACTCATTACACGAACGAATTGCCGAATTTTTTATTTATATCCAAAAAATAAATCAAATTACAAAAAATACCCAAACCGGAAAATTTTTTTCCGGATTTGGCCTCTAAACCCGGAAAAAAATTTTCCGGAAATTGAACTCCAAAACCGGAAAAAAATTTTCCGGTTTTAACATTTTTTTTTTTTTTTTTTTTCCAAAACCGGAAATTTTTTTTCCGGTTTTAACATTTTTTTTTTTTTTTTTCCAAAACCGGAAATTTTTTTTCCGGATTTAACTTTTTTTTTTTTTTTTTTTTTAGAGATTCCGGATAAAAAAATTTAACTTAACAAATTTTTTTTTTTTTTTTTTTTTTTTAGAGATTCCGGATAAAAAAATTTAACTTAACAAATTTTTTTTTTTTTTTTTTTTTTTTTTTAGAGATTCCGGAAATTTTTTTCCGAACTAAATAAATTTTTTTTTTTTAAGAGAAAAATAGCTAAAATACTGAAATCTAACGCTAAAAAATCGAATTGTTTTTTTAAATATTTGTTTCATTAATTTAAAAAATTTCAAAATGGTGTAGAATAATTTAGAAATTATCAAAATAGCTAAAATACTGAAATCTAACACTAAAAAATCGAATTGTTTTTTTAAATATTTGCTAGATTACATTTTTTTTATATATAATTAGCATATTTATACTAAAACAAGCCAAATTACTTGATTTATGCTGAATTACACTAAATTACAATAATTATGTAAAATTATGCTAGAATACGGTAAAGTACGCTAAATTACGTACGAATAGGGATAATATCTTCACTGAGAAGGCGAAAAACGACGACGAAACTTCAAACGGCCATAAAACGGCGCTCGAGTGTCCGATTTCAGCAAATGACCACTTTTCGGAAAGCTTGCGAAAATGCGCATGCGTCCGGACTCGCTTTGCCAGTTTTCCAAATTCAGAATCGCCAAAAAACAAATAGAAGAGCCTCAAAACTTCAGTTGAAGTTTTCGATTAAGATTTTCATTTCTATTATTCAATCTACGTAGCTCAGTAAATTAGTTATGTAATAAACTTTTAGAATACCAAATTTTATTATTTTTGGAATTTTTTTTACTATTTTTTATGATTTATGAAAGATGCCACAAAATAAGCCCCATTTATACGTAATTTAGCGTAATTTATCGTATTTTAGTAAATTTACCGTATTTTAGCACAAAATCGGCCCTATTCGTAGTAAAAAACAATTCGATTTTTTAGTGTTAGATTTCAGTATTTTAGCTATTTTGATAATTTCTAAATTATTCTACACCATTTTGAAATTTTTTAAATTAATGAAACAAATATTTAAAAAAACAATTCGATTTTGTAGCGTTAGATTTCAGTATTTTAGCTATTTTTCTCTTAAAAAAAAAAATTTATTTAGTTCGGAAAAAAATTTCCGGAATCTCTAAAAAAAAAAAAAAAAAAAAAAAAATTTGTTAAGTTAAATTTTTTTATCCGGAATCTCTAAAAAAAAAAAAAAAAAAAAAAAAATTTGTTAAGTTAAAATTTTTTATCCGGAATCTCTAAAAAAAAAAAAAAAAAAAAAAAAAAAAAAAAAAAAAAAAAAGTTAAATCCGGAAAAAAAATTTCCGGTTTTGGAAAAAAAAAAAAAAAAAAAAAATGTTAAAACCGGAAAAAAATTTTCCGGTTTTGGAGTTCAATTTCCGGTTTGGGTATTTTTCAAATTTTCAAGATAACATGGGTATTTTTTGTAATTTGATTTATTTTTTGGATATAAATAAAAAATTCGGAACGAATTGACTTAGCTCACGATTAGTTCGGCTACAGCCTAACTAGTCAACTTGGCTTTTTCGGACATGAACCAAGTTCAAATTTTGTATAATTCTAATTGACTAGGTTCGTTTACACCTCTAAATTACTGTTCTTTTATAAAGGCAGACATTTAGCCATTTTTTTTTTTAAAAGGTGAAGATTAAATTTTCAAACTTCAAATAATATTTATATAAAAAAAATGTAATAAGTTTGTTCTATTCTAATTCAGACATATAAAAACACTTGCACAGAGCAATTCCTACTTCACCCATTTCGCATTGTGTTTGAGAACACCAAATTATGACGTTAAATTAATATATCAAATAACAAAATCAAACAATTAAGGTAAATAAATCAAGTATTTGGAAATACAAACGTACGTCTGCCTCCATTGACACCAAACATTTACAACTCATACAGCTACATTATAAATTAAAGTAAATAAATATATTTTTATCCTTTCTATATTAAGAGCTTTAATTTTTTTCCTTCATTCAAAGTTTTCATTAATTAAATGGCTTAAGTACCTTTTTAAATGAATTATTTTATTTATTTTAAAAGTGTGCTTAAGTACCTTTTTAAATGGATTATTTTATATATACATAGAGTACACCGCTATTTTTATTAATATCCAAAGTTAATTAGAAATTAATAAAAATGCCCAGAGTCGCTGGGAATTATTAAAAATGTCCATACCGGTTATTTTCTAGCCGGTTTTAATTGATTTCGGTACCGGCCAGAAAATGACCGGTACGAAATAATTTTTTTTAGAGACAAATAGCAAAAATGCTGAAATCTAACACTAAAAAATCGAATTTTTTAAAAATATTTGTTAGATTACTTTTTTTCATATATAATTAGCATATTTATACTAAAATACGCTAAATTACTTGAAATTATATTAAATTATGCTGAATTACACTAAAGTACGCTAATTACAATAATTATGTTAAATTATGCTAAAATACGGCAAATTACACTAAATTACGTATGAAGAGGGTTGATTTTGTGCCATCTTTCATAAATTATAAAAAATATTAAAAAAATTGGCATTTTACAAGTTTATTATATAACTAATTTACTAAGCCACGTAGATTTAATAATAGAAATGAAAATCTTAACTCAAAATTTCAACTGAAGTTTTGAGGCTCTTCCCTTTGTTTTTTGGCAATTCTGAATTTTGAAATTTGGCATTGCCAACACTGATACATGCATATTTTCGCAAGCTTTCCGAAAAGTGGTCATTTGCTGAAATCGAACACTCGAGCACCGTTTTATGGCCGTTTGAAGTTTCGTCATCATTTTTCGCCTTCTTAGTTAAGATATCATCCCTATTCGTACGTAATTTAGTGTAATTTACCGTATTTCAGCATAATTAAACATAATTATTGTAGTTTAGCGTAATTTAGTGTAATTCAGCCTAATTTAAGATAATTTCAAGTAATTTAGCATTTATTAGTAAAATATGCTAATTATATATATAAAAAAAAAGTAATCTAACAAATATTTAAAAAATTCGATTTTTTAGTGTTAGATTTCAGTATTTTTGCTATTTGTCTCTTAAAAAAATATATATATTTAGTACCGGCCATTTTTTGGCCGGTATCGAAATCAATAAAAACTGGCCAGAAAATGGCCGGTAGAGATAGAGAAATGAAAGTGAAGACAGTTCAATTCAATCTAATACCTACGCAAGTGTCGCATCAGCTATAGGTTCGGATTTTCGAGGCCTTGTCAGCGGAGTTGCTCGGGAAATGGGTGTCGCATATGTGGCACAACTCCCAGTCGCCATGGCGATTGCCTTTGTCTCCTCCTATGTCACCATGGTTCTATCGGAGCAATGGCGACTGATTATTGATCAATCGACGGATCAATGGATGGAGGCTGTGGAGAGAGAGAGGGGGTCGAAGAGAGTCACAAAATTTTTATTGATCTAGACTGTGGAGAGAGAATCGGAGAGAGTCATGGACTAGATCCAAGAATTTTTTTGTTTTGCCAAAGGGAGAAGAGACGGATCGGGAAACCTTATAAATAAGAAAGGTTGATAGTTGAAAGTTTGACCATTTGACCGTTTGAAAGCTGATTGGATTAGCTTGGGTAAATACTGAGTACAAAGTGATGGGTATTAAAACCATTTCTCTTATTTTAATTGGGTCAGAGTGTATTAACCCAATCAATTTTTTTCAATGGGCTGGGTAACAATTTTCTTTTGAAAAGCTTTTCATCGTTGGTTTTTTCTATTTCGGACCAAAATGACCTCCAATGTTTTATTGCCTTATTCATTGAATCAAACATGTGCACGGACCATGTAAGGTAATTAATTATACATAATGTTTCATTAGGAAAGGCTTTCAACTTTAACATATATCATTTTAGTTTTGATGAAAATTACAAGAAATTGTGAAATGTTCAATAGTGAAATTCTGGAGATATCTCACTTCAATTAAAAGCAATTGTATTTTATGTTCATAACACACATAGCCATATCTAACAACATACAATACAATACGGGTTTTAACTGACTGACATTAGGCTAGAATGCAGAGCACAAAAAAGAAGGTCAGAAGTGTGGCAGTAAAACATTGAATCACCCAAAAAAAAGAATCTGTCCAAGGTTTTTTCACAAACACTTCTATTGTTACAAGTAACACTAAATGGAGCAACAAACTGCTCAAAAGTACATAAATTGATCATTTACATTCAAATAAGCTATCTATTGACAACAGGATTAAGCACTTCAATCATTAGTCTTACCAATTGTCTGGTTCATGAGATCTCTCGCGTCATCATCTCTTCCCATTTTCAAAAGCAGTTCTAATACTGGGGCAGAGGTAGCTAAATCGGGTTTCACCCCTTCTCGCTTCATTCTGTTCAACACGCACATAGCCTGATCTACTTTTCTCTTCTTAGCATATGCTTTCAGTAAAGAAGTGTAAGTCGAGAGATCTGGTGCCACATGATTAAGTTGCATTTTATCTAAGATTTTCATCACATCATCGATAGTGCCATAATTTGCATAGCCGATAAGTAAAAATTGATATGATATAACACCTGGTTTTATTCCTCCCCTTACCATTAAATCAAGCAACTTTTCAGCTTCCTTGCTTTGTCCTTCTTTGCACATAGAATCCATCATTGATCTGTAAGTAACTTCATCTGGCAAAAAACCTCGATCAACCATATCCTTGAATACTCTAATTGACTCGTTCCAACAGCCTAGCTTAGAATATCCATTTATAACACTAGTATATGTGATATGATCAGGTGTGGCACCTTGATCAAGCATATCATACAATAGTTTCTCTGCCCTATCAGGTTCCCCCCTCTTGCAAAGTGAATCCACAATTATAGTGCAAGTCACAGTGCTAGGCAATATTCCCTTTGAAACCATCTTATTTAGTAACTTCTTTGCATTTTCTAATTTGTTCATTTTGCAAAGCCCATCTATAAGAGTATTATAGGTACGGACATTAGGATTTGCACCTCTAGAAATCATATTACATAGCACCTTTTCGGCGTTTTTAGTTTCTCCCTCCTTACATAGTGCATCTATGATGGTAGTATAGGTCACAACATTGGGATCATGTCCTTCAGAAACCATGCATTGAAGCATTCCCACTGCCTTGTCTAATTGCCCTTTCTTGCACAACCCATCCACAAGAGTATTATAGGTCACAACATCAGGTTGAAGTCCTTTAGAAACCATGTAGGACAACAGGTCCTCTGCCTTCTCAGTTTCTCTTTCCTTGCACAAGCCATTAATTAATAAATTGTATGTGACTACATTTGGCACAATACCCTTTGAGAGCATTCGTTCAAACAAACTAAATGCTTCACTAACTGCACCTTCCTTGCACAGGCCATTAATCAGTGAGTTGTATGTGACTACATCTGGCGCAATACACTCTGAAAGCATTCGCTCAAACAAACTAAATGCTTTACTAACTGCGCCTTCTTTACAAAGGCCGTCAATTAGTGAGTTGTATGTCACTACATCTAGCGCAATACTCTCTGAAAGCATTCGCTCAAACAAACTAAATGCTTTACTAACTACGCCTTCTTTACAAAGGCCATTAATCAGTGAGCTGTATGTCACTACATTTGGCACAATACCTGCCGAAAACATTTTCTCAAACAAACTAAATGCTTTACTAACTGCGCCTTCTTTACAAAGGCCATCAATAACAATGCTGTAGGAGATCACGTTAGGTGTGCAGCCAAGTTTAGGCATTTTATTGAATGCCATGGCTACGGCCTCACTAATCCTATTCTCATAACAAAGGCCCTTAAGTAGTGGATTGAAGATGCTAGGTTCAGCTCTCTGCCCTCCCTTAATAAACCGCCCCAAGAAAACCAAGCCTAGTCTCGGCTGATTAATTCAGATACAGTAGCTGATCAAGACACTATACGTGCAAGCATCGGGTGAGGGTGAAACCCATTTAGGTTTAGGTTGGGTCCAGCGGTTAAAGAGTGAAAAGACAGTTGCATAATGGCAGTTTGAGTTCTTCATACGAGTTAAGGCTGTAAAGAGTTGATTAAAGGAATAGATGGACGGTGCCGGGTTCTTCGCACCAAGCAAGCGATCAAAAAATTGAAGAGCATCTTTAATAGTAAGAGTGCCCGACCGATAACGTTCTTTTACAAGTAATTCCAGCTGGCGGGTCATCCCCATGGCAATGGGATGAAATGGTTACAACTCCACCTGTTTGTATCAGGTATAACTTATAAGATTGGGGGCAGCCTCAAAACTGCTTCTAGAATATGGATAGATACACCTGCTTCTAGAAATCTAGAGAGGTCAGCTGCAAGAGCCTTACTGAAGGTGTGCTACGATTTATCAAAGATTACCTACAAGATAAAACGTGAAAGAATGGTGAATAGATTTTTGCATAAAGGGCTCAAGTCTTGCAGGTCAGTACAATAGGTACCACACTAAGTATTGTTAGGTTATACCATGTTGTGTTACAAGGGGTTATTAAAGGGCAGTAAAGTTCAAGTCAGACTCTGCCAGAAGGGCTTTTTGGTCGAATTTCTTGCTAGGGATTTGGTGAATAAGCAAAGTGATCTAAAGAATCAAGAAACAACAAATGACTAAAAGCTTGAAAACAATAAATACACTAGATGTAGCAAAAGTATATATAGGAACTCCTATTTGCTAAATTTATTTTTTCCTAATCAATCCTCTTATACAAATTAACAAGCCTGTAGTCTGGATGATACAAACTTGAAAGTTAAGAATCAGATTCTAGTAGCTAATTGGGACTATTTTTGTTCACTTGACAAATCGGTGCATAGTTGAGGCTCTAAAAACTAGCTCCTATTACCATACTAAAAAAGTGACACAAACCTTAGAAACCAATAGTCCTAAGAAAGAGAATTAAACTGACTCAATTGAATTAACATTGACCTTACAAGTAGTAATAATCTGATAAAACTAGTAACAATTTGAATGAACAGACCACACTTCAGTAAGCCACCCAATTTACAATGCTGAGTTGAGTTATTAAGAGAAATTGATAGATAGAGTTTACCTAAAGAAACGACGGCACACGGGGAGTTGAGTAGAGAGAAACAGGACCGACTGAGAGGTACAGTACTAGTAGACAGGCGGCGAAGAGGTAGGGTAAATAGAAATGTAAATTACACGATAGAGAGAGGCGGAGTAGAGTTCCAACTTCCAACAGGAGGTGAGAGAGGAATTAGATCAATAGAGAAGAAAAGCGTTTGAGGCTTTGAGCTGCTTAATGTGGGCCTTTCAAAAATCATTCAACTCTCAGCCCGTTTGTATTCATATAATTTAATTCTTTCGATTTTCGAAGAAGAATAGCAAAGACGGAATGATGCATCCCAGCCCAGATCTATTTTCTTCGGGCCGGTACTATTCATCTCGGCCCAATATTTTTCTTTTACTGTTAATCTGTACTTCTGTAGTTAAGTTGATAGAAAATGTACCAAAAATAATCAGAAAACATTATTTTTAAATTAGACAAGTTTTGTACAAAATACAGGTGAAATTATATGTCAAAATTAAAATTTGCATTAATTATTATGAGTACAACTAGGTTCTTAAGCTCACCAAATTCTTAATGAGCTTAATTTCAAAACCCATCAAATTGTCTTCAAAGAACGAGTCCAAACAATTGAAACTAATTTACTTCACAGGTCATATGTATTTACATGCAAAATTTATAAATTTTTGAATTAATTTAGTACAAAGTCGATCAGTCAAAACTCAAAACAAAGGTTTATTAATTTTAATACATTCATTTTTCATAATTTTTTTAATGTTTGACTTCGTATTAAATATATTCGAACATTTATAAATTTTACATATAAATGCATCTTTCAAAAAGTAGATTGATTTCAATGGTTTGAATTCGCTGTATGAAGCCAATTCGATATGGTTTGAAATTAAGCTCACCAAGAGGTTTGGTGAGCTTAAGAACACTCTACTTCTGTTCGAAATATTATTTTTTAAAATTCAACCATAATTATTTTCAAATCTATATATTATTTGCAAATTATTTGCGAGTGATATTCCAAAAATATTTGAATTTTTTTCAAGAATAAATATCAATCATAATTTAGATATGATAGACATTATGTTCCACAGTTAATAAATTAAAAAAGAATATTCTGGCCGATGATATAATATATGAATTACGATTGACATTTTTAAATAATTATTAATATTGATAAAAAGATATTCCGACCCTTATTATTTTTGTTTATTGTTTTTATTTTCAGTGAGTAAAACTAGTATGAATTTAAACTCACGAAATTAATTTGTTAACATAAATTCAAAATCTATCAAATCCATTTTAAGCAACAAATTCAAACATTACAAATCAATATATTCGGTCATCCTATATTTTATTATAGGTCGAATTTAGAAATTGTGACTTTATTTGTATGAAGTTAAATAGTACAAAAATCAAAATTTAGCACACATCAAAATGAAGTTTTAAATCTACAATTTTTTAGTCGATTGAAATAGCTTAGAAAATAATTAGGTTTGTGGTTTATATATGATTGAATGAGTTTTGAAATTAAGCTTTAAATTTATGCTAACTTTATCTTTCAACTTTGTTTATTGGTTGACTTCTACTTTCTAATTTACTAACCAAGTCAATTTTTTCTAAACGAGCATGCACAGTCATTTTTAGAGCACAAAAAACACAAATAGAGTGATTACATGCATGTTTGGTGTTTTCTTATATTAATAAATAAATATCAGAATTAGACTTCTCTTTTTCTGATAAGTCACATAATTTTATTTCTCTTAAAGTCTAATGGAAATTCAGAAAGTTTTAGTTTTCTTGTTTTAAAACTTTTTTATGGTGACAAGATTCACACAAAGCGCAACCCTAAAAAAGCTTAGTGAATTTTTGCATTACTTTTGGACTGTCATGACAAGATTTGCACAAAGCTCAATCCTCAAAGTTTAGTAAACTCTTTTTTTCAAACAAAATTTGGATTTTTGTTTTATGGAAATTTGAGTTTTCATGAAAAATCTTTAGTTTGTATATTAAAATTGGATTTAAAAAGTAATGCAACATCTTAAAAATTAAAATGAAATTTGTACATTCCACTCTATGGGTCCTTTTTTGTTTCTTTTACAATATTTTTCTTTTGAGTTCACAATGCATTTGCTTTATTATTACACAATTTAATATTAGTAAAATTTGAACATAAAAAAAAAAGATAATAATCAAAATATTATTCTAAAAATATTACTTAATGATACGGTACATAAATAATCAGCAAATGATTGTTAACATATGATGATATGATCTATCATTTTAACTACTCATTCTCATGAAATAGTATGCGCTTTAAATTGCCATTTCAACAAAAATTAACAAAAATGATGCTATTTTTTCGTATCCTCTGCATTAACTCAAAAATTTGAGTTAATGCATCTGGACCGGCCAATCCGCTATAAAGTACGTGCGGATTAGATCCACACAAATATTAAAGCATCCCTGCGTTAGAGGCTGGGGTCGGATTGGCTCCGTTTAAAATCAGACAGCTGAGATGCGTTAACTCAAAAGATGCTCTTTTGAGTTAATGCAGACGATGCGGACTCCTTTATCCCTGGGTTGCCCTGTAGTTCTGTTCTTGTGCTATTTGCCAGTAAATGCGGCTGCCTCAAAGCTTCCCTTTTGACATTGTGTATCTGTGTTGTCTCTCTTATCCCTTGCCATAGGTTGATGCATGCATCTGAGTATTGTTTACATGGCTCTCCACGTCTTGCTTCTTCCAGGTTACCATTCTGATCAAATCCCACTATTCTGGTTCCAGTTCTGGTAGATTGCTCCCATGACGCATCAATTAACATTGCCTTGTTTCCCCTGGTTATCTCAATTATTTCACTAATGAGTCGTACCTGGCTCGCCACATTCCAATGTGTTTGCCTGCAGGAGGATTCCTCTTGGCATGGATTTCTTTGCCAAGAAGAGTTCATCGTTTCTAGCCTTCCAAAGGCACCAAAGCAGGTTTGCAGAAAGCTTTAATCTGGCTTTCGGTTAGGTCTTGTGTGATCATGAGTAAGCTTTGTATGAAATCTAACGGTAGTAGCTCAACACATAGAAAGAAAGGAGATCCGTACCATATATGTGGGTCGCGATATCGGGCAGCAGAAGAGGAGATGCATCAAAAATTCATTAATTCTCCGTATTACAACGTGTGCAGATCGGGTTGATTGCCCGTATTCTTGTGTGCAGCACTGCTGAATGCTGTTTTCATCAGTGCATGTCATCATAGAAGGCGGGCTGAGGTGTTTGCTTTCTTAACAGGTCATATCACTCTTGTGTGTTTAGTACTGATTGCTATATGTTCATTACGTTGTAGCTTGGTATACTGATAACTGATATTGACCGTTTAATATACAATGACCGAAATATGTTCATTTTATCAAACAATTAAATTCACAGAATTTGTAGTGAGTGAACTTTCAACTATATTTTTGAAAGAAACTATTTTAAGTTCCTAAAAGAAAGAAATATTATTTGTTTGAGCTTGATCAAATGGTTGAAAGATTTCATTTCTGATAAATACCTAACTATTGATTTAAAAAAATGAGCCATTAATTGTTAATTTGATTGATAAAAAATATTATTATTGAAACCTACTTTGTTTTGTGTGTTTAGTTGGATTCGAAATATAAAAGAAAAAATCGAGATGCATTGATAATCGATTAACTTGACAGATACTGAAGTATTCTTCGAATTAAATATATTTTTTTAAAATATAAAATAATAGTTTATTAATATCTTATTGACCTTGTACATTTTAAAAGTATAGCTTAGAAGCAGCCCAAACTTACAGTAGCAATTCTCAGCAGAACAAAATCAAATTGGACAAATATTTCACAAAGTCACATTTCTCATTACTAAGACATCCAGTGGCATTGATACTGAATAGAACACATTCATATTGACATGTTTTCTTAGTTGGAAAATACCAACGTTTAACTGGAGCCCACTTAATATATTATGTAAACTTGTAGTTGTAGGGGATCGCACACAATGAACCCAATTAATAGAATATAAAATATAAGTTGGGAGGATGAGATACATTAACTCGTGAAATCAAATAATTGATCAAAGATCATTTCGCAGAGAATTAAACATCAACCAAATCCGTTAATAGAGAAATATGCTGCCCAGCAGTACAAGCCCTTCAGTTAATTAGAGTAGTGAAATGCTCAAAGTAAATAAAATGATTACCTAGATTAAAAAAAGCAATCTTCAACCAAACTCAGCACTTTAATCATTAGTCTTACTAGTTGTCTGCTCCATGAGATCTCTCGCATCATCATCTCGTCCCATTTTCAAAAGCAGTTCTAAAACCGGTGCAGAGGCAGCTAAATCGGGTTTCACCCCTTCTTGCTTCATTCTGTTCAGCACACTCATAGCCGCGTCTACTTTTCTCTTCTTAGCATATGCTTTCAGCAAGGAAGTGTAAGTAGAGAGATCTGGCGCTACATGATTGAGATGCATTCTATCTAGGATATTCATCACATCATCAATAGTGCCATCATTTGCATAGCCGATAAGTAAAAATCGATATGATACAACACCTGGTTCTATACCTCCCCTTACCATTAAGTCGAGCAATTTTTCAGCTTCCTTGCTTTGTCGTTGTTTGCACAAAGAATCCATCATTGATCCATAAGTAACCTCATCCGGCAAAAAGCCTCGATCAATCATATCCTTGAAGACTCTAATCGACTCTTTCCAACAGCCTAGCTTAGAATATCCATTTATAACACTAGTATATGTGATAAGATTAGGTGTGGCACCTTGATCAAGCATATCATACAATAGTTTCTCTGCCCTGTCGGGTTCCCCCCTCTTGCAAAGTGCATCCACAATTATATTGCATGTCACGGTGTCAGGCAATAATCCCTTTGAAACCATCTCATTCAGCACCTTTTTTGCCTTTTCTGATTTGTTCATCTTGCAAAGCCCATCTATAAGAGTACTGTAGGTTTGAACATCAGGATCCTTACCTCTGGAAATCATATAATGCAGCAACTCCTCCGCCTTTTCAGTATCCCCCTCCTTGCATAGTGCATTTATGATGGTATTATAAGTCACAACATTGGGATCATGTCCTTTGGAAATCATGGACTGGAGCATTTCCACTCCCTTGCCCAATTGCCCTTTCTTGCAAAGCCCATCCACCAGAGTAGTATAGGTCACAACATCAGGTTGAAGTCCTTTAGAAACCATGTAGCACAACAGTTCCTCTGCCTTCTCAGTATCTCCTTCCTTGCACAGGCCATTAATCAGTGAGCTGTATGTGATTACATTTGGCGCAATACCCTCTGAAAACATTCGCTCAGCCAAACTAAATGCTTTACTAATTGCGCCTTCTTTACAAAGGCCGTCAATCAGTGAGCTGTATGTCACTACATCTGGCACAATACCCTCTTGAAGCATTTGCTCAAATAAACTAAATGCTTTACAAACTGCGCCTTCTTTACAAAGGCCGTCAATCAGTGAGTTGTATATCACTACATTTTGCGCAATACCCTCTTGAAGCATTCCCTCAAACAAACTAAATGCTTTACTAGTTGCGCCTTCTTTACAAAGGCCGTCAATCAGTGAGTTGTATGTCACTACATTTGGCACAATACCCGCCGAAAGCATTCGGTCAAACAAACTAAATGCTTTACTCACTTCACCTTCTTTACAAAGGCCATCAATAACAGTGCTGTAGGATATCACGTTAGGTGTGCAGCCAAGTTTAGGCATTTTATCGAACACCATGGCTACGGCCTCACTAATCCTATTCTCATAACAAAGGCCCTTAAGTAGTGGATTGAAGATGTTAGGTTCAGCTCTCTGCCCTCCCTTAATAAACCGCCCCAAGAAAACCAAGCCTAGTCTCGGCTGATTAATTCGGATACAGTAGCTGATCAAGACACTATAGGTGCAAGCATTGGGTGAGGGTGAAACCCATTTAGGTTTAGGTTGGGTCCAGTGGTTAAAGAGTGAAAAGACAGTTGCATAATGGCTATTTGAGTTCTTCATACGAGTTAAGGCTGTAAAGAGTTGATTAAAGGAATAGATGGACGGTGCCGGGTTCTTCGCACCCAGCAAGCGAGCAAAAAATTGAAGAGCATCTTTAAAAGTAAGAGTGCCCAACCGATAACGTTCTTTTACAAGTAATTCCAGCTGGCGGGTCGTCCCCATTGCAATGGGATGAAATGGTTACAACTCCACCTGTTTGTATCAGGTATAACTTATAAGACTGGGGGCAGCCTCAAAACTGCTTCTAGAATATGGCTAGATACACCTGCTTCTAGAAATCCAGAGAGGTCAGCTGCAAGAGCCTTACTGAAGGTGTGCTACGATTTATCGAAGATTACCTACAAGATAAAACATGAAGGTATGGTGAATAGATTTTTTGCATAAAGGGCTTAAGTCTTGCAAGTCAGTACAATAAATACCACACTAAGTACTGTTAGGTTATGCCCTGTTGTGTTACAAGGGGTTAGTAAAGGGCAGTAAAGTTCAACTTGGACTATGCCCGAAGGGTTTTTTGGCCATCTTTTCTTGCTAGGATTTGATGAATGAGCAAAGTGATCTAAAGAATCAAGCATCAAATGACTAAAAGCTTGAAAACAATAAATACACTAAATGTAGCAAAAAGGCTGCATAGGAAACCCCTATTTACTAAATTAATTTTTCCTAATTAGTCCACTTATACAAATTAACAAGCCTGTAGTCTGTATGAAACAAACTTCAACATTAAGAACCAGATTCTAGTAGTTAATTGGGACTGTTTTTGTTGGCTTTTGGTTCACTTGACAAATCAGTGCATAGTTGAGGCTCTGCCAGAAGGGCTATAACAATACTAAAAAGGTGATGCCTCTAGAATTGGTACAACAGGACTTATACCAGAGTCGAGGCCTCTTAAAATTTACGAATGACACCAGCCTAACTTATGCCCACAACCAACCAATACTCCTAAGAAATGGAATTAAACCGTCTCAATTGAATGTTTAAAAATTTAAAATTGACCTTACAGGTATTGACCAGCACATGGAGGTTCATGACTTGATCATCCTAAAAGAAAAAAGAACCTGAGGTTGCATCATTGATTGGAACTCGAATAACCAGGCGTGTAAAATTAATAATAATTCTGCTAAAGAGAAATACTTGATCCAAAACTGAATCGTTGTGACATGATTTAAAGATGTAATTTCAACCCCTATACGTGCAACCTTTGAACTGTGTAGTAACAAGCACAAATCCTAAAATTTTTGACATCCCTGATAATCTTATTTTTTGTATTCAACATAACTGAATTGGTTGTTGGTTCATAAGATAAAACCCCCATTTCCTTCCTGTCCAGTTTCACATGTAGTTAACTAGCCAAAAAATACCAGTTAAAAGCCACCCCAGCACAACCAGCTGTCTTCTCCATGTAACCCAACTTGTTAAAAAATGAATAGACAAAGTTGCATAGTTATAACCACATTTTGAAGGGTCCTAATTGGAGTCAATTTATGCTTTGTTTCTCAATTTGATACATATAGCAAAGGAAATGAATCAAAATTAGATTCCATACTGAAAAGTCGCTTTGGGACGTTTCATCTAGTAACTTGCGTGCACCATCAGGGATTCACCTAAAGTAGCTAGCTGACACAAGAGGGAGGGAAGAGCAGATACCAAGGTTAGAGAGATCCTCGCTTGTTCCTGCATTTGCATTCCAGAGAAGACGTCGACAACTGCTTTAGTCAGAACGATATCTCTGCGGGGCATTTCAACAAACACTTTGTCTTGTCTTGCGAGAGAGAGAGAGAAAGAGAGAGATAGAGAGGAGGCAGAGGACAGAATGAGAGATTGAGGTGAAAAGAAACGAGAGTAGAGTACTACTGTACTTTGATCGAGATTGAAGGCGAAACTCACTATTTGATTTTGACCTAAAAGAATTTTAGTGAAAAGAGACGGAGACTAAATTGAGTTCATTTATGATTAAACTAACAAGTGAATAAAGGAGCCTAACCCCTAAACCCTAAAGTTACTTTTAAACTTTAAATTGAGTAAAAATTAATCTTAGGTCCTTATAATAGTTCCAAGTAATAATAAAAATAATCTGAGGATATGAATGAAATTGTTCCGAAACAAGGTTACTTGAGGTACTTAATCTTCTGAGGTTGAAGCCGATCCATTTATTATTATTAGCACGAATCTTAAAGGAACCCAAGCATCATGGCCTTCTATCGGATTGACACGTATTCAGTTCAAACGGTCCGGATGAAATATCAAACTGTGAGGTAAATTATGACACGGATTCAGTTCTATCGGATTGACACGGATTCAGTCGATGCCTCTCATAAATTACGAATATAAATTATAACACCAGCCTATCTCATGCCCCAACAAACCAATTACTCCTAAGAAACTTAATTAAACCGTCTCAATTGAAAAAGCAAGTCTTGATCAACAAAAGGAACCTGAGGTTGAGCCTTTGATTGGAGCTCGAATAACCAGCAGTGAAAAACTAATAATGATTCTGCTAAAGAGGAATACTTGATCAAAAAATGAATTGGTCTGACATGTTTATTAATATATAATTTAACCACTATGCTTGCAACCTTTGAACTGTGCAGTAACAAGCACAAATCCTAAAATTTTTTAGAACTCTAATAATCTCTTAAAACTAGTAACTATTTGAATAATCAGAATTACACTCTTAGTGTGCTCTCATTTTCCTTTTTTTTGGTATTAGACATAAGTAAAATGGTTGTTGGTTCAAAACCTAAAACCCCATTTCCTTCCTATCCAGATTCACATGTAGTTGACTAGCAAAAAAATACTATTTAAATACCACCCAAGTACAACCAGCTGCCATTTCCATGGCTTTGAGGTGTTCTAATTGGAGTCAATTTATGCCTTATTTCTCAATTTGGTAGATATAAAAAATGATATCTGTTTCCCTTAAATGAATCAAAATTAGATTCCATAATGAAAGGCTCTTTGGGACATTTCATCAAGTAACTTGCGTGCACGGTCAGGGATTCACCTAAAGTAGCTAGCTGACACAAGAGGGAGGAAAGAGCACTTACCATGGGTTAGAGAGAGCCTAGCTAGTTTGTCTCCTTGCATTTGAGGGAAGAGGTGGAGAAGTGGTTTAGGCACCACGTGTGAAGCGTGGCCGCAAAACGCTTGTGTACCAAGTGACCATGTCTCTCTGGGGCATTTCAACAAACAGTTGTCTTGCGAGAGAGATAGAAAGGAGGAAGCACGAGAGGAGTTATAAGGCGGCGGCGGAGAGATTGAGGTGAAAAGAAACGAGTGTAGTGTACTTTGCTCGAGATTGAGGTGGAGAAAGTTGAGATGATCGAATTCTGTGATTTTTAATTATAAAATAACTTATTTGGAGTGACCTAAAGAGACGGAGACTATTTTTTTGTCAGAGGTGGGATCCCAAGTTTTGAGTTCAGATCCGAACTGTTCGATTAAAATTTGAGCTAATCCGATCGTGTCAAAAAATATTTAACGGTCCGGATCTAAACTCAAAATTCAATTGACTTTAGGTCATATGAATTCGTTACGGGATCGGATCTCTCAAAGATACTACATGATATATCATAAAATCAGGTTGTTTAGATTCAGATTAGATAAAAAAATTCGGATTTAATTAGTATTTACGAACAAATAATTTTAAAATTTATTAATTAAATTATAACAATGGTTTCAAATATAATTTGATTTTAACGGTTACTTGCCATAATCTAATATATAATCCTCTTCCTACAATAAAAAAATTTAGCAATATCAGGCTGTCACGTTTGCTTTTGTTTTTCTTTTTGCTTAAAAAAGAGTTAAACTACAGAGAAAGTGTATCATTTGAGGTGCCGCATCACTCTATGCAAATTCCAACTGAGCAATGGTTTTACGGACCAGCGGTATGATTAATATCATCATTATTTTTTTTATTTTTTTTATAATTTTAAAAATAAATGTTAAATTTATACTTAATACTATGAATATGATCAATATTGTGTATTATGTTGATAATAAATGATGAGATTTGATGTATATGTTATCGTAAATTAAGTGATTTTAAATTTGAACGGGTTGAACTTAATAATTACTTACATACCATTAAATAATAATTAAATTAAATTAAATTCGATTATTAGCCTATCAATTTGATGAATTCATTTAATCTTTCTAATTTGGTGAATCCACTTCATCTACCATCAAGTCAGATTTTGTATCCACCATAGATTCTCGTAATCTAGTTTCTTGTTCGCATTCAATGCGTGAATTTAAACGTTGGGTAAAGATGTTAACAGAATAATTTTCGCTTCATGCAGCACACGAACTATATGCGTGATGTTTTGATTAGATAATTTGTGCGCTGCATGAAGTTCAAACTGCTTTGTTACAAAATTTATTCAAATGACGTTATGTTTCATATTTGACATATAAAAGTTCCGAGTTTCTAAATAAAGAGGAAATTACATGGACCATTATTTATTTTAAATTTTGTTAATTTTAAAAAGTAAAATAAAATTTAAATTTAATATTATAGACATAATATATATTAGGGATCAATGCTCTTTTCATTTGTATTGAAAGTTCTTTTGATCTGACCCTTCCAAATATTTTACATAAATATATATCCCTGCTTGAAAATTTTTGACACATCAATGCTTACTTTTTTAAGCATGCATTCACAGTTCAATTCAAACGCATGTTGTTAAATATTTAGTCTGAATGTATGCATCTAGTAATTTTATTTTTTCCTGATTTTTCATAATTATCAAAGTGCATGCAGCAGATAATTTGAAATATGAAAGATTTAATTTACAATTATTAGATTGGAGAACCAAAAACGCACAAACCTCACAATTTTCGGTATGGTGCTGTTAAATTTGAATTGTGGGTTCGCTTTCCTGGTTTCTGATTACGGTCGAGTAGAATAGGTCCAGATGGTGAAACTACAGTATTTCCAGATTCTCTGTTCAGATCCGAACTGTTCGATTAAAATTTGAGCTAATCCGGTCGTGCCAAACGAGATTTAACGGTCCAGATCTAAACACAAAATCCGACTGACTTCAGGTGATATGAATTCGTTACGGGATCGGATCCTCTGAATAGTATCTGAACAGGTACATGATATATGATAAAATCGGGTTGTTTAGATTCAGATTGGATTAAAAATCCGGATTGAATAAGAATTACGAACAGATAATTTTAAAATTTATTAATTAAATTGTACCGAACAGTTTCGAATTTAATTTGTTTTTATCGGTTACCTGGATAATCTATTCTCTAATTCTCTTATCCGGTAAAAAACTTAGCAATACCATGTGCAACGTTTTGCATTTTTTTTTTGGGCCTAAAATAAGGATAAACTACGGAGAAAGCGTATCCCAACCGATGATGTTTTTAATGGGTCAGTGATAGATACATTGGGAGGTCTTTAAAATTTGTGTCAGATTAAATCAAATAGCTAGAATTCCTCATTTTTGCATACAAGGCCAAACGCATTATGTTATGTTTGACATATAAAAAGTTTCGAACATCTAATTAATGAGAAACAATATTATAGACATGATTACTTACATCATTATTTATTTTAAATTTCTTAATAATTTTAAAAATATTATAATGAGATTGAGATTATGTATTATGTATTATGTTTATAATTAATGATGAAATTTGATGTATATTTTATTGTAAAATAAGTTATTTAAAATTTGAACGCGTTCATCCCTTTTTTGAGTATATCCTCTTTTCGTTGAAATGTCTGAAAGAAGTTTAAGGACAAGTATATACTCTAAGGTGAAGCGTTTCATCCCTTTTTTGAGTTAAATCAGTGGAAATGACCAAGGACCAACATAACAATAAGAAGAAAATAAATTCAACATCAACTCTTCAGATGATACACATTACGTTATTTTCGGTCCTGGGGCCGATCAGGGACCATCTGAGGAGATACTTTTTGGGGAGATACAGGAGGAGGCCCCACCACAGTCTCACGAGAGTATACGCCCTTGGTATTAAAAGATAGATGTCTTAAAAGATAGTTAAATTAATGGTATACGCCCTTGATATAGAGCCCACTAAGACAGTTAAATTAATGGTATTAAAAGATAGATGTCTTACTATTATAGTTCGTGTATTTTATGCTAATGGTTAAAAGCACAAACTAACAGCAGTATCAAAGGTTAATTACACTGCATGTATATATTTATAAACAGACAGAGTCAGACTTTCAAGTTATAGGGGTGAAACCTGAATGGAGATTAATCATATAAAATTTTGTTACTGCAAATGAGAATCAATTTTAAGATATACGTAACCTTTTATTTAGAATTATATATATAGAAAATTAAATACAAATACAAAAAATTTGAAAAAAAAAATATACCTAGAGATCAATTGATCCCTTTAATTCCTTTATAGTGACCTTGCCACTGCTTAGAAATTATGAGCTTGTATTTTACACAAAGTTAACAAAAGAATTTTTAATATAGGCGAACTAATAACCAAAAGTACTTATTATTAATTAGGCGAAATAATATTTTGTATGTTAAAATTTTATTATTAATTTTATCTTATAACTTATTTAAAGTTAGCGTTGAGGCCGAAATGTTAAAATTCAAAGATATTAAGAAAATCACTTCATTAATTTTAAAAGAAAAAATGTAAGGAAAAATTAGTATCAATATGATATTATGATCACATAAATGTCATCACAAGATAACTAAAAGAGGGTTGAAATCAGGTGATTTTTATTTTCACTAATTTTCTTTACATTATTCCCTTTATCTTGAGATTTGTCAAACATAAGAACATATCGCATTGGAGGGAACTTTTGTTTTTTTTTATACCTAGTATTGATGATTCTATTTGTCTTAGTCTTTTTTCTTCTTTTTTCCTTGAGGTAATCATTTTTTTCTTTTAAAAATGAAAAAAAAAACATGCATATAAACGTAGAGCTTCAGAACGAGCTGATTATGAGTGTGTATCCTCTGAGATATCTCATATTTTGCGTGACCGTCTGACCGACATGTCCGGTGACTATTTGAGGAAAGCGCAGGGTTCAGTATTATTTGAGCTTCGTGCAGAACATATTTGAACGGTTGAGATTTTCTATAAAGTCACGCAAAATATGCGAATTCGCTGATTATACCTTTCGCTTGATTTATTTATAACGGTTGCGATCCCGTTGTTAATACAGAAGGATGTTACAAGGAACTGATTTGTTACGACAACTGCTCAGACCTTTCAATAAAGCTTATTTTTGCTCAACAGATCGCAAGTAGTAAAGCTTATTATTGCAAAATCTGATTAAGAGAGAACAAATTAACATAGAAACTGGCTAAATCCACCAACAGCTGTCCTCTATTTAACATAGAAAATAGCTATAAAATTAGAAACTAAATGTAAAATGGTTCATAGAGAGAATTTTCCATTGTACCTCAAAAAGCTTCACCAGTTACCTAGGGGCTAGAGTAGGGTCTAAACGGATTGGATAGTGGTAAAATAATATCCATATCCACTTTTATTTTTCGACTCCGGATTCGAATTGGATGTTAAACAGATATGAATACATATCGAATATTAAACGTATACATGCAAATACATATCGGATATCTAACAGATACAAATACGAATACGGATATAATATATATGGATACCTAATTTAAATAGTGATAAAATTAATATGTTATGCAATAAAAAAAAATATTAGAACAAAAAAATAACATAAAATACATATATATTTTCAGACATTCAATCATTATGGTGAACAAAATAATATTTTTCCCATGTTAAAATTGTTATGTCGATACAAAATATATATCTCGTTAACAAAACTTAATCACGAACATAACCATATTTATAATCAATAAATATATACCAATAAAAAATATTTCTCTCTAACCATATATAATTCTAAAACAAGCAGATAAAAATTACGTACCCGTATCCGAATCCGCACAAACAGATACGGATAATTATCCATATCCGTTTCCGAAACCAAAACCGTATCTGCATAAATCATATTCATAATACTTTAGAAAAAAGTTTGAAAGTTTCCTTATTATAGAAATCATAAAGTCTAACAACCAGTCAAACATTTCAGGATGTCACTTTCAGGAAAACCTTTCTTGGAATGGCACGATTTTTTTTCTTTTTAAATTGGTGAATGATTGGCGAAGTGATTAAGATCAGGGGTGGATCTGAAGTTAACACAGGATGTTTAGCGACGTCATGATTTTCAAAATTTTCATCATGTGCATTGGAATTTAACTAATTTTTTTATTTTTTTTTAGATTTTATATAGTTCAGTCTTCCGTAAAATATTAAATGTGTGCTAGTAACCTAGTAATTAAATCTTTAGCCATTAACATTGACTATCAACTACACCGTGGTAGTTTTAAGGAAACTAATTTGTTGAAGTCAGATGGTCAAATTTAATTTTTCCGAATGTCCAAAACTTATCTTTCAATCTTTAGCGATTAGAATTGACTATCAACTACACCGTGGTAGTTTCAAAGGACTAATTTGTGGAAGGTACGTACGAACATTAGGATTTGTACCTCTAGAAATCATATTACATAGCAACTCTTTTGCGTTTTCAGTTTCTCCCTCTTTGCAAAGTGCATCTATGATGGTAGTATAAGTCACAACATTGGGATCATGTCCATTAGAAACCATGGACTGGAGCATTTCCACGGCTTTGCCCAATTGCCCTTTCTTACAAAGCCCATCCACCAGAGTAGTATAGGTCACAACATCAGGTTGAAGTCCTTGAGAAACCATGTAGGACCGCAATTCCTCTGCCTTCTCAGTATCTCCTTCCTTGCACAGGCCATTAATCAGTGAGTTGTATGTGAAGACATCTGGCACAATACCCTCCGAAAGCATTCGCTCAAACAAACTAAATGCTTTACTAATTGCGCCTTCTTTACAAAGGCCATCAATCAGTGAGCTGTATGTGACTACATTTGGCACAATACCCTTTGAAATCATTCGCTCAAACAAACTAATTGCCTTACTAACTGCGCCTTCTTTACAAAGGCCATCAATAACAGTGCTGTAGGAGATTACATTAGGTGTGCAGCCCAGCTTTGGCATTTTATTGAATGCCATGGCTACGGCCTCACTAATCCTATTCTGGGAACAAAGGCCCTTAAGTAGTGGATTGAAGATCTTGGGTTCAGCTCTCTGCCCGCCCTTAATAAACCGCCCCAAGAAAACCAAGCCTAGTCTCGGCTTATTCATTCGGATACAGTAGTTGATCAAGACACTATAGGTCCAAACATCGGGTGACGGTGAGACCCCTCTAGATTGGGTCCAACGGTTAAAAAGTGAAAAGACAGTTGCATAATGGCTGTTTGAGTTTTTCATACGAGTTAAGGCTGTAAAGAGTTGGGTAAAGAATAGATGGACGGTGACGGATTCTTAGCAGCCAGCAAGCGATCAAAAAAGTGAAGAGCATCTTTAATAGTAAGAGTGCCTGACCGATAACGTTCTTTTACAAGTAATTCCAACTGGCGGGTCCCCATGGGAATGCGATGAAATGGTTACAACCCCCCTTGGAGATGGTTCACTAGAGGCTGTTGGTAGCCTCAGAAAATGGGCTGACCCCTCTTGTTCAACTCTAATGGTGTACTAAAAATTCATCAATACATCCCAACAAAAAAAAAATGAAAAAAAAAGTTAATAAATTTTGCATAAGTTATAGGTAACAGAACAGTACTAGTTAGGCATCACTCCAGTACGTGATATCCAGTTATCCACCTTCGCTTAATAGTGATACACAATGCAAATAGTCAAACACAAACCAATTACTCCTCCTGGAGTTAATAACACGAAAGAAATCTAAAGATCAAAATTAACCTTACAAATTGGATCTGTGGCAGCAGATAGTGTGCATGCACAGTGAGAAAACCAGCACAAGCCGGTACCAAACTTGATTAGGTCAATAGCAAAAGAAGCTGATATTGGAGTCCTTGATTGCAACTGGTACTATAACCTGTTCATAAAGAAATTATGCTTAAGAGAATACTTGATACGATGTGAATAATCTTGTGATATAGAATAGTTAAGGATTTGAGTTTTATTAACAGGTAGGGTCCACGATGCAAAATGCATGGGGCTGAGACTAGAACTGTCTTGACTCCTGTACCTGGTATGGTAGTAGCCATTAGCTGACAGTTCCATCTGTGAAGCAAGTGTTGAGTTTCTGAGACCTTCAACACTGTTTGGGCTTATATTATGGGAACAGAGGGAACTACTTAGGACTTAAACTGTTGTAAATACTGTTTTTCTGGTAATACAATGGGCCTTAGTGCCTTTTCTCAAAAAATAACAGAGGGAAAGAGAACTATCAGAACCGTAATTAGCTCATAAGCTAGTAAATATTCAAATAAATTAGATGTATTCCTCAGAAAAGTACTCTTAGTGTGTTCTCATTCTCTTATTTGTTGATTCAACGTTACTAAACTGGTTGTTGGTTCAAAACTGATACCACAATTTCCTTCGTAAATAATTCAGCCACATATGGTCATTCGCTTCTAATTTGCCACAATTTAGATACACGAAAAAGTTGCATAATAACTGATTTATATGGTTAACAACTGCAATTAATTGATAGGTTTTAAGTGTTACCTTCACCATTTAGAAAATGAAAGCTAAATGATACCTCCCAAGGAAAGGCTCAAATAATTGAACCCATACTGTATTGTCTCTATGGGACATTTTATCAAGCAACTTGTGTGCACGGTTAGAGGACTCCTAAATTGTACCAAATACAGGACCCAGAATCTATGAAGGTGATAAATTTCTGGCCTAGATGCAAAGAACCTAAAGGAACTGGCACAGCAGGGGTTACCTTAGAATTGCTTCTAGAAAATGGACGGTGTCAGGTTCTTGTGGCCATTAGACGGTTGAAAAATCAAAGAGCGTCTTCAATAGTGAGGGTGCCCGAACAACAGCCTTCTTTTACAAGTGATTCCAGCTGCTTGGAGCGACAATACCCCTCAGGAGCATTTTGACAAACAGTTCAAGTGCAAGAGAGAGTTGAGAGAGGAGGAGAGGAATAGAATGAGGCGGCGGCGGGGAAGAAGTAGAGTGTGGTGGTGCCTTTGGTCAGATTTTAAAGCAACCCTTCCTTTGATCGAAAATGAAACAACCAAGTAAAGGCCCAATTAAAAAATTGGACTGGGTCGGATATTTTAAAGCAACCCTTCATTTTTTTTCATTTTTTTGCTACTTTTTTTTTTGAATTAAATTATTGGACTGGGTCGGATATTTGATTCCGTTCATTTGTTTGTTTTTTGAGTAAATTGGCAGAGGCTGCCAACATTTATTATATAAGAAAGGTAATCTTTACAAACACACCACATAGGGGACCTCTATAATACATCAACACCCCCAGCAGAAAAAAGAAAACAAGAAAAAGAAAGTAATATCATAATGTACATGCAACTTTTCTCAGCAATACTTGAACCACATACAGCCGAAATTTTTTTTCTTACCACCCTCTAAAATCCGAATTAAATCAATACCACCCGTTTAATCCGATTTCAGATTCCGCCACGTTCGATCACTGGATCTGCGCACGGATCCCAAATCCGTGCGCATAGTGGATCTGCGCACGGATCGGTCCGCACGGTGGGTCGGCGCATGGATCGGTCCGCATGGTGGGTCGGCGCACGGATCGGTCCGCGTAGTGGGTCGGCGCACGGACCCGTTCGCGCAGTGGATATGCGTACGTGTTAAAAAAGGATTTAACCCGCGGCGCAATGCTTTTTGCCCTAGCCAGCAGTCCCAGCCCCAGCAGCAGCACCCCCCAGCGCGCAGCCCTCCAGTAAAAGGTAATTTTTTTTATTTTAAAATTAAATTTTGTTATTTAATTTTTTATTAAGTAATTTAGTTTAGTTAGGTACCAAAATAGTACTATATTGTAAATTAGATTAAAATATTGTGTAGTTATTTAAATATTTGTGTAAATTAGATTAAAATATTGTGTAGTTATTTAAATATTTGTGTAAATTAGATCAAAATAGTAGTTTAGTTTATTTGGTCTATTTTTTATTAAGTAGTTTAGTTTTAGTTTAGTTTGGTGCCAAAAAATTTGTGTAAGACCAATTTAGAATTTAGAAATGTCCAATTTTTTTTATTTTAAAGTTAAATTTTGTTATTTAATTTTTTATTAAGTAATATAGTTTAGTTAGGTACCAAAATAGTAATATATTGTAAATTAGATTAAAATATTGTGTAGTTATGTAAATATTTGTGTAAATTAGATCAAAATAGTAGCTTAGTTTATTTGGTCTATTTTTTATTAAGTAATTTAGTTTTAGTTTAGTTTGGTGCCAAAAAATTTGTGTACGGATCAATTTAAAATTGTGAAATGTATTTAGATTTTAGAACTGTAAATTATAATTTAGGATTTAGAAATGTCCAAATATTGTAATAATATATTATTATTATTATTTTTACATTGTTGTATTTAGACAAAAATTGAGTACAAATGGACCAAACCAGAAATTTATTTTTCTGAATTATCGTATGGTATGACTTTTTACCGATCCATCCAAGAATGATGATGTATTATCGATAGAGCCTAAAATTGACAAAATTAATTAATTTGATGTCAGTATGGCGTCAACCAGCGGTAGCAAAGAAAATCGTACGCAAGATGAGTTACAGTTGGATTTATCACTGGCCCGTACGATATTTCCAAATATGACGAAAGAGAGCATCAGCCCTCTTTGCTGGTATAAATTCGAGGAGCACAAGATTAGAAATGCATATGTAAGTTTACGTTTTGAGAAATGCAAATAATTTTAATTTTTATTTAGTTAAAAATATGTAAGTTATATGTTTGTTTGTTTTGAAATTGAATACAGACTCATACCTTGACGGGGATGCGGAACAATCAGATGAGTATAGTCTACGATGAGCGATACGCTCCCGCGTTGAAGAGTTTGGGGTTGTGGCATGTCTCACAGCTGACCCCCATTATTGCAAATGTTGCTCTTCTATCTGCGTTGGTCGAGAGGTGGCGGCCGGAGACACACACATTCCACCTGCCAGTTGGAGAGATTACGGTGTCTCTCCAGGATGTCAGTTGTCTCTGGGGACTGCCGATTACTGGACGGGCTGTGACGGGTGTGGAGTACGGGGACTTCACAAAGGATGTCGAAGAACTGCTAGGACCCAACCTGATGAAGGAAAGGGCCCTCAAGAGGTCGAAGGTTGCTTCGAAGAACGACATCAGTATACCTTTTTTACGGGCGGCTTTCAAGTAAGTTGTATTTTTATAATAGTAAATATTTGCGATGCTTGATACTCTGTACTAAATTAGTTTGTATTTATAGAGGACCTTTGCGAGAAAATGCGCCTCCGGCTCTGGTAGATCAGTGGACCCGAGCTTATATCATGGAGTTGTTCTCCTGCTGGTTGTTCCCAGATTCCTCTGGGAGCACCGTCCCTGCTTGTATGCTGGAGTGGCTGAGGGACTTGGCAGACCCTCCACAGATGAATTGGGGTGCGGCGGTCTTGGCATGTCTGTACCGAGGCTTATGCACTGCGTGCAGGGTATAAATTACTTAATCTTCTTTTTGTAAATAAATTATTTGCTCTTATTGTATTAAAAATAACCGCAACTTGTATGAAAATAGGTTGACAAATCTGGTCTGTACGGACCGATTGGTCTCCTTCAGCATTGGTCGTGGACGAGATTTCCATTTGGTCGTCCGCAACCATCAGTAGACGGTTGGGCTCCAGAATGGGGTCATCCGGACGGGGAGACATGTCCTATGTATGCTCAGAGATTCTGCGCAAGAAAGACCTTTGTCGCGACTCCGCACGGCAAGCCTTCGGGAGTTTGGTTTTTCCGCACTCAGTTCGAGCAGATGACTCCAGATATACATGTCGAGTGGAGGCCGTATGATTTTTGGGTCGAGGTTTTTGAGCCAGATGAAGAGCCTTACTGTTTTCTTACAAAACTTCCAGACATCTGCAGACGCGAGCGACAGTCCTGGTTTGCTCAGGTGCGAGTTATTTTTTTATTTTCTAGTTTACAATTTCATAATCATATTGTAGTTTAAAATTGATACTTAGACTATGAAAAATATTGGCAGGTACCGCTTATCTACTACCAGGTTGTTGAGCATTATTACCCTGGACGGGTGATGAGACAGTTTGGTATGGCCCAGTTTTTTCCAGTCCCGCCGCCTATCACAAAGGACGACTGGTATGATCTTCACCAGCCGTTGTGCACCGCGGTAATGAAGAATTGGCGGACGGAGCACGCCTTGCATGTACGGAGACTGGAGGATATGAGTCCGGATGACATGGTTCCTGATATGTATCAGAGTTATGCTTTCGAGGAGTGGGACCAGCATTATCGGCAGTGGTACCAGGAAAATTGTGCATTCACGGTGTACATGTTCGGTCAGATCTCAGAGATAAATGCGAAGCCGCTTCATGTACCACGCGACACGACCTCCACTCAGTACGGTTTCATCCCTAGCGGTGGTCCGGCTGCACAGATTGTAAGTTTTTTATATTATTTTATTATTTCAATACAGGTACGGTAATCATATTTTGAAATATTGATAAAATGGTTTATTCGCAGGTACTTATGAACATCAAGCAGGTTCTGAGAGCAGCAAGATATGGGATCACAAGAGGCTGGAAGAGGCTGGGGAAGATTATGCTGTGCTCATCTGCACCTCCGGTAGTCGTCGCCGGGTACAAGGACCAGCTAGACAAGATCCTGAGGCTAGCGGATCTTCCAAGATACGAGGATTTGGGGGATATGAATGATGAAGATTCAGCAGAGCCGATGAGCACACCAGAGCCAGATTTTTCGGAGATATTGTCTGCACCGACGGCTGATGCAGCATTTCAGCGATTTGGAGATCGAGTGGTACGTGCATTTTTCTAATAACCTAATTATTGCAAAACCAAATTATTCTATTATTAACCATCTATTTTCAGGGATATGAGCCCCGGTTTGAGGAGCCTCCGACATCGCAGGATTTTGAGCCTCCGACATCTCATGAAAAAACGATACCCTTGCTTTTTGGTTGGCTTTGAAACAATCTTATATTCAGTTCCCGGGTTTGTTCTTTTTATTGCCTCTAGCAAAGGGACAATCAGCCCGTAAGACCCCTCCCAACTACCAAAGGCCCGAGCAATTGCTAACTCTCTGCCACGCCATAATTTGTTGTACTTTGGAACGACACCCTCGTACCTTTCAGCGCATAAGTCAGCGACTGCCCGGATAGACATATCAGCATTTTTTTTCCAATGACAATTTTATACAGTTGGCGACCATAGCGGACGTCAACTGTGCATGATCTAACCTGGAAGCCGATGCGTGGCATGTGTGCTTAGCCACATTCTTCGTGATGGCCCAAGTATTACCAAAGCCTGTAGCCCTCGCAACCAACGACCACCTGCACCGGGCGTCAACACACTTGTACCTCAGCCTGGTGGTATCGCTGTGTGTATTTTTTATCTCCCTGTTTAGTTTGATATGCCAGTGGTTAATTGCTTCTTTCATCTTATCCTTGCTGTCATATGTCATCCCCTCAGACAATTCATGTCTTTCTCCCTTTTAATTTATAAAAGAAACAACAAAAATTGAACAACATCATTTTAATAACAACAATTTAATAATTAAATTAAAATTAAATATAAATTAACAAACATACCTCACATGTCGCAAAAAAAGAGCTATCGGCCTCTTCAAACCCTGATGTGTCATGAAATTGCTCAAACGGATGTCTTTCCCCACGACCCAATAAAGGCCACTTCCGCCTGCCAAGCACAGGAATACCAGTATCCTCATCACTGTGATCTGATACACCACCGTCCCCATTATCATCCCAATTAGCCTCTGCCTCCCTTTCTTCAGGATCGTCGTCCGTATTATCAGCATAATAAAGTCGTTCTGGGGTTCCAGATCGGTTCCTTTCAGATTGGACTCGGCTAGAGGACGAGGATGGAATCGGAGATCGACCCCTATCAGATCGGACCCTACTAGGACCCGCTACAGATGGCACCCGACTTGGACCCGCTACGGATGGCGCCCGACTAGGACCCGCTACGGATTGCTCGAGCCCCAAACCCTGAGTCAACTGCAACAATTGTCTGGTATTCTGTCTGGAGTTCTGTCTAGGGTTTTGTCTGGGGTTGGCTACCACATATAACTCTAGGAACTTGAAAGGAGTGCTCATATTCATTGTCATTTCGACATATAACCCCCAACTGCTATCGTCTTGTACCGGAAACTGTTGGAACCAGGTTTGGTTGCCTTGGCCAATATTGATCCTTGCGGTAATTACCAGTTCATAATTACGGTGGTCAATACCGAGTTGTTGGTACACTTCCCTATTTATACCTCTAAAATCCAAACCTAAGCCGATATTGAACATTTTCGGCATTTGGTGGCTATAGTAAGCGCCATTTGGTCCTTGTAATACTTCACCACCAGAATATAAAGCAATTCCAATCATAATTGTTTGAATGAACCTAAATATTACAAAATAATGCACTAAATTAAAAAATAATACAAAAATATGTTTTTTTGAAAAAAAAAAAAATTAAGGTAAAAAACGCACCTATGCAGAGCAGCTTCGGTGAAGAATGAGTCAAGAATAAAAAACTGGACTGATGTTCTGCATATATAGTCTAATGTATCAGGAACGCCTAGCCACTGCGCGAACGGGTCAGGATCCGTGCGCCGACCCACCATGCGGACCGATCCGTGCGCCGACCCACCACGCGGACCGATCCGTGCGCCGACCCACCATGCGGACCGATCCATGCGCCGACCCACCGTGCGGACCGATCCGTGCGCAGATCCACTATGCGCACGGATTTGGGATCCGTGCGCAGATCCAGTGAGCGAACGTGGCGGAATCTGAAATCGGATTAAACGAGTGGTATTGATTTAATTCGGATTTTAGAGGGTGGTAAGAAAAAAAATTTCGGCACATACAGCCTACTTGGATTGCACGGTCAGCCATGATCTCAGGAGGTAACAGGGAGCCCTTGGAGATGCAATTGTTGCGCTGTAACCAGAGGTGCCAGAGGAGACTGGGTCGGATATTGGACTTATTTCGCAATTATGATTCAATATGAAAGAGGAATTTCATATTTGCATTAACAATTATGATTTAATTCTGTGATTTTATGTTGTACTTATTTGGCAATATTTTTTTATTTCACAATAAATTTGCTCTATGACAATTTAATACTAGTTAAATTTGTACATATAAATATTTTTTTTCAAAAAAAAAGTTGAGAGATAAGTTTTGAAAATTATATACTTTAGGACACAATATAAATAAACAGACGTACATTTAATTTCTTTCTCTCCTTGTATACAGACGTACTGTTGTTTCCAGGATATCAAGACATCATAACTTTAATTTACACTTAATTTTCTAGCCTAATTGTTCTGTGAAATCATACTACCTCCTGTTTGTTTTCTTGTTTTTCAGTTTTCATTTTAGTTTTCTCATTTGAATTGGGTTGGCATCATCATCATTTTAGTTTTCTCATGTACACTTAATTTTTATGGGCCTAACAAATTGGCTAATAAAAACTGTTCAATACTAGATGATTTAAATTCGATCTGTTCACAATTTTATCTAATATATATTTTTTTATCTTATATCTAGATTTACATTTAATTTTCTCGCGGAGCAAAAATTTTCTATACTTTCAATGAAGCTTGCTGTTCTTCAAACATGGTGCACCATCTCATTATTTTCATGATCTAATATCTGCGATAAACAAGAGATCAAATACAAATTATAAAATGAGTAATTATTAAGCGGCACATGCCAGTACAGCACTTCAACCTGTACACAAATAATCAGTCATTATTTATATGTAACAGTGTCAGAGATACAGTAGGTGATGTGTAACAACCTATCTAACTGCCTTTGACTTTGGTAAAAAACAGTCCAAAGGTAAATGCTATATATCACCTACTGTATCTCTAACAAAGAGAAATACTTTGTTTTAATGAAATATAAGACAAATATTTGGTGCCGTAATGAATTGATTTCATAAAGTTTATAAACAAATTTACTTCAATTGTCAATCACCTACAAATAAGTTCGCATGCAGTGTGATAATCATTGCGAAACCTAAATTTATTCACAAACTATTTATCATCCAATTCCAAGCAATTAACAACTAGAATAAACAATTACTAGATTTATGGAGAAGAAGCTGCAACCCATGCTTATCTACTGCACTTTTACAATAAATCTGACAGTGAAGTCATTTGGTTTATTTTCATTCTGGACTTGACAAAAACCTCAAAGCAGACTTTCCCATGACAAGACTGGTACAAATTAAATCCCACACTACAAGGTTTCTTTCAGACATTCATCGAACAAGTTCTGAGCACAATCAGGGATTTCCCCAAATTTCATCTGTATATCAATTGTCGTGACATATTAATCACACCAGTGCATGTCATAAGAAATAAATTAATAGAGTAATAAAATCTGTTCTAACCTCTGATTTGTAAGCATCTGAGCATAAGAAATTAGCAATTGACAATTGCATTCCCCACCTCCAGTGCATCTCATCTCTGCACCATCAGACTCCATCTGTTGTACTGAACTATATATATTATAATTTCGAGAACTGTTAAGTTTACTAAAAATTATAACATACTCATCTTAATTTAAAAAAAAAAAGAGAATAAACCGTGCAATTTAAAAAGATGAATGATTTTGTTTGTACTGCCGGGACAAATCATTCAGTCTCGTCCAGATAAATATGTTTTTTTATTACATAAACAAACAAACAAAAGAGGTAATGGGAAAATACAACCCAAAAAAAAAAGACCACAAAACAAAAATCAAATAAAAATCTCCTTCCCAATAGTTTATTTTACCCTCAACACTGCTCTTTATGCAGATCTCAACATTCGACTCCATTAGATGCTAAACCTACAAAGCACAAACAGAAAATATAAATCAGCTTTTTAGTACGTACCAAGACTTTAATATATTGTGCATCAAATCCACAAACAAATTAAAGATTGTTGGAATGTTTCCAAAATTAATCTTTTATGTTCTTTCTACGTCCTATATACCAATTGAGTGATTGACAATTGATACCTGTATTAAATAACATATCCCAATTTAAATGATTCTTGAGTACCGCTCAATGCCTAAATTTACTAGTTACATATATGTTGAATTCTAAACTAAAATTATGTAAAAGTCAAAGATGTGAAGAACATAAAATCTGTAAAATGCAACCTCTATCTCTGCACCCTTATCAATGTAATACAGCACAAACGTTATGTTTGTTTTGCATGGATTCAAAATGAAAAATTATCAATGTAATACAGCACAATCTCAGTTTTTAATTGAACATTCATTGGTTGGTTAATTATAAAACCAGAATGCAAGAGTTCAAAATTGTATGAATGTTATGAACTAGATAATTGAGATATGGTGCTATTTGAGATAGCCAGTCCAAAATAGTTTTTGCTCTTTTAATAGTAAATTAAACCCCCAGTTAAAATCAGGAAGCATGAGAAAAGAAACAAGCGGGTCAAAAAAAGAGAAGAATAAGCTATTAAAAAACCAAGTTCACTTCAGCACCGTGTTGGTATGGTACTAATTCATTTGCATATATAGGTGCTTTTTGTACTTGGAAGATAATTAAATAGGTACTGAAATTTGAATTTGTACCCACTACACTTAGTCTCTCCCATTTAAAGATTTTCTATAATTTAGAAAATGTGCTCAAAAAAATCTCTTCAATGACAAATGAATTAATGGTTCATCAAATGCAGAAATTCAGAGATAAAGGGCAAATTAGTGCTACCAAATTAAACTATATGGAAATTATGGAACAGACAATACAATTGCCACATTGTACTGGTACAACTGATATAGCGGACCAATCCAAATTGTAAATTCTATACTTTATGTGATAGCTAATAAAAGACTACTGTAAATTTATATAGCAAAAAATAAATTGAATCTCATTTTTGAAAAAAAAGTATATGATAATTAATATAAAGCTAGTTAGACTACCTGAACAAAATGAGTAATGGCAAGAGAAAGCTTCTACTCTTGCTGTGGCATCATCTCAGATATCTGAACTGAGTCAACTGATCTTGTGCGTACATTGGTGGTGAAACTGAATGGTGTCTTCTGGTAAGTAGCATAGAAAGATTCGCCTGATGAGTAGATAGTTACCTTGGAAATGTGCTTGAATTTGTTCCACTCAGAACCACTTTCTCCTTGGCTTACGATCTTCACCAGCAACTCCTCACTACAATAAATTCTTAACTTCTGTGGCATTGTCATTCTCAAATAATCTGGTAGGATTTCCATGTTAAAATCAGTTAATCCCATCGATTGTAAAGCTTGAAGGTTCTCCACAGCTTTTAGATTTGGGCATTCTACAATTAGAATATATGAGATGCTGGGCAAATTTGAAATCCTCTCCAAGTTTGGGTTTCTAAAAACACGAATTTCTTTGATTGATGGGAGGTTCTCTACGGTAATCAGCTTATTAGCATCAGAAATCTCTAGATACTCCAAGGAAGTAGCATGATGTAGAAGACCCTCCGGAAGAGACCTCAACTGGGGACAGTCTCTAATAAATAATTTCTTCAGCTTGGGCATGGCTATCTGTCCCTTGTTCCACTGCCACTCTTTCCAATTGGGCATCCCTGTAAAGTTTAGTTTACTCAATTTGGGAAATGCGGACTTGGCATGACAACTCAATGCTGTCATATCTCTGTTTTGGATGCCTCCCCACAAGAACTCTTCTCCCACACTCACGACTGAATATGCACCTATTATTCGAAGAAAATCCAAATTGGGAAGTTGGCCTAACAACGCAAGCTCCTCAAAGCATGCACAATTTTCGATATTAATATATCTCAAGTTTGGAAGGTCTGCCCTCAAATTTAGCCAATTAGGAAGGTGGCTGCCAAAGTAACCTTCAATTTGAACAATTTCTAGAGAACGGGGAGGACAGAGCTCATTTAAAACATCCTCAGTTGAGATCTTCTTTTCATTAGTTTGGGAAAGTTGTTCTTCCGGGCTCAATGTTTCGTAAACAAATGTTAGGTCTTGTAGACTATCTTTATTTCGAAGGTTTGCCATTTTTGCTATGCTCTTGTCCGATACTTTCTCTAAACTGTATAAAGTGAGAGAAATTAGCTGTGATAGAGCTTCTATGCTGTCTAGGCTACTAAATCCTTCCAAACTATTTTTGTCTGGCTTGAATCCGTATAGTTTAATGAGCTTGTCTAGTTTATTTAGGCCTATTGGGATTCCCCTGACTCCTGAACCATTAGTATCGAGATATTTCAGTTCTTGTAGATTGATGATACTACTAGGGACATCTAACAAACTTCTACACCTCTGAAGATTCAAATATACTAGATATTTGAGATTTCCAATGGAACTTGGAAGATTTCTTATATTTGAACCTTTGACATCCAAGTATCTCAGATGCACGAGGTCACACAAAGAATCTGGTAGGCTTGAGAAATTGGAGCCACTTAGGTCTAACATGCGGAGGTTTGAAAAGGCTTTACACAGATAATCGAGTGCAATTTCAGGTTTATCGCGAAACAATAATGTTCTCAACCCATTTTCTTTTTTAATTAATTCAGTATTGACCTCATTTCCTTCTATAGATAACCGCCGTACTTTCAGTGAACCCTCAGGCTTGGTTAATACTCGTCCCTCCTTTAATACACAGTTTTCACCTTTTCCTAATTCGCGGGCAAATGACCACAAAAGATCATGCATTTTGCATACTTCTTGATCATAGAATCTGTCATTATCTTCCAATAGATTTCGTACCAGTAACTCTGTGTAGTAGTCATTTCCCAACTCCCAGAAATCTACCTTATCTTGCAAAAAACCTTCTGCTAACCACTGATAGATTAAATTTGTTCTTCCAAACTCAAAATCTTCTGGAAAGAGGGAGCAAAAGATAAAGCACTGCTTCAAAGATGATGAAAGGTCCTCGTAGCTCAAATGAAATGCATGGTGGATACTTTGCACCCCATCAATGGACCACATATTGCTTTTTAGAACTGCTTGCCATTCGACTTTGGTTTTCCGCTTCGTGCAAAGCACACCACCTATGGTTTTGATAGCAAGAGGCAAACCATCACACTTTTCAACTAGTTGCAACCCAATATCCTTAAATTCTTGAATCTCACTTTCCTTTTGATCATGTTGAAGTACCTGTCAGATAAATGAAAAAGTTAGGAACGTCAATGCTTTCATTTATATTATATATATATGTCAAGTGACTTTGAAACTTTAGATGTTCAGATTGTAGAAGACTTAGAAATCTTAGGGTTATGATAAAATATTGAGATTGAGCAAAAACAATATAGCACATTAATTAAGAGATAACAAAAACTCATTTTCAAAGAAAAGAGAGAACAAAAATTAGGATAGAAAGAAGTGCAACCAATTGTGGAGCATCTTTGTTCGATGTAAAATTGTGGGTTACTGACTAATTTTGGATAACTTAATTAATTTCGAATCTTCACACACTGTATAAACAAAACCAATAGTGAAGTAATTAGCACATGAAACAAAAGGTGGTTATTTTGACCTACTAAACTACTTATGATAGTTGCAATAAAAACATCACAAATTCCAGCTCTCATATTTTTATTAAGACAGAGTGTCTAGGTTTGAATCATGTTCAGAAATATATATATATATATATATATATATATAGGGACCAGCTAAGTTGCTGCCGGCAGCACTTCGGCAAGGTGCTTACGGGGGCATATCTTGCAATTTGATGTTCAAACAACAAATTCAAACCGTTAGATGTTCAATCTATATTAAAATCTACTTGGAGACCAAATTTTACATTTTTTGAAATTTTTTTACTATTTTTTAAGCTGGTTTGAAAACCGCTGTTTTTATTAAATTTCTGAAGCATTGAAAACAGCAGTTTTCAAACCAGCTTAAAAAATAGTAAAAAAATTCCAAAAAATGTAAAATTTGGTCTCCAAGTAGATTTTAATATAGATTGAACATCTAACGGTTTGAATTTGTTGTTTGAACATCAAATTGCAAGATATGCCCCCGTAAGCACCTCGGCCGAAATGCTGCCGGAAGCAAATTAGCCATACTCTATATATATATATATATATATAGAGTCCGACTAGGCTACTCCATGGAGTAAAACGACTTGGTACTCCACGCCATATCTTCATTTTCAAAGTTCAAATAGTCGATTCGAACCTTCCAACATGTTCTCCATATTGAAATGTGCTTGGAGACCAAATTTTACATTTTTTGGAATTTTTTTACTATTTATTAAGCCACTTTGAAAATCTGAAAATCCTTATGAACAGTAAAAAACAGTAAAAATTTCTGGACCGCCGGATCAGTGATTTTCAAAGTGGCTTAATAAATAGTAAAAAAATTCCAAAAAATGTAAAATTTGGTCTCCAAGCACATATCAATATGGAGAACAACTTGAGCGGTTCGGATTGGTCGTTTGGATTTTCAAAATGGAAATAATGAGGCGTGGAGCACCAAGTCGTTTTACACCATGGCTTAGCTAAGCCCAGCACTATATATATATATATATATATATATAGACTGGCTAAGCTCAAAACGTTTGCACCAAGCCCTTGGTGCAAACGTTTTGGTTCTCCTATTTGCAAAGTCCAAACGGTCGATCCAAACCGTTAGATATTTAATCCATATTAAAATGTGCTTGGAGACCAAATTTCACATTTTTTGGAATTTTTTTGCTATTTATTAAGCCACTTTGAAAGTTGCTGATTCGGGTGAACAGTAAAAACAGTGCAATAAAATTCTGGACCGTGTGATCAGCAACTTTCAAAGTGACTTAATAAATAGTAAAAAAATTCCAAAAAATGTAAAATTTGGTTTCCAAGCACATTTCAATATGGAGAATAACTTGAACGGTTTGGATCGACCGTTTGAACTTTGGAAATCCGAAAACAATTCGTTTGCACCAAGGGCTTGGTGCAAACGTTTTGAGCTTAGCCACTCACTATATATATATATAATAATCAGTGTTCTAAATAGCGCGCTATAACGGCGGTATAGCGTTTTTGGACCTCAAATGCTAAGCTATGACATCAAAATACGCTATTTGCGTTACGGTCGCTATAGCGGTGATAGTGGTCCGCTATTTGCGCTACAGCTGCTATACAATATATATATATATTTTTTTAATAAAACCTATTTGGCAGCCACTGCCAAATTTTTCAAAAAAAAACAATATGAGTTTTTTAAGCAATTTATATGGGCTTTAAATAAAGACCCAAAAAAGGTCAAACCGAAATTTAATTTGTTGCTACTTTCTACAGATAAATCAATTTGAAATTGGGAATAAAAATTGAAATTTGAATAGAAAAAAAATAGATTATGTCATGAATCATGATGCTTAAGATATTTTTAATAGAAAAAATCAATAGTTTATGATATTACTATGAATATTTTGAACCGCAATTTGGACTTTGTACTGGTTCAATATGAATATTATAATTTCTTAATTACTTTGGTGTTATTTATTGTTCTATGAGACTTTAGGTAATGTTGATATTTAGTACAAATATTGAATACACGGAATGTAAAAAAAAATGCTATGTGGCATAGCTTTCGCTATAGCTTTGTCTGTAGCCTTCCCGCTATGACGCTATAAACGCTATTTAGAACCTTGATAATAATATATAAAAAAACATGAAAATATATCCAGAAATCAGAAATAAATTTAAATTATATTTTTCATAAGTTTTTTTTTGTGTGTTTGCCTAAGTTGAGAAAATATTTGAAAGTAGTAAATAAGTACGAAAAAATTATGAAAATTTTCTTAAAAATAGAGAATAAAAGCAAGTTATTTTTTTATTAATCAAAATTATTCTCACAATAATTTTCAGGCATGTGATTTTTTTTTTTAGTATTTTTGTGTTTTGGTATAATTGTAGAAAATATAAGTAACTAGTAAATAAATTGAAAAAAGTTTCTTAAGAAATGTCTAAAAAATAAAGAATAAATACAAGTTCCAGTTTTGGTAATTATAAAGTTTTTCGGTGTATTTTTTCTCTGTCATGCAAAATGTTCAGCTTTTACCGTAAATACAATACTTGGTTTTGAGAACCACCAGCCATAATCTCAAAGGATACTCAAAGGGCGCTTACAGCAATACGTCATTAATTATTTAATTATCCATGTCCAATTAGTTGCAGTAGCCCATATGAAATCTTTAGTGTTTGTTTTTATCTACTTAGTTCCGTTAGTTTGGATCGCAGTTGTTAAACCATACCAATGCAGGACTAACAACCGTTTTCTAATATTCTCTTTTTTAATGCAGGACTACTTATAGTATCTATATAAAAAAAAACCATGTAATGATGACACTACCAATGAGAACGTGTAATCATGTAATCGGATAACTATATAAGGTATTTACTTAAAAAGGAAATTCGAAACTAACCTTTTACCCAAACAAGGACAAGATAACTCTAATAAACCACATAATTTTAAATTTTTATTAATGTTTAGATACAAAAAGTTTATTTAATTATCTTTTAAATCGGAGATAAAATAAATTGAATTAATTTTCACTGAGAATGGAGTTACCAAATATTTGAATTAATATTCTTAAAATAGTATGAATTTGAAAAGCTTCCAGTACTACTATATATTGTAGTAGAACTTCCCAAACGAAGGTATAACATGTAATTAAAATGAATAAGTTCCAAAATGTACTTATATATCATCGAGCTTAATTTGTCATATATGTATATCAATAGCATTACTAGTGATGATAAAATATAAATAAAATACAATTTGCACTTCCGAAGAGTAATCTATTGAAGAAATAAAATCAAAATACACAATCTAATTATTAAAAATGAAAAAAAATATAATTAAACATATATACGTACTTATCCATGCTAAATAAAACTGTAGTATCCATGTGCAATTGTGCAATTTGGTCACGTAGTGTCACGTGATTGAAAGTTTATTTTCATGTGATGTGACTAAAGAGGTGGAAGACCATTACATCACGACGTAACCACATGTGACATATATATGACCAAATGTGATGTGACTATTCAATTTTAACTATTTTATTGAACTTTTAGTTAATTGAAAAAAAATCTGAAAAAAAGTCAAAAAGTATGAAAAAAATTGAAATAATTTTTTTAATAAAGAAATAAAATTGGAAAACGCGGTTACATGACGTGACAAGACCGATTAGCGTGCCATGTCATTCATGACTTTTTCGACTTAAGGTGCCAGGAGAGGCAAGCACCTCATTACCATGCCGTGACATTCTCAGAAAGCCAGACAGGCACCAACAGGGGTGGAGAAACATGGCCAGGCACATATGGCACGTACAAACATTAATTCTAATAAATGAATTAATGTTTGGCTTACTCTCCTCTTACTCGATCAGCAATCCAATCCATTAATTAGAATCCTAACCAACACCACAGGATGTCTGAACTAATTAGGCCAGGGAAAACTAAAATGCTCGTCCAGAACAAATACACAATTTTCTGGTGGATCTAGTTGTTCCGAATAATCTTAAATAATGGTATTATCTAACTGCATTTATTTTTTATTTTTTATCTTGGTTTCAGTACGTAATAGGGGAATATTAGCAATCTTATTGTATATGCAATTCATGGGACTACCAATGAAACATAACATATAATAATTATTCATCAGTATGTAGCTAGAGTACATATATATAGAGATAGGTTACCATGCTTTGCAAATTAAAGCACCTCTTGTGCTTTGCGCTCCTTTTCGGATTTTCAAAATTCAAAATGTCGATCTGACCGTTCAAGTTGTTCTCCATATTGAAATGTGCTTGGAGACCAAATTTTACATTTTTTTGAATTTTTTTACTATTTATTAAGCCACTTTGAAAATCGCTGATCCATTGGTCCAGAATTTTTTACTGTTTTGCTAGTGTGACCATTGGATCAGCGATTTTCAAAGTGGCTTAATAAATAGTAAAAAAATTCCAAAAAATGTAAAATTTGGTCTCCAAGCACATTTCAATATGGAGAACAACTTGAACAGTCGGATCGACATTTTGAATTTTGAAAATCCGAAAAGGAGCGCAAAGCACAAGAGGTGCTTTAATTTGCAAAGCATGGTAGCCTATCTCCATATATATATATGAGAGGAGGGATCAAATTACACCTTTTTTGGTGACACACTTTGACACCTACTATTTTCAAAGTCCAAGTAGTCGATCCAAACCGTTCAACATGATGGATATATTAAAATGTGCTTGGAGATCAAATTTTACATTTTTTTGAATTTTTTTACTATTTATTAAGATGGTTACAAAATCGTTGTTTTCAGAACCATTGAAAAACAGCAATTTTGTAACCATCATAATAAATAGTAAAAAAATTCAAAAAAATGTAAAATTTGATCTCCAAGCACATTTTAATATATCCATAATGTTGAACGGTTTGGATCGACTATTTGGATTTTGAATCGCAAAATTAACCTATAAAAAAAACGGTGTCATGATGTGTCACCAAAAAAGGTGTAATTGGATCCCTCCTCTATATATATATATTTGGACGTAATATTCACAACCAATTATTTAAAAAAAAAATGTAGAATATGATTTTAATAACATATATGTATTTAATTGAAATTTGATATCAAATAGCTAGAGTATCATTTTTTTTTTCAATGTAGTGTTCTTTGAAAGCAGCAAACTTAATATAGAATAGTGGAATTAATACGTGCTCACCAAAAGCAGTAGAAGTAAAAACTTAAATTAAATTTTTGAAAGCAAAGATACGAAATATTTTGACAATATATTAATTGTTAGAAATTGCAAATTGGCGAACAGAGATATACATTAATTTGGAGTTCCATTAGGCAAATAATCATAGGCACTGTAATTATGACTTTATACAAATTAAATTCCGCTTTGCTAATCAAGTGCTACGTATAACAGGCGTCGGAGTGGTGAATTGAAAAATCTTATACAAAATTCCACTTTGTTTAGATTGGATTAAATAAGTTTGGATTAGTTATACGACTGCCAAATTGTTTGTTTAAGGACCAAATACTTGTATTATGACCAAGCTAGGCAACACTAACATCAAAAGTTATGAACTTTACCTGTTTTATTAATAGAGACCAGCCATCTTCAGTAGATAACTTTGCTACCCGGTGTAATTTTGCCGCCCTCATTCCATCTGCAACTCTTCCATCTCTAGTGGTGACAAGTAACCTACTCCCGTGTGCTCCGCTACTCATGGGAGCACGCAACAGATCGTCCCAAACCGCTCGACTCTCTTCCCAAACATCATCTAGAACAAGAAGGAACTTTTTCCCCTGGATGTGGCTCTTTAGTAAAGGCGCCAACTCCGATCTTTCTTGGGCATTGCGGTGCTCGCCTTGGGCCTCTCGGATCACATTTTTCAATAATTCTTCTTCTCTCACCTCCTTTGATACACAGATCCAAATTTTTAAGTGGAATTCTTGTTCAATTCTTGGATCGTTGAATATCTTTTTTGATAGAGTGGTTTTCCCAATTCCACCCATCCCTACAATTGCTGCAATACGAACAATTTCTCTCACACCATTTTCTTCTTCTATCAACCAGTTCACTAGTATCTTAGTATCTTCTTCAATCTTTTCTCCCACCATATCATCTAGCACAATCAAGGAATCAGTCTTGCGGTTGTTGATCTTGTCCCCTCGGCGAACTCGATCGGAAGGACCAGGAATGATTTGTGCTGCAATCAAACCCAGATTAGCCTTTGTGCTGGCAATCCTTTCTAACCTCGAATTAATCTCCTTAATTTTAGAACCAATCTCACAAGCAATGCCGAAGAAAGAAAGCAAATGGTAGCCATAGCGAGCAATTTTAGAGGAACGGGAACTGGAGGCAGCAAGACGCTCCTTTGCCTTGATTTGACAGAGGTCAATGACATCATCGGCATCGTACATGACATCCTTGAGCTGCAGAAGCCAGCGCTCTATGGCACTGCCCTTGCTCTGCTTCCTCTCGGCATCGGCAAGGACACATTGGATGTCACGAATGGTCTCGCCGAGCTTCTCAACCTCACCAGGGATGCCCAGCAGCATGCCCACCTCTTCTTCCACCATTTGCCCAACAAGTTCGCTAAATCTGGACAGGAAGGCATCGAGTATCATGGCCATCTTTGTTTTGAGTGAGAGTTACAGAAATTGATCAAGAGGAAAAGAGATTGTAATGGGGATAGTTGGAGAATGTGGTTTTGAATGAGAGCTGCAGCTTTTACTCACGAGGAAGAGAGATTGGAGTGGGGATAGTTAAAGAATGTGGTTTTGGATTAATGCGATATAAGTTTGCCTTTCCTGTAATAGTCTATAAACGAATATCAGATAAAAAATTCACCGTGAGCTGGAAGATAGAGACTGAGAGCGATAGGACAACGACTAGCTCTAATCTAATGGCACATGCAAGCTATGTGAAGGCGACAATGTGATTATCATGGAAAGTCAATCCGGTTTAATTTAATCTACATTTATAATAATTTTTTAACCCTCAAAGTAATGCTTCATTCTGACGGATTCGATCTGGAACCGAACCGGATCTAAACTGGAACCGACTCGGATCCGATTAATTAATTTGGATAGGGTGTGGTTTAAAAAATATAACTGGTCAAATTATGAGTACGGTTACAAAATTAATAATTTAATATCCGATTCAGATCCGAACCGGAACCGTTATTGTAATGGATAGGATATGGGTTTGATTTAATTATCCGACCCATAACCGAACCGAACCCAATACCCCGTATAAATATCCGATAAAATGATAATACAATTTTATTTATAATTATTTACTATAAAAACATATATTAATAACTATGAAAAGACAATCATTTGTAGTTTTTTTTAATTTCTTAAATGAAATTTATTTCTCTTTTCACACAGATTATTGAAATCAAATATCACGTTCACCTTTTGCCTATAAATTTTCAAAGTTAATTAATTTTTTTCTTAATCTCTTTGTCTACCATATATATTTTTTTTTCTGCACAGATCATTAAAATTTATTACTCTCTTTGCTGATTGAAACAAATTAATATTAATATTCTATTCATGAATTTTTGGAACCATATAATAAAATCACCATCTCTAATATTTTACTTTCTAAAATTATCTCACCTTCAATATTTTATATCAGATTTTAATTCATATCCTCTCCGGTACCTGATAAGGGAATCTTTTAGAATTAGTGAGTCGGACCGTTCTTTTAATTTCGCAAGAATTTCAAAGCACAAATAATATTGTCCCTGCGCTATTTCCGAATAGGCACCGCATTGAGTTAATCTGGACCGTAAATTTGTGAGCTCCACCCGTCCAATACCTAAGAGGATACTTGTCCCGCTGGACAATGGGCATAGGCCTCATAGCGGGTCCCACCTCAGTTTTGGAGTGGGATGGTGTGGTTCTGAAATTAAATTTATTTCATTATATATTTTGCTACTATCAAAGATTAATTATTCCTCCTCTATAATTGCGAATTGGGTCGACCGGCCCCACCAAGCTGACGTTGTTGTGGAAAACCTCTCCAATTATTGGTGTTGGGTTGGAACTTGGAAGGTAGAGGTTAGACCTTGACCAACTCTAATCTAATGTCGGCACTAGAGGTGCTATCGGGTCGGGTCGGATCCGGATACTATTATATTTGGATCCGTATTCTAAAAGTGTTCGGGTTCAAATTTCGATCCATATACTTATTTGTTTCAAATCGGGTCGGGTCCGGATCCGGATATCTATCTACTTGTAGATATTTCGGGTACAGTCTTTCAGTTCCGGATAGATAGATACCCATAACTTGTTTGTGGATTATCGGGTCCGGTTCGGATATGGGGCGGTTCCGGATCCGGAGCGGGCATATGTCACAACTCCCATACTACATATGTTTTTCTTTTTTTTCTCATTAGAGCCTTCAATAACATTTTGTGGAACTTGGTAGTATTTTCAGGATTTGATTGTTAATTGTTTGGAGTACTCATGGTGTAACAAAAAGTATTCGAAAGTTTTTTGTTTTTTGTTAATAGCTTTTGAATTCAGGAGGCTGAAGATAAATAACTTTTGAAAATCAAAATATCGAAGAATTGATATAATTTTTAGAAAGTAAAATATTGGAGATGGTGATTTCCTTTTCTATGATTCAAAAAAATCCATGAATAGAATATTAATACTAATTTGTTTGAATAGAGAATTAAATTTATGGCAAATATTTGATTTCAATGAGATTTATTGCGAATGGCATATCAATGAGAGCAATAAATTTTCATGATTATGAGGAGGATATATAAGGCAGATATTGAAGGATATATTCAAAGCAATAAATTTTATTCAAAAAATTAATATGCAAAATGTGATTACTAGCGTGACATTTGTTTTTTATTATATGTAAAATTGTATTTTCATAGTTATTCATATTTGTTTTATCGGGTATTTATATGGGTATTGGGTCGGGTTCGGTTATGGGTCGGATAACTAAATCAAACCCATATTCTATCTATTACAATATTGGTTCCGGTTCGGATCCGAATCGGATATTAAATTATTAGCTTTGTAACCGTACCCATAATTTAACCGGTTATATTTTTTAAACCATACCCTACCCAAATTAACCGGATCCGGGTCGGTTCCAGGTCGGATCCGGGTCGGTTCCAGGTCGGATCCGGGTAATCGGATAAAAGTAGCACCTCTAGTCGGCACCTAATTATTGACTCTAATCTTTATATATAACAAAACAGAGAAGCAATTTTCAACCGAGCCCCTGCATTATGAATAAAAGAAGAACTTTTCTGAAATAAATGCTTCTCTGAGCCAGGAATTGCAGAAAGAATTAAGAATCATGTGTTAGTCTTTATATAATTTAATTATTCATAACTAAATTTTGCTTAACTAGTTTTTGCAGAATGTAGCTCTGGAACAAAATTTCTTTCATTATATATTTAATTTGATCCCTTTCTACTTTTTTGAGTATTGAGTGGACACGTTTCTGATGAGTATTGCTCGGAACAGATTAAACTAAAGATTAGGAGGGACATAATTTTACTTCATCTTAATCGAAATCTAAATTAAAATTTTAATAGATACAGAGCATATTACCGCAGGATGTTATATTAAAAAAAATCTTAATGTATATGGATTATACAACATTAATTGTAGAGGTAATGAATGATACGAGTGCATCACAATTTGAATATTAGATAAATTGTCAAAATCTTTCGTTTTAGATCAGAAAAGAAATTTCTTCTAAAATAATATTTTGTACTTCAGATAATCTAATTGTGATTTGATGTTCCACCAAAACTAGTCAGTAAAATAATAGTAGATGCTTACGTTGATGTGTTGAACAACCCTCTTGTCTCATATTAACGCTGAGCTGGAAGATAGAGAGATTGAAGAGCAATAGGACTTTAATTAATCAGCTATATATAATATATTGGCATCACCTAATTATTGACCCTAACCTTCATATATAACAAAACAGAGAACCTAGTTTTTAATAGAGCCCCTCAATTATGTAAGAAATCTTTTGAGTGAGGGTTGGAACTATGCATAGCGTCAGGGCTGATCTACACTTAGTTCAGGAATTGCTAAATCATCTCATGATTTTAATTTTTTTAATTATGTAGGTTGAAATTTTAATTAAATTTTAATTTCTTTAAAGGTTTTATATAGTTCAGTTCCCTCAAAAAATAATAGATGTGTGCTTAACTGCTTAACTGCTTATAGTCTAGTGGTTGAGGCTTTATTTTGTGGTTGAGAGATCTTAGATTTAAATCTCATTAACTACAAATTAATAATTATGCTTTTAAATTTTAGCCTCCTAACTAAATTTTCTAGTTCCACTGTACTATAGACTAATATCGTTGTTTTTAAAGTCCAAACACTCAATCTGAACCGGTCAACATGATCTCCAAATGATAATGCGTTAGTCTTTATACAAGCACTTAATTATCACATTTGGAGATCATGTTGACCGGCAAGAACGCATTGGATGTCACGAATGGGTTTGTTGGGTTTCTTGATCTCGTTAGGGATGCCCAGCTCCTCAGCTCCTCCTGCACCATTTGCACGAGAAGTTCACTAAACTTTAACAGAAAGGCATCAAGTATCATTGGCATCTTTGTTTTGAGTGAGAGCTACAGCTATTAATTGCTCAAGAGGAAAAGAGATTATAATGGAGATAGTTGGAGAATGTGTTTTCAAATTTCAATTAATGCGATATTAGTTCGTCTTTGTCGTAATAGTGTAATTAAAAAAATATCGGATTAAAGAATTTCACCCTGAGCTGGAATCGAAGATTAGGTTGGACAGCAATACGACATCGACGAGTACTTCTAAATCTAGTGGCACATGAAACTATGCAAGCCATGTGAAGGCAACCATGTGATTGCCATGTGTGAAGGAAATCAGGTTTAATTTAATATACACTTAATTATCATAATTTTCTTACTCGCAAGAGGGACACCATCAACGAGGAATTCAGATCCAGTGAAGTAACTCAAAAATTGGGTTTTGGATCGGGACAGTCCGATTCGAATTTATGACCATCCAACTAAAGTGGAGTGCACGCATTCCGAGAGAGGTTCAAATCCCGAGATGATCTCGAGCGACGGATTCGATTCGGACGGTTCTGATCGAAAACCCAAAAATTGAGTTACTTTAGGGGATCCGGACCCATCAACGAGTCCGTACGTGTCCCCAGGTACCTTAGGTGCAATATAAAAAAACGGACGGTCTAAATTAATTTCAGCCGGATCAAATTCAATCTAGTGCCTACTAAAATTATAAGGCCGGAGTTTGCTTTGAGATTCGACCAAGTTAAAATAATGGTTCGGATTTATCACTTGCACACGGATTCCACCATCAACCCCAAAGAAATGCTTCATTCTGACCTCCGAAATGATACCTAGCTATTATCTCAAGAAAAAAACCTAAAAGCAAAATCAAACTAATTAGTAATTACCAAGTTTTTTCAGAAGTGAGCTATTGTTTATAATGGATCTCCGTGGATAAATAATTATTTATTTGTCAGAAAAATTATAATGTGCTGAGAATTACTTTTTATCAAGTTTTTGTAATATTAATTAGACAACATACAGGAAGGAAAACTTGAAAAAGTTATTTCGGAAGTTGTGCACAAAGCATTTTATTTAACAAAACATAAATTATTTTATAGAAACATTTAATCATTGTCGTTGTATATATAATCCAAATGAATATTGCAACTAACAAACGTGTACGATATTATATGCAAAATTTGAGAAATATATTTTTCTGGTTCAAAACTAGCTAGCTAATACATCACACTAAATATCTTTAAAATGATATATCTTGAAGAATATGTAATTATTATACTCATTTGGCTCTCAAAGATGATATAATTAATTAGTAATTAATTTGTAGCCAAATTTAATTAATTAATCCAGATTGAAATTTTTAACGAAATCTAGATATAGTTAACATATTTGATCTATCTTCTACCAATATGTTATTGCAATAAATAAATAATAAGTGATTCCATTTGTATATTTTAAGGTTCCGATGCATGCATGTGTTGTACGAACTTTAATCTAGAGAACATGTGTCATGGGCACTGAACCCAGAGTCCGGATTATGAAATTACTCAAATTTTAAATTTAGATTCAAACGGTCCAATCTCAATATGGACCAATTCGATCCGATGTACAATACTTCTAGTGGTCAGGTGATATTTTCTTCTGTCTGTATGTATGAGTAATATATATAATGTTGAATCTAGCTAGATAAAACCTATACTTGTTGAAATTTATATAAAAAATCTATATTTATGTAATTTGACAAATAATACTAACACGTGATGCATTACAATTAGTATGTAAATTTGGGACGAATTTATTTTGATTAATAAGCCCAAATTATATATATTTTTTATATTTATGTTAATATTTAGTGATTGCATCAATTTTGTTTTCATGAATGAACCTACAAATCCCTTCATCTTTATTTTTGTATCATGTCCGCGCGTCGAGAAACGGTGCAACCTATTTTTTAATTCTAGGCGCCTCATATTTCTCAGAAGGGGATAACTCTGTGTAGTAAACAGCGAGGTGATGAGTAGAATAAAGCATTCGCACGGGTCCAAATAAGTTGTTTGAAATATAGAGTTAAAGGTTTAGTTATTCCATCAAATATGAACTAGTTTGGCTTAGTCTAACTAGGCCTAACTTTAAAGTTAGGCCACTAAATTTAAACTACCTCTTCACCCCACCCTCCCCCTCCTCAACATCTCTGCCTCCTCCTTCCTCCACCTCTGCCTCTGTCGTTAGTCAGTTTTATAGTTAAAGGGCCGGTATGTATTAAAAGATAAGCAAAATAGTCAAAACCACACACCATATGAAGCAAAATGGTACACCTTGTGCCTGACCTTCCTCAAGCGTGAGCATCACTTCTCCGAATGACACATTTGTTTACCACTCCAAAATTGAAGGTTTTATTCAATTCAATATTTTTCTGCTAGGCAAGGACTGCCAAAGAGAAAACCGTGAAAGTCAGTATTCCAATTTTCAATTGAAACATATATGACGAAACATTCAGTTATCCTTTCATCTCGGCAAAGACTTCTCCTTGAGTGATACATAGGTTTTTATTTTATTTTATGGTTGACGGCAATTGCCAACAACGAATATATTGATAACAAATTTATTTACAAGTTCTTATTTTACCCGATAACTATTACTATTTGGTAAATAATTAAAATCTCAAGAAGAGCACTGTAAGCACTCGCGTGATCTAAAGAACTCCTTCCCCTGTACCTAGGCAAATAGTTGCCAATTGTGTATATCATTTGCGCCTTCATCTATGAGTACGCTCAATGTTTTGCTAATTCCTAAGAAGGTCCTCCTGTTTCTTTTCTTAACTCCACAGCGCCCAAGTTCGAGCTGCCCAGGCTATGTCCCATCGGGTCCTGATTAGCACCCACCATGTGTCGCAGATGTTGTTCTCTCACAGCCTTGTTATGTTCAGCTGTCCATGGCCCATGCCAAAACCCTTCCGACAGGACCACATGATGTGATCCGTATCTCTACATTCCCATGATTGCAGAACTGGCAGCCCGGCTTTGAGTGATACATAGTTAGATATGTATATTATACATAGTTTGAGCTTGATCAAATGGTGGAAAGATTTTATTTCTGATAAAATACCATACTTTTAATTGTTAATTTGATTGATAAAAGATATTATTATTGAAACGTACTTTGTTTTGTGTGTTTAGTTGGTTTCAAAATGTAAAAGAAAAAATCGAGATGCATTGATAATCGATTAACTTGACAGATATTGAAATATTCTTCGAATTAAATATTTTTTTTCAAACATAAAATAATAGTTTATTAATATCTTATTGACATTGTACATTTTAAAAGAATAGCTTAGAAGCAACCCAAACTTAACAGTAGAAATTCTCAGCAGAACAAATCAAATTGGACAAATATTTCACAAATTAAGTCACGTTTCTCATTACTAAGACATCCAGTGGCATTGATACTTAATAGAACACATTCATATAGACATGGTTTCTTAGTTGGCAAATACCAACGTTTAACTGGAGCCCACTTAATATATTATGTAAACTTGTAGTTGTAGGGGATCGCACACAATGAACCCAATTAATAGAATATAAAATACAAGTTGGGAGGATAAGATACATTAACTGGTGAAATCAAATAATGGATCAAAGATCATTTCACAGAGGATTAAACATCAACCAAATCCGTTAATAGAGAAATATGCTCCCGAGCAGTACAAGCCCTTCAGTTAATTAGAGTAGTGAAATGCCCAAAGTACATAAAATGATTACCTATATTAAAAAAAGCAATCTTCAACCAAACTCAGCACTTCAATCATTAGTCTTACTAATTGTCTGCTCCATGAGATTCCTCGCATCATCATCGCGTCCCATTTTCAAAAGCAGTTCTAATACTGGTCCAGAGGCACCCAAATCGGGTTTCACCCCTTCTTTCTTCATTCTGTTCAGGACACTCATAGCTGCGTCTACTTTTCTCTTCTTAGCATATGCTTTGAGCAAGGAAGTGTAAGTAGAGAGATCTGGCGCTACATGATTGAGATGCATTCTATCTAGGATATTCATCACATCATCAGTATTGCCATTATTTACATAGCCGAGAAGTAAAATTCGATATGATACAACACCTGGTTTTATTCGTCTCCTATACATCAAGTCAAGCAACTTTTGAGCCTCCTTGGTTTGGCCTTGTTTGCACATAGAATCCATCATTGATCTGAAAGTAACCTCATCCGGCAAAATACCTTGATCAATCATAGCCTTGTAAACTCTAATTGACCCTGTCCAACATCCTAGTTTAGAATACCCATTTATAACACTAGTATATGTGATAAGATTAGGTGTGACACCTTTATCAATCATATCATACAGTAGTTTCTCTGCCCCGTCAGTTTCCCCCCTCTTGCAGAGTGAATCCACAATTATATTGCATGTCACGGTGTCAGGCAATATTTCCTTTGAAACCATCTCATTCAACACATTCTTTGCCTTCTCTACTTTATTCATTTTGCAGAGCCCATCTATAAGAGTATTATAGGTACGAACATCAGGATTTGTACCTCTAGAAATCATATTACATAGCAACTCTTCTGCGTTTTCACTTTCCCCCTCCTTGCAAAGTGCATCTATGATGGTATTGTAAGTCACAACATTGGGATCATGTCCTATAGAAACCATGGACTGGAGCATTTCCACTGCTTTTCCCAATTGCCCTTTCTTGCAAAGCCCATCCACCAGAGTATTATAGGTCACAACATTAGGTTTAATTCCTTGAGAAACCATGTATGACAACAGTTCCTCTGCCTTCTCAGTATCTCCTTCCTTGCACAGGCCATTAATCAGTGAGCTGTATGTGACTACATTTGGCACAATACCCTCTGACAGTATTTGCTCAAACAAACTAAATGCTTTACTAATTGCCCCTTCTTTACAAAGGCCGTCAATCAGTGAGCTGTATGTCACTACATCTGGCACAATACCCTCTTGAAGCATTTGCTCAAACAAACTAAATGCTTTACTCACTTCACCTTCTTTACAAAGGCCATCAATAACAATGCTGTAGGAGATCACGTTCGGTCTGCAGCCCAGCTTAGGCATTTTGTTCAACACCATGGCTACGGCCTCACTAATCATATTCTCATAACAGAGGCCCTTGAGTAGCAAATTGAACAAGTAAGCATCACCTCTCTGGCCCTCCCTAATGAACCGTCCAAAGAAAATCAACCCAAGTCCAGGACGATTCATTCGAGTACAGTAGTCAATCAACATAGTATAGGTAACGACATTGGGTGACGGTGAGACCCTTCTAGATTGGGTCAAGCGGTTAAAGAGTGAAAAGACAACTGCATAATGGTTGTTTGAGTTCTTCATGTGAATTAAGGCCTGAAACAGATGATTAAATGAATAGATGGATGGTGCCGGGCTCTTAGCAGCCAGCAAGCGATCAAATAATTGAAGAGCATCTTTAATAGTAAGAGTGTCCGACCGACAGCGTTCTTTTACAGTCAGCTCCAATTGGCGAATCCCCATGGCCGTTTATTTGAAATGGTCACAACTCCAGTTGGAGATGGTTCATTCAGGTGCAAGATCGGTACTGATGATGCCCTCACTATTGAAGACGCTTTTCAATTTTACAACCTGGTATTGGCAAGCACGATTTGAATCAGATCAGCTACCATGCTATTAGGCTACAATTAGCTACTGGGTACAATTTAGGATCTAAACTATAATTCCTAATACCATACTAAGAAGCTCAGGCCTCTAGAAACGATACAGCTTGACCAATAAAAGAGTTGATGCCTCTCATAATTACAAATAAACATTGGAACACCAGCCTAATTTATGGCCCCAACAAACTAATTACTCTTTATTCTTTAAGAAGAGTACACCAACCAGAGGTTCAAAATTGACCTTACAATTGCTTTTTGTCAAATTTACAAGTTGGTGCTATATTGAGGATCTTAGAAATAATTCCTATACCATACTATATAGGTGAGGCATACAGGTTTGGTATGACTGGACAAATACCAAAGTCAATGCCTCCCACAAATTACGAATAAGAATTATAATAACCAGCCAATTTATGTCCCAACAAACCAATTACTCCTACTGGAGATAATTAAAAGATAGAAATCTAATGATCAAAATTAACCTTACAAATTGGATCTGTGGCAGCAGATAGTGTGCATGCACAGTGGTAACCAGCACATGCCAGTACCAAACTTGATCAGTTCAATAGCTAAAGAATCTGAGATTCTTTCAAATTACTTAATAGTAAATATCGTCAATTAATTGCAGGCTTAGAAGAAAGTCAAAGCAGGAAGGCAGTGCTGTGGTTGCAGGTTAGGCAGAGCCAGTACTGGAAAGCGGATAAGCGAGCTCATCTCAATAGGCATATGCTTGAGTCGGAGGTTTGTCGACCTTGATTGGAACTGAACATGAACCTGCTCAAAAAGAAAATGTTGTTAAGAGAATATTTATTAAATAATGAATCCCTTTACATGTTTCATGAAAATATTATGTCCCCATTATGCTTGTAACCATCAAACTAAGTTTAGAAGCTGTGAGGTAACCTGCACAAATCCTAAGAACTATGAGAACCCTAATTAGCTCATAAACTAGTAAATATTCAAATAAATAAGATGTATCCCTCAGAACGGTACTCTTAGTGTTATCTCATTCTCTTATTCTTTTTTATTCAACCTTACTAAATTGGTTGTTGTCATGTTGTGGCTCATAACCTAAACCCCTATTTCCTTCACAACTGCAATTAATTGGTTTCATGTGTTATTTATCCATTTGGGAAATGAAATCTAAATGATACTTCTCAACAGAAAGGTACAAAAAATCGAATCCATACTGTAATGTGTCTTTGGGACATTTTATCAAGCAAGTAACGTGCACGCCCAGAGGACCCCAAATTGTTCATGTGCAGTACCAAATACAGGATACAGACTTTGAGAAAATAAAAAGAAGAAGAAGAAGAAGTCACAATAATGTAGCAAGGTGCTAAATTTGTGGCCTAAATAATTTGGCGAATCCCCATGGCCGTGTATTTGAAATGGTCACAACTCCAATTTGGAGATGGTTCATTCAGGTGGCAGACCGGTGTTTACCTTACAATTGCTTCTAGAAGACGGACGCTGCCAGGTTCTTGCGGCCAACAGGTGGTTGATAAATCCAAGAGTGCCCGACCAATAGCGAGGGTGCCCGACCAACAGCTTTCTTTTACAAGTGATTCCAGCTGCTTGGAGCGACAAAACTTGTCAGGAGCATTTCAACAAGCAGTTGGAGTGCAAGAGAGAGTTGAGAAAGGAGGTGAGCTGAGAGTAGAGGAGAGGAAGACAGGAGTTTAGAGGAGAGTGGGGCGTTGCCGCGCTGGGACTAATTTTGTTCAGTGGGGGAAGAGAAGTACCAAGTACAGTGTGCTGCTACTTTGGTCCAATTTTAAAAGCAACCCTTCTTTTATCGGAAATGAAACAACAAAGTAAATTTTTAATTTGATTGCCAATAAGTTCTATGATTAAATGATTATTGTGTGTTGTCTTATTATAAGAATGATTCTTACGCACAAATCATACCAGATAATTTAAAGAATTTTTTTTTTTTGGCTTATTGTTCCTAAGTTAATAAGTTGTTAGAATTTTTCTAATTAACTAGATTTACCTTACAATTGCTTCTAGAATATGGTACCAAGTACAGTGTGCTGGCGACCTGGCGTGCTGCTACTTTGGTGAAGTTTGGTCCAATTAATTTTAAAAACAACCCTTCTTTATTAATCAAAGGTAAATTTTCAAAAATATTTTAAGGTTAAAACGGCAAAGTTTGCCACCAATAACATATTGATAAAAAAAGATGTTAACAGAGAAAGAAAACTCCGTATTCTTTTTTTTGAAAACCTGACACATTAACCTGCTTTGTATTCCAGCGCCACATTAACCTGTCCTGTGCGGACTCATTGAGTATGGTGCTATCTGTTACACCATTTTGTGCTGCAATTTGCAAGGTCCATTTTCGGTTTGCCGGTACTGGTTTCTCAACCGTTGATTTGATTGGGTTAGACCATGAGTCGTACCAGTACGATATTTGCTCCCCTGCACCAATCTGCCATTGCGTGCTCCAATCAAATAGAGGCCTAATTTTAAGCATATGCCTCCAGAAAAAAGATCCATTGCGCATCCAAATGCGATGTTGTTGACCGGATGTAGTTGATCTGAGATTCGTTGCCACTTGAGCCCAAAGAGTGGCTGGACACTGGTACAGTGTCCACTACCACCGTAACAGCAGGGAGTAGTTTCTGAAAAGAATGTTTGATATCCCCATTCCACCATTTCTTTTAGGAAGACACACTACTGACCACCCAATGAGTGAGATTGCCTTTCTTGTTTCAGTTTGACCCCATAAGAAAGTCCATTTTTGAACAACTACACCATTAGAAAATTAGCTCTTAAAATTTTTGAACTGATTTTTACTGTTCATGTTGGAAAAAAACAAATTCACTCAGAATGAATTTTTTTTTCCCACGTGAATAGTAAACGCCAAACAGGCCCTTAAAAAGGCAGAAAAACTGAATATAATATTTGTGTTTATTGAATAAGAAAAAAGAACATTGTCGATTGAAGGATTAATTGCATTATTTTTCAAATTCGAAGTTCGTACGTTAATGTTGTTTCGCATTCCAATTAAAAGTTTCTAAAAATCTTAAAAATAAAATTAAGAGGTTTAAAATCAACTCGACTATAATATTAATATTTAAATTGAAATCTGACTTACTCTAAGCGATCAAGTTGGGTCATAAACAAATTGGTTTGGTTCAAATAACTAATGACATTTTAAATTATATATGAGAGCATCTACATCCCTGGTACTATTAGAGTTTCTAATCCGATGTGGCAGTTTCTAATTCAGTTTCAGGGATGTAGAAGAGTTTCTTATTTAGAAACTATGCAGTAAAGTTTCTTATTAAGAAACTGTTTATAAACTCCAAATTGGCAAAATAATTGGCTCAAATTATTTCTCCTTTTGAATTTGTTGCTGACGTGGTTTAATAGAAGAATAATTATTTCAGTACCCACGCTACAGTACCCGCACTGTACCCGCACTGTACACGCTACAGTACCCGCACTTTACGCGCTACAGTACCCGCACTGTTATTTTAGGAAAATTCATATATTATATGTAGTTTATTGTATAGGTATAAATACTTGCCCTGTTTGAGCTATTTCACAGTATCAAAAATTTTAAAACAAAATTAAAGTTTTGGAACAGTTGCGGTCCCCACATGCCGTTTAAGTGGTCCCCTAATGCGGGTACAACATGAAAAATTTTCAAAAAAAGGTGCGGGTACAGTCATTTTAAGAAAATTCATATATCATATGTAGTTGATTGTATAGGTATAAATACTTGCACTGTTTGAGCTATATACTTCACAGTATCAAAATTTTTAAAACAAAATTACAGTTTTCAAACAGTTGCGGTTCCCACATGCCGTTTGAGTGGTCCCCTAATGCGGGTACAACATGAAAATTTTTCAAAAAAGATGCGGGTACAGTTATTTTAGGAAAATTCATATATCAGAAGTAGTTGATTGTATAGGTATAAATACTTGACCTGTTCGAGATATATACTTCACAGTATCAAAATTTTTAAAACAAAATTACAGTTTTCGAACAGTCGCGGTCCCCACATGCCATTTGAGTGGTCCCCTAATGCGGGTACAACATGAAAAATTTTCAAAAAAGGTGCGGGTACAGTTATTTTAGGAAAATTCATATATGAGAAGTAGTTGATTGTATAGGTATAAATACTTGACCTGTTTGAGATATATACTTCACATTATTACTATTAAATTTGGGAAACAAAATTACAGTTTTGGAATAGTTGCGGTCCCCACAAGCAGTTATGGCAGTTTAGGTGTGGGTACAGTGCGGGTACTGTAGCGTGGGTACTCATATCAGCTTCCTTAATAGAAACACTAAAATTAATTTCAGGAATGTGAGAGTTAGAAACTCTAGAGACCTTAATTTTTAAAAAGTGGTTAACAATTATTTAGAAACTCATTTGAGTTGCTAGGATGTAGATGCTCTGACAGATTAAAAGCTGGAACGGTTAATTGTGTTTCATTTGGGTCGGCAGATATTTTGAGAGGATATTTGTATTGTATTGTAATCCAATGTGAGTATGTGACATGATCTTGAGCTCCGTATGGGTTATTAGTCAAGTACTAGCAATTAGATCATCATCTTTTAGTCTACAAATGCTATAATTATGCAGAAATTTTGTAGTCATACAAATAATATGCTTACACATAATATAAATGATATGATTAAATGATTATTGTGTGTTGTCTTCTTATAAGAATGATTCTTATACACAAACCATACCCGAGAATTTTCTAATTAACTAGATTTTAAATATATGATTTTAAAGATATCTTTAGTGATTAAGATATTGAGAAAATTAATATTGAAATGCTTGACATATTTCCAATTAACAATTATGATAATATTATTTGTTTATTTTTATTGTCATAAAATTTATCAAAACAAAATAAATTATAAACTATCTTATAAATATACTAAATGCATCAGGGAAGACCAGGGCCCAAATCTCAGCCTCATCCAGACAACCCTTATCTCCACAGTCCCCGATTCGAGCTGCTCCACTGCCTAGGGAAGTCAGTGTTAAGCAAGTGTGGGGAATCATCGGTATCGATTGTTATTGTAATGTTTAGTCACAATTAGTAAATGTAATTTCAATATAATGTTTGAATTTTGATGACAAAATTCTTTTTGAAGAGGAGAAGAATGTAACACCTCAATGATTAGTTATATTTTTAATGTATAAAAGTAATTACAATTTAGTATTTGAATTTTGAGGACAAAATTCTTTTTAAGATGGGAAGGACGTAATATTCCGTCACGTCGAATTTTTTGTATTTTATCGATATAATTCTAGAAACAAATAATATTCATACTTTATATAAGTATATATGATAAAGCATATATAAGAGAAATGATATGGAACGTAATAAATAACTATTAAAAAGCTAACATAAAGATCTACAAATTCTGAAAAATAATAACAGATGACTGGAAGTATTTTTCTCATAACTTTCTCATAATAACTAAATATATATATAGAAATCAATTAACAGATGATTTTTCATTTTACTGTTTTACATCTATTGAACGTATCTTCCCGTACTATTTTCCTTAATATCATTATATTTTAAATCATGTCATAAATATGTTTAGTTTGTTCAAACATTTATAAATATCTAGCTCTCATCTATTTTATCTTTATATTGTACAGTCTCATTAATTCACTTCTATATCTTTATTAATATAACTAAATTAATTTTGACAAAATATTCTAATTATATTCAAACAATGAGGATAAATAAAATCGCAATTACTAAATAGCTATATTTTAAAGGACTTAATTAAATAAAGTTATATATAATGCATTATATAATATTTCTTTCTGATTTGCAACTAACCTTAATTTTATTTTCGGTTCTTGTTTAGCTAATAAAATAAAATTACAATCTATATGTATTCAAGTCTAATTTATTCACCTTTTTTACTTCTTATTCTTAAACTAGTTTTCATGCAAGTTGTAAATGACTAAAGAATATTAAGTATTACGGAAGTGTTATCAAGTATTATATATATAATACAATCACCATCTCTGAATATAAAGAAAAACAAAAGAAGATAGCAGCGCAAACAACTTACTAGTTACTACTCCCGGCCCCATTGCATATGCAGCGATAGAGTGGAAAAACGTGCCGTGACTAAAATTTATTACAGTACTGCTGCTTAATAACAAGTGAGGTTTTGGAGATGTAGCATGCCAGATCTAAAATCTCATAACTGTTTTAACCGAAAGGAAAAAGAATAACCAAAAGAAAAAGAAAAAGGAAAGGGAGCTCATAATTTCATCATAGAGAGGAAAGTGGAGGAAATAGAGGAGCTCTGATGTGTGTTATGGTTTAAGGTAAATGAGGCAAAGGAAATGCACAGCGACAATAGGAAAAAAAAGAAGCCAGAATATTCAGTTAATAGAGTAGTGAAATGCCCAGAGTACATAAAATGATTATCTAAATTCAAATAAGCTATCTTCAACCAAACTCAGCACCTCAATCATTTGTCTCACTAATTGTCTGGTTCATGAGATCCCTCGCATCATCATCTCGTCCCATTTTCAAAAGCAGTTCTAATACTGGTGCAGAGGCAGCTAAATCGGGATTCACCCCTTCTTGCTTCATTCTATTCAGCACACACATAGCCTCCTCTACTTTTCTCTTCTTAGCATATGCTTTCAACAAGGAAGTGTAAGTGGAGAGATCTGGCAGTACATGATTGAGCTGCATTCTATCTAGGATATTCATCACATCATCAATATTACCATCATTTACATAGCCAACAAGTAAAATTCGATATGATACAACATCTGGTTCTATACCTCCCCTTACCATTAAGTCGAGCAATTTTTCAGCTTCCTTGCTTTGTCCTTGTTTGCACAAAGAATCCATCATTGAACCATAAGTAACCTCATTCGGCAAAAAGCCTCGATCAATCATATCCTTGAAAACTCTAATCGCCTCTTTCCAACAGCCTAGCTTAGAATATCCATTTATAACACTAGTATATGTGACAAGATTAGGTGTGGCACCTTGATCAAGCATATCATATAGTAGTTTTTCTGCCCTATCGGTTTCCCCCTTCTTACAAAGTGCATCCACAATTATAGTGCAAGTCACGGTATTAGGCAATATTCCCTTTGAAACCATCTCATTTAGTAACTTCTTTGCCTTATCTAATTTGTTCATTTTGCAGAGCCCATCTATAAGAGTATTATAGGTACGAACATCAGGATTTGTACCTCTATAAATCATATTACATAGCAACTCTTCTGCGTTTTCAGTTTCTCCCTCCTTGCACAGAGCATCTATGATGGTATTATAAGTAACAACATTGGGATCATGTCCATTAGAAACCATGGACTGGAGCATTTCCACGGCTTTGCCCATTTGCCCTTTCTTGCACAACCCATCCACGAGAGTAGTATAGGTCACAACATCAGGTTGAAGTCCTTTAGAAACCATGTAGGACAACAATTCCTCTGCCTTCTCAGTATCTCCTTCCTTGCAGAGGCCATTAATCAGTGAGCTGTATGTGATTACATCTGGCGCAATACCCTTCGAAAGCATTCGCTCAAACAAACTAAATGCTGTACTAATTGCACCTTCTTTACAAAGGCCATCAATCAGTGAGTTGTATGTGACTACATTTGGCACAATACCCTTTGAAATCATTCGCTCAAACAAACTAATTGCCTTACTAACTGCACCTTCTTTACAAAGGCCATCAAGAACAGTGTTGTAGGAGATTACATCAGGTGTGCAGCCCAGCTTTGGCATTTTATTGAATGCCATGGCTACGGCCTCACTAATCCTATTCTGAGAACAAAGGCCCTTAAGTAGTGGATTGAAGATCCTCGCATCACCTCTCTGCCCGCCCTTAATAAACTGCCCCAAGAAAACCAAGCCTAGTCTCGGTCGATTCATTCGGATGCAGTAGGAAATCAATATACAATAGGTGCAGATACTGGGCGAGGCGGAGACTATTTTAGGTTGGGTCAAGCGGTTAAAGAGTGAGAAAACAGTTGCATAACGATTGTTCGAGTTCTTCATACGAGTTAAGGCTGTAAAGAGTTGATTAAAGGAATAGATGGACGGTGCCGGGCTCTTAGCGGCCAGAAAGCGATCAAAAAATTGAAGAGCATCTTTAATAGTAAGGGTGCCCGACCGACAGCGTTCTTTTACAAGTGATTCCAGCTGGCGGGTCCCCATGAGCATGTGTTGGAATTGGTCACAACTCCACTTGTAGATGGTTCAGTTGAGGTTGTTGGTAGCCTCACAATATGCGGTGACCCCCTTGTTCAACTATAATAGTGTCCTAAAACTTAATCGATACAAGTCCCTACAAAACATAAATGAAAGGATGGTGAATAAATTTTGCATAACATGGCAATTGGTACCAGAACAGTACTAGTTAGGAATCAGTCCAGTACGTGATGTGCACCTTTGCTCAATAGTGATGCTTTCTATCAGATCAGCTATTGTGCTGCAAGACTAAGTACTGTTGGGAACAACCAGATCCCTTTTATGTGTTATACAATGTCATACTCATTTGTTATATTTCTTATTTGTACTAAGATGGGCTTAATTGTGGGCAATGAAGGTCAAGTTGGGCTCTTCCCAAAGGGCTTTTTGATCATTTTTTTCAGGTTAGGGATTTGATCAGGTGAGCAGGTAAGGAATCAAGAAGCAACACGTGAATCAAAACTTGAAAATAATAAATCATAGTATCATACTAAATGTAGCAAAAGGCTAAACAGAGAAGTCCCTACAAACTTAATTAATGTCCGAGCTCGATACTCTTATACCAGTAATTACTGAGCTTGTAGTGGTCTAATCAGACAAACTTCGACTACATGAACCAGATTTTAGTAGTTACTTGGGTCTTTTTGTGTTTGATTTTTGTCCAATTTACAAGTTGGTGCTATGTTGAGGATACTAAAATTTGGTACGACTGGACAAATACTATTCGATGCCTCTCACAAAATACGAAGAAGAATTCTAATACCAGCCTAATTTATGTCCCAACAAACCAATTAGTCCTCCTGTAAATAATTAAACAAAAGAAATCTAAAGATCAAAATTAACATTGCAAATTGGATCTGTGGCAGCAGATAGTATGCATGCACAGTGATGACTAGTACATGCCGGTACAAACCTGATCAGCCAAAACAACCTGAGAATTAAGTGCTTGATTGGAACTGGTATTGTAATCTGCTCATAAAGAAATTTTTCCTTAGAGAAGATTGATCTAATAATAAATTGCCTATACATGATCAAAATATAATGTCACCATTATCCTTGTAACCTTCAAACTAAGTTTAGATGCTGTGAGGTAACCTACACAGATCTTAAGAATTATCGGAACCCTAATTAGCTCATAAACTTGTAAATATTGTTGAAATAAATAAGATGTATCCCTCAGAATGGTACTCTTAGTTTTCTATCATTCTCTTATATTGTTGTATTCAACCTGACTAAACTGGTTGTTGTGGTTCATAACCTAAACCCTTATTTCCTCGATAAAAATCCAGCTTCACAACTGCAATCAATTGGTTTTATTTGTTACTCATCCATTTGGGAAATGAAATCCAAATGATACTTTCCAACAGAAAGGTTCAAAAAATTGAATTCATACTATAATGTGTCTTTGGGACATTTTATCAAGCAGCTCACGCGCACGGCCAGAGGACCCCAAATTGTTCATGTGCAATACCAAATACAGGACACAGAATTTGAGGGGAAGAAAAAGAAGAAGAAGTGACAATAATGTAGCAAGGTGCTAAATTTGTGGCCTAAAGAATTTGGCGAATCCCCATGGCCGTGTATTTGAAATGGTCACAACTCTAATTTGGAGATGGTTCATTCAGGTGGCAGATCGGTGTTTACCTTAGAATTGCTTCTATGAAGATGGAGGGTGCCAGTTTCTTGTGGCAGAAGGCGGTAGCTAAATCAAAGAGAGTCTTCAATACTGAGGGTGCCCGACCAACAGCTTTCTTTTACAAGTGATTCCAGTTGCTTGGAACGACAAAAAACTTCTCAGAAGCAATAAGATAAACAGTTAAAGTGCAAGAGAGAGTTGAGAGAGGAGGTGAGCTAAGAGCCTGAGAGTAGACGAAGAAAGAAGAGAATGAGGTGGCGGTGTGGCGCTGAGAGTAATCTTGTTGAGTGGGGGAGAAGTAGAGGGGTAATTTCGTCCGATTTTAAAAACAACCAAGCTACAACTAAGGTAAACCCAATCTGATCGGTGGATGCGAGATTTTTACTTTGATTTGCGCTGGAGAACATTTATCCTTTTTTTTTTTCGTTTTAGGCTACTCATTATTATTCATTGTACTTGGTTAAAAATTTGATTGCGTCCAGTTATTATTTGTTTTATCAATTAAAGTTTTCCAATCATTGTATATAATTATTATTAAGTTTAACATGGATTTTTTAATTCAAATTAGTCCACTGAAATTTTTAAATAAGATTTCATTATGTAAAATCTTACATTACTGGTTAATGTCCTCAATTTTCATATTATGTCAATTATTAGTTGACTAATTAAAATAGCAATTTCAACCAATTTTAACATACAAAGGAAATAATTGTAAAACTTTGATTGAAGGATGTGAAATATATAATTGTGGGGCTTAATTGTATACAGGTCCAAATGCAGATTTTTTGTCACCACAATTTTGTTCACATTAATCAAACAATTATTTGAACCCTTAATTTTTTTTTTAATGTAGTGTTTTATTTTTTATTTTGAGTAAAACTATTATAAGTTTAATCTCATCACGATAATATTTTTAACATAAATTTATGTTACCGAATTGGTTTTAAATAATAAATTAATCCAAAAAGTTCAAATTAATATATTCCACGAGTTATGCATTTTATATGCTATATTAATAAACTCTTGAATTTATTTAATATGAAGTTAAATGGAAAAAAAAAAAAAATTAAACACTTAAAAATGAAGTTTTAAACATACATCTAGCTAGTCACTTGACATAGATTGGTAAAAGAATTTAGGTTCATGGTCTAAATATGATTAAATGAGCTTTGAAATTAAGTTTCAAACCTACATTAACTTTACTCGTCAAATAAATTTTCTTTGTAAACATTTTACTTTTAGGCCCTGTTCGGCTGGTGGGTGGGATCGGGAATGGGCACAGGAAAAAAAAAATTTTGAACTAAAAATTACTGTTCACGTGGGAAAAAAAAAATTCACTCTCCAGCGGCAGCCGAACAGGCCCTTAATAAAATTGAGAAATAAAGTAAACTGGGAAGTACCGGTTGCATTAGCTAAACCAGTTGGGCGCGTGGCATCTGAGGTTCAGGCATGCGTTGCGAGTGCTGATCTTGAATGGATGGATAGAAGAAATTATTTTTAAAAAATTCTTAAAAGATATCTTATTCGTTTGATCTTGGATTCATTTCACAGATAATTAAACATCAATAAAATTTGTGCAAAAACAGAAATTCTTTTATGTGGTTACTTCGTATCATTTCATTGATAATGAAACATCAATCAAATTTGTGCATAACATGACAAATAATCTCAAAACCCAGAGAGTTTTGGAGATGTAGCATGTCAGATCTCAAATCTCATAATTGTTTTAACCGAAAGGAAAAAATAATAACCAAAAGAAAAAGAAACAGGAAAGGGAGCTCATAATTTCATCATAGAGAGGAAAGTGGAGGAAATAGAGGAGCTCTGATGCGTGTTATGGTTAAGGTAAATGAGGCAAAGGAAATGCACAGCGACAATAGGAAAAAAAAAGAAGAAGCCAGAATATTCAGTTAATAGAGTAGTGAAAGGCCCAGAGTACATAAAATGATTATCTAAATTCAAATAAGCTATCTTCAACCAAACTCAGCACCTCAATCATTTATTTCACTAATTGTCTGGTTCATGAGATCCCTCGCATCATCATCTCGTCCCATTTTCAAAAGCAGTTCTAATACTGGTGCAGAGGCAGCTAAATCGGGATTCACCCCTTCTTGTTTCATTCTATTCAGCACACACATAGCCTCCTCTACTTTTCTCTTCTTAGCATATGCTTTCAACAAGGGAGTGTAAGTGGAGACATCTGGCACTACATGATTGAGCTGCATTCTATCTAGGATATTCATTACATCATCAATATTACCATCATTTACATAGCCAACAAGTAAAATTCGATATGATACAACACCTGGTTCTATACCTCCCCTTACCATTAAGTCGAGCAATTTTTCAGCTTCCTTGCTTTGTCCTTGTTTGCACAAAGAATCCATCATTGATCCATAAGTAACCTCATTCGGTAAAAAGCCTCGATCAATCATATCCTTGAAAACCCTAATCGACTCTTTCCAACAGCCTAGCTTAGAATATCCATGTATAACACTAGTATATGTGATAAGATCAGGTGTGGCACCTTGATCAAGCATATCATACAATAGTTTCTCTGCCCTGTCGGGTTCCCCCCTCTTGCAAAGTGCATCCACAATTATATTGCATGTCACGGTATTAGGCAATAATCCCTTTGAAACCATCTCATTTAGTAATTCCTTTGCCTTATCTAATTTGTCCAACTTGCAGAGCCCATCTATAAGAGTATTATAGGTATGAACATCAGGATTTGTACCTCTAGAAATCATATTACATAGCAACTCTTTTGCATTGTCAGTTTCCCCCTTCTTGCAAAGTGCATCTATGATGGTATTATAAGTCACAACATCGGGATCATGTCCTTTAGAAACCATGGACTGAAGCATTTCCACTGCCTTGTCCAATTGCCCTTTCTTGCACAACCCATCCACGAGAGTAGTATAGGTCACAACATCAGGTTGAAGTCCTTTAGAAACCATGTAGGACAACAATTCCTCTGCCTTCTCAGTATCTCCTTCCTTGCAGAGGCCATTAATCAGTGAGCTGTATGTGATTACATCTGGCGCAATACCCTTCGAAAGCATTCGCTCAAACAAACTAAATGCTGTACTAATTGCACCTTCTTTACAAAGGCCATCAATCAGTGAGTTGTATGTGACTACATTTGGCACAATACCCTTTGAAATCATTCGCTCAAACAAACTAATTGCCTTACTAACTGCACCTTCTTTACAAAGGCCATCAAGAACAGTGTTGTAGGAGATTACATCAGGTGTGCAGCCCAGCTTTGGCATTTTATTGATTGCCATGGCTATGGCCTCACTAATCCTATTCTGAGAACAAAGGCCCTTAAGTAGTGGATTGAAGATCCTCGCATCACCTCTCTGCCCGCCCTTAATAAACTGCCCCAAGAAAACCAAGCCTAGTCTCGGTCGATTCATTCGGATACAGTAGGAAATCAATATACAATAGGTGCAGATACTGGGCGAGGCTGAGACTATTTTAGGTTGGGTCAAGCGGTTAAAGAGTGAGAAAACAGTTGCATAATGATTGTTCGAGTTCTTCATACGAGTTAAGGCTGTAAAGAGTTGATTAAAGGAAATGATGGACGGTGCCGGGCTCTTAGCGGCCAGCAAGCGATCAAAAAATTGAAGAGCATCTTTCATAGTAAGGGTGCCCGACCGACAGCGTTCTTTTACAAGTGATTCCAGCTGGCGGGTCCCCATGAGCATGTGTTGGAATTGCTCACAACTCAACTTGTAGATGGTTCGGTTGAGGTTGTTGGTAGCCTCACAATATGCGGTGACCCCCTTGTTCAACTATAATAGTGTCCTAAAACTTAATCAATACAAATCCCTACAAAACATAAATGAAAGGATGGTGAATAAATTTTGCATAACATGGCAATTGGTACCAGAACAGTACTTGTTAGGAATCAGTCCAGTACGTGATGTGCACCTTTGCTTAATAGTGATGCTTTCCAGGTTGGTACAATTTCAATCAGATCAGCTACCATGCTGCTAGACTTAAGTACGGTTGGGAACAACCAGATCCCTTTTATGTGTTATACAATGTCAAACTCATTTGTTATATTTCTTATTTGTACTAAGATGGGCTTTATTGTGGGCAGTGAAGGTTGAGTTGGGCTCTTGCCAAAGGGCTTTTTGATCATTTTTTCTGGTTAGGGATTTGGTCAGTGAGCAGGTAAGGAATCAAGAAGCAACACAAGACTCAAAACTTGATAAATAATAAATCATAGTATCATACTAAATGAAGCAAAAGGATAAATAGAGAAGTCCCTAGTAACTTAATTAATTTTCAAGCTCGATACTCCTATACCAGTAATTACTGAGCTTGTAGTGGTCTCAATCAGACAAACTTTGACTTCATGAACCATATTTTAGTAGTTACTTGGGTCTTTTTGTGTTTGCTTTTTGTCCAATTTACAAGTTGGTGCTATGTTGAGGATACTAGAAATAATTCCTACACAACACTAAAAAGGTGAGGTATCCAGACTTGGTACGACTGGACAAATACTGAGTCGATGCCTCTCACAATTTACGAATAAGATTTCTAATACCAGCCTAATTTATGTCCCAACAAACCAATTACTCCTCCCGGAGATAATTAAACGAAAGAAATCTAAAGATCAAAATTAACCTTACAAATTGGATCTGTGATGACCAGTACATGCCGGTACAAACTTGATCAGCTCAAAGAACCTGATATTGGCGTCCTTGATTGCGACTGGTACTGTAACCTGCTTATAAAGATATTATGCTTAAGTAAATACTTGATCAAATAATGAATTGCCTTTTCATGATTCATTATAATATTATGTCACCATTATCTTGTAACCTTCAAACTAAGTTTAGATGCTGTCAGGTAACCTGCACAGATCCTGTGTACTATCAGAACCCTGATAACTCATAAACTAGTACATATTCAAATAAATACAATTGTAGATGTATCCCCCAGAATAATACTTTTAGTGTGTTCTCATTCTCTTACTTTTTGCGTCAACATTACTAAACGGGTTGTTCGTTCATAACCTAAAGTCCTAAACCCCTATTTCCTTCCTAAAAAAACCCAGCTTCACATTTAGAAATGAAAGCTGAATGATGATTTCCAATGGGAAGGTTCAAACATTGAATCCATGCTGTAATATCTCTTTGGGACATTTTATCAAGCAACTTACGTGCACGGTTAGATGACTCCTAAATTGTACAAGTGCAGTACCAAATAAAGGCCACAGAATTTGAGGAAAGAAAAGAAAAAAAAAAAAAAAGTCACCATAATCTAGCAAGGTGCTAAATTTCTGGCCTAGATACGTAGCACCTAAAGGAAGTGGTACAGGAGAGCAAAACTGTTACCATGGTTAAAGAGAGTCTAGTCTGTCTTCTTCATTCTTGCATTTCAGAGAAGAGGTTGAGAGCTGGTTTAGAAAACATGTATGAAGGAGCTTAGCCGTCACAATCTGCTGCCTGAAGCGAGAATATCTTTCAGGGGCATTTTCACAAACAGTTGACGGGCAAGAGAGTTGTATTACACCACATTGAAAAAGGAAGAGAGGAGAGCTGAGGATTGGGGGAAGGGGAAGAGAGTTGTATGGTGCGCTTGGACGAGGTGGAGGGGATTGGGGGATTGGGCAGCGTTAAAATGAAAAGAGAGAGGGGTACTTGTTACTTGTCAGGAGCATTTTGACAAACAGTTGAAGTGCGAGAGAGAGAGAGAGAGGTGAGCTGAGAGTAGAGGAAGACAGGAGTTGCTTTAGTTCAATCGGGGAGAGGGAGCAATTTAGAACAGGCCTTCCTTTGATCGGGATGAAGAACCAATGAATTCAGATCCTCTGTAATACTCGAGAAAATAAAATGAGCTCTCAGCCGGTGAATTTAAATTTACACGAATCGCAAAGCACAAATAATACTGCTCCCTCCAATCACCCGAATATTCACCGGCTGAGAGCTCATTTTATTTTCTCGAGTATTACAGAGGATACTGGTTCAAGAACCAATTTGGTCGGTGGGATTTCAGGGGCGAAAGCGGAAAGATGCGACAAAATCTTTGCTTTCTTTTGGCGATAGTTATACTTATATTGGAGCTCACTGTTCACTAGTAAGTAGTAAGAGCCTTCACCAATGCTACAGTCGTTTTTTGCTTCTTATCATTGTACTTGTTGCGTAACTTGTTAATTTTTTTTGTTCAATCCAGTTTTTTTAATTATTGGACGATAATTTTATCAAATTTCTTAACTCAATTAGCCTTCTAAAATTATTAATTAAGACTTTACTTTATAAAACTTTATATCCTAAAGTCGTCAATTTTGATATTATGTCAATTATTAGTTGACTAATTTAAATATCAATTTGAACAAATCCCAAAATATAAGGAAAATATTATCCCAAAAAAGTTAGAGACTTTGATTGAAAATAGTAAAATAATTGAGGGGCTTAATTGAACACAAGTTCATAAACTTGATTAAACTAAATACAACAAAGTTCAAAATTACAATTAGACTCCTCTCCTCTGGTATGATAAGTCAAATAATATATATTTATTAAATTTTATTGAAAATTTGAAATAGAAGAGGAGCCGTTTGAAGAATTTTTTGAGGACGAAACAGTCGACGAACATACGGGCCAGGAGGAGCCTAATGAGGAAGACCAATGCGAGGAAGACCAGCTTATCAATGAGTACCTTCAATCTGAGATACAACCTCACAATCAGTACATCTCGGACCCATGCATGGAGGACCGTTCTGATTCAGACCCGATGGACGTAGATGTCATTGGAGCTCAAAATTCCACCCAGCAGAGTGCTCTCGAGGCTGAACTGAGGGAATTTCAGGAATCAATTAGGCTTCAAGATGAGGATGAGGCTTACCAAAGTGCAATAAATGACCCGCTCCAGGCACACCTTTTTGAAGATCCAGAAGAAAACCCCGTGCAACTCGGCCAACAACAGCCGTCGCCACCCCACGATACTCAGCAGCGGCCGAGTCCTGTTCTCAGGCGCAGTAGACGCATTAGCGAAAGGGGTGTCACTAAGAAATACGGAGATAAGAGGTCCAAAGCCAGGAAGTACAATGCCAATGCGATAGATGACTCGGGAATCGATCCGACCAGGCAGGCAGAAATGATTAGGGCGCTCCGTGAGGAAGTGTTACCGGAGGTACCACTGGTACAAGGCCTAGCAGATTAGGTCGACCTCTACTGTGGGCTGAAAAAGCATCTAGAAGGGGAAACCTCAAGGGCGCGGGTGGAGGAGCGGGCCCAGGAGGACCCGTTGGTTTCTGTCATCGCCGGCAGGGGAGGCGGCTCCAACTCTCCTATGGCCACGGGAGGAATTGCTCTGGCCTCTGTGACGGCCGCCGTCCCGTTCACTGCAGACGCCGTCGGTACAGGAGGTAGCCCCATCTCAGCTCCGGCAAGCACACAAATCGTGGGGGCAGGGAGTCCGATCCGTTCGGGCATGCATCGCCTGATCGAACCGCCAGCAGAGGCCACTGTTCGGACTGACAAATCGGTCCAGGGGCTGGCGGATCCAATTTCACCAGACCCGCTATCCTACCCTTTCAATTTGGTAGCTGATGATGGAGGGGGCGGGACTTTTAGCGACACAGAGGAAGGACTGGACCTGGAGAGATTTTCGTATGACAGCAAGGAGGAGTCAGTGCTTGGGGCATTTGATTCAGATTCGGACATCGACCTCTCTGATGAAGATGAGGATGATGGAGCTAATTAGTGCTTTTTAATCACTGTTAAGGGTAGTCATGCCTTGGGTAGATGTTAACTTTTGTTATCACCGGAAAATACCCGGTTTATCTGTAACTCTAGCAAGTGCTTTTTGTGTAACTACCTGTTTTAATGAATGAACTCAAATTTCAATTAAGTGTTTTGAATTGGAATGTGCGAGGTCTGAGGGACTCAAAAAAATGTGCGGTTATTAAAGACTTGGTAACCGAGAGTAACCCGGATATTTTTTGCTTTCAGGAGACTAAGTGGAGCTCATGCTCGATTTTTGATTTGAGAAATATTTGTCCTACTAAATTTACAAAATTCGAGGTTTTAAATGCGGAAGGATCAAGGGGAGGCATAGTACTCGCGTGGAGTAACTATTTCTCCCTGGTTCGGTCCTTCACTTTTACTTATACGGTTACATCTATTTTAAAGAGAAGGGGTTTAACATTTATGTGTACAGGAGTCTATGGTCCGCAAGATGACCCGAGCAAACGAATATTTTTGGAGGAACTACAAATGATTAGAGCTATCAATAACTTACCATGGATTATTCTAGGTGATTTCAACCTGTTCAGATCAGTCGATGATACAACGGGCGACCCTAGAAATTTGGGTACCATGATTGATTTCAATAATTTTATAGATATGTCAGCTCTAATAGATGTCCCTCTGCAAGGAAGATTTTTCACTTGGTCAAGTAGGAGACCTAATCCGACTTTCTCCAAGCTGGACAGGGTTTTCCTTTCCGGTCACTGGAACGATCGCGGAGCCTCCTACGACCTCACGGATTTACCGGCGCCAGTTTCTGACCATTCCCCGCTATTTTTGCGGTTAAGACCACACTCAAATTCGCCGAAAAGGCAATTCAGATTCGAGACCTTCTGGCTAAAATATGAAGATTTGAAAGAAGTCGTCGATCTCGCATGGGCATCGGTCACAGCTGCCAACCCGGCGGTCAGGATACAAAGGAAAATTGGGGCAGTGCAGCGTCACCTACAGGTATGGGCGCAGAAAAAATTTGAAAAAAGAGAAACTTATTTAACCAGATCAAAATGGGTCCTGCAGAGCCTCGACAGGGCAGAGGAACGAAGAGTACTAAACTCAATCGAGTTCGGCCTCAGAATTCGATTGAGGGAACACATCTATGAATTAGCGGCCGACAAGGAGGAAAGATGGAAACAGCGATCCGGCTGCAATTGGTTGAAACTCGGTGACAAGAATACAAAATATTTTCATGCGGTGGCAAATGGTAGAAAAAACTTAAACTCAATAGAAACCCTATCGACGGAGGAAGGGACACCGGTAACTGCGGCACAAATGCCAGAGTATCTCAGACAGCATTTTTGTACTCTATTGGGTCATAACAGACTTCACCCTAGGCCATTCGACCTGGCGGGCAAAGTGGGGCCCTCCTCGGCCGACGAATTAAGGTGCCTCGATGACATTTTATCAGAATCAGAAATAATCGATGCCATCAAAGATATGCCAAGGGGTAAGGCAAGTGGCCCAGACGGTCTTCCGATTGAGTTCTACCAGTCTTTTTGGTCTACGGTAAGGTCGGATGTTTTGGACCTCCTCACACAACTAATGTCTAATCGGATAACCATCCGAGGCTTGAATAAGGCGGCGGTAACCCTCATCCCTAAAAAGGTGAACCCGAAGAAGGTAACGGACTACCGACCGATCAGCGTTATCAACACAATAGCCAAATTAGCCACCAAAATCTTAGCTAATAGGCTACGCCCACACCTCCCTAACCTGATCACTAACAATCAGACGGCCTTTGTACAAGGGAGATCCCTCATGGAATCATTTCTTTCGGCCAGAGAATTCCTGAACTTTTGCTCTAAAACTAATCTTCCGGCGATACTCTACAAGGTGGACTTCGAAAAGGCTTTTGATACGGTAGATTGGTGCTTTCTGATGAACCTTTTGATTGAAAAAGGTTTTCCCCCGGGTTGGATCTCCACGGTCCTCAGCGTGTTGCGTACCTCTTCATCAGCTATCCGGGTCAATGGAATTCAAACGAGGTTTTTTATGCATAACAGAGGTTTGCGCCAGGGGGATCCGCTCTCCCCAATGCTCTTCATACTGGTGGCGGACTCCCTTAACATATTTCTACGTAATGCCACGGATATTATGCCACAACGGGCAAGATTGGATCCAGTGACAATCCAGTATGCGGATGACACCTTATTGATCTGCGAGGCGCACCCGATGACCCTCAAAATCATAACTCATGTTCTCAAAAACTACACGGAATTGACGGGCTTAAAGATCAATAAGGAAAAAAGCACCTTCGTCCCAATAGCCGTTCCGCAAAATTTAGTGGGAGTAATTCAGCGCATATTGGCATCCCCGCCGTCACAGTTACCGATAAGGTACTTGGGCTTACCGTTATCGGTCAAGAAGCCAAAAAGGATGGATTACCAACCAATGTTAGCGGCGGTACAACAGCGAATAGAGGGTTGGTCTGCAAATTTACTGTCGTATGGGGGTAAGATTACCTTAGTCAAATCGGTTATGTCTGCAATGCCCCTACATTATATGCAGGCATTCAAGATCCCGGTGGGAGTCATGAAGCACATAGACAAAGCGAGAAGGAATTTTTTATGGAAAGGAAATGACTCATGCAAGGCAATCAACTGCCTGGTAAACTGGGAAAGAGTGTGTCTCATGAAAATTAATGGGGGCCTGGGAATCATAGACCTAACGGTTCAAAACGAGGCTCTCCTAGCCAAGTGGCTGTGGGCAGTGGACAAAAACCCGGAAGGTCTGTGGTCAACTACGGTGTCAGCACTACAGGGGGTGGGGTCGGCGGCAGGCTTACAATCATTGAGGCCGGTAGCTTCGTTCTTTTTAAAGGACCTGGCAAATCTCGGGCACTTCTACTCGTCATCGATACGCCGCAATGGGGGCACTCCGGAATGGAGATGGACGGAAACCAAATTATTCTCCTGTGCATCGGCTTATAAAGCAATGCATCACACGGGGATTATCTCACAAAACCAGAAGAGGCTTTGGAAGATAGCGGCCCCACTCAAAGTAAGGATCTTTATCTGGCTAATGCTGGACAATAAGGTGCTAACTCAGCAAGTTTTAAGGTCAAGGGGGTGCCATGTTAATACAGGTTGCCATCTGTGCTCGGCGGATGTGGTGGAAAATAGGGATCACATTATGTGGGAGTGTATTTATGCGAGGAGATTTTGGATGGGTTTGATGGCACAATACGATATATCCGTACAGGGCGGTGTTGATATCTTATCTATTTGGACATGCGCACGGTCACAAATGACGGCGCTTCAAGATAAAAAATGGAGTGCGATCTGGGCAGCGGGTGCCTGGGGACTTTGGAGGGAGCGGAACAGGAGATTATTTTCGGACAAACAAAAAACGGTGTGCCGTCTCATAATTGATACGTCACTAGAGATTGATAGATGGAGGGCATGCATACAGTTGGGGCCCAATGCGGGTTGGGGTTAGAACACCTCAATTATTTTTCTGTATTAGATCAACTGTAGAGGTTTGAGGGAGCAATTTTACTTTTAATATTTGTGTAAATATAAATTTTCTTTATCAATATATATGTTGTCGGCTATCGCCGCCAACCTTCAAAAAAAGTTTATTGAAAATTTTCTTACTTTAAAACCTTTTGACCATTGCGAGATTCACACAAATCTAAAATTTTAAAGCTTGGTCAACTCTTTTTTTCACAGAATTTGTAGTGAGTAAACTTTCAACTATATTTTTGAAAGAAATTCTTTTTAGGAAGTTCCTAAAAGAAATAAATCTTATTTGTTTGAGCTTTGATCAAATGGTCGAAAGATTTTATTTCTGATAAAATACCTTACTTTCAATTGTTAATTTGATTGATAAAAAATATTATTATTGAAACCTACTTTGTTTGTGTGTTTAGTTGGATTCGAAATATAAAAGGAAATATAAAAGAAAAAATCGAGATGAATTGATAATCGATTAACTTGACAGATATTGAAATATTCTTCGAATTAAATATTTTTTTCAAAAAATAAAATAATAGTTTATTAATATCTTGTTGACCTTGTACATTTTAAAAGAATAGCTTAGAAGCAGCCCAAACTTAGAGTAGAAATTCTCAGCAGAACAAATCAAATTGGACAAATATTTCACAAAGTCACATTTCTCATTACTAAGACATCCAGTGGCATTGATACTTAATAGAACACATCATATTGACATGGTTTCTTAGTTGGCAAATACCAACGTTTAACTGGAGCCCACTTAATATATTATGTAAACTTGTAGTTGTAGGGGATCGCACACAATGAACCCAATTAATAGAATATAAAATATAAGTTGGGAGGATGAGATAATTTAACTCGTGAAATCAAATAATGGATCAAAGATCATTTCACAGAGAAATAAACATCAACCAAATCCGTTAAGAGAGAAATATGCTGCCGAGCAGTACAAGCCCTTCAGTTAATTAGAGTAGTGAAATGCCCAAAGAACATAAAATGATTACCTAGATTAAAAAAAGCAATCTTCAACCAAACTCAGCACTTTAATCATTAGTCTTACTAATTGTCTGCTCCATGAGATCTCTCGCATCATCATCGCGTCCCATTTTCAAAAGCAGTTCTAATACTGGTGCAGAGGCACCCAAATCGGGTTTCACCCCTTCTTTCTTCATTCTGTTCAGCACACTCATAGCTGCGTCTACTTTTCTCTTCTTAGCATATGCTTTGAGCAAGGAAGTGTAAGTAGAGAGATCTGGCGCTACATGATTGAGATGCATTCTATCTAGGATATTCATCACATCATCAATATTGCCATCATTTACATAGCCGAGAAGTAAAATTTGATATGATACAACACCTGGTTTTATACGTCTCCTATACATCAAGTCAAGCAACTTTTGAGCCTCCTTGGTTTGGCCTTGTTTGCACATAGAATCCATCATTGATCTGAAAGTAACCTCATCCGGCAAAATACCTTGATCAATCATAGCCTTGAAAACTCTAATTGACCCTTTCCAACATCCTAGTTTAGAATACCCATTTATAACACTAGTATATGTGATAAGATTAGGTGTGACACCTTTATCAATCATATCATACAGTAGTTTCTCTGCCCCGTCAGTTTCCCCCCTCTTGCAAAGTGAATCCACAATTATATTGCATGTCACGGTGTCAGGCAATATTCCCTTTGAAACCATCTCATTCAGCACCTTCTTTGCCTTCTCTACTTTGTTCATTTTGCGGAGCCCATCTATAAGAGTATTATAAGTACGAACATTAGGATTTGTACCTCTAGAAATCATATTACATAGCACCTGCTCTGCGTTTTCAGTATCCCCCTCCTTGCATAATGCATCTATGATGGTATTATAGGTCACAACATTGGGATCATGTCCTTGAGAAACCATGGACTGAAGCATTTCCACTGCCTTGTCCAATTGCCCTTTCTTGCACAACCCATCCACGAGAGTAGTATAGGTCACAACATTAGGTTGAAGTCCTCGAGAAACCATGTAGGACAACAGTTCCTCTGCCTTTTCAGTATCTCCTTCCTTGCACAGGCCATTAATCAGTGAGCTGTATGTGATTACATTTGGCACAATACCCTTTGAGTGCATTCGGTCAAACAAACTAAATGCTTTACTCATTTCACCTTCTTTACAAAGGCCATCAATAACAGTGTTGTAGGAGATCAAGTTTGGTGTGAAGCCCACCTTAGGCATTTTGTTCAACACCATGGCTACGGCCTCACTAATCCTATTCTGAGAACAAAGGCCCTTAAGTAGCGGATTGAAGATCCTCGCATCACCTCTCTGCCCGCCCTTAATAAACTGCCCCAAGAAAACCAAGCCTAGTCTCGGTCGATTCATTCGGATACAGTAGGAAATCAATATACAATAGGTGCAGATACTGGGCGAGGCTGAGACTATTTTAGGTTGGGTCAAGCGGTTAAAGAGTGAGAAAACAGTTGCATAATGATTGTTCGAGTTCTTCATACGAGTTAAGGCTGTAAAGAGTTGATTAAAGGAAATGATGGACGGTGCCGGGCTCTTAGCGGCCAGCAAGCGATCAAAAAATTGAAGAGCATCTTTAATAGTAAGGGTGCCCGACAGACAGCGTTCTTTTACAAGTGATTCCAGCTGGCGGGTCCCCATGAGCATGTGTTGGAATTGGTCACAACTCCACTTGTAGATGGTTCAGTTGAGGTTGTTGGTAGCCTCACAACATGCGGTGACCCCCTTGTTCAACTATGATAGTGTCCAAAAACTTAATCAATACAAATCCCTACAAAACATAAATGAAAGGATGGTGAATAAATTTTGCATAACATGGCAATTGGTACCAGAACAGTACTAGTTAGGAATCAGTCCAGTACATGATGTGCACCTTTGCTTAATAGTGATGCTTTCCAGGTTGATACAATTTCAATCAGATCAGCTACCATGCTGCTAGACTAAGTACTGTTGGGAACAACCAGATCCCTTTTATGTGTTATATAATGTCATACTCATTTGTTATACTTCTTATTTGTACTAAGATGGGCTTTATTGTGGGCAGTGAAGGTCAAGTTGGGCTCTTGCCAAAGGGCTTTTTGATTATTTTTTCTGGTTAGGGATTTGGTCAGTGAGCAGGTAAGGAATCAAGAAGCAACACGAGACTCAAAACTTGATAAATAATAAACCATAGTATCAAAAGGCTAAATAGAGAAGTCCCTAGTAACTTAATTAATGTTCAAGCTCGATACTGCTATACCAGTAATTACTGAGCTTGTAGTGGTCTCAATCAGACAAACTTAGACTTCATGAACCATATTTTAGTAGTTACTTGGGTCTTTTTGTGTTTGTTTTTTGTCCAATTTACAAGTTGGTGCTATGTTGAGGATACTAGAAATAATTCCTACACATCACTAAAAAGGTGAGGTATCCAGATTTGGTACGACTGGACAAATACTGAGTCGATGCCTGTCACAAATTACGAATAAGATTTCTAATACCAGCCAAATTTATGTCCCAACAAACCAATTACTCCTCCCGGAGATAATTAAACGGAAGAAATCTAAAGATCAAAATTAACCTTACAAATTGGATCTGTGATGACCAGTACATGCCGGTACAAACTTGATCAGCTCAAAAGAACCTGATATTGGAGTAATTGATTGCAACTGGTACTGTAACCTGCTCATAAAGATATTATGCTTAAGTAAATACTTGATCAAATAATGAATTGCCTTTTCATGATTCATTATAATATTATGTCACCATTATCTTGTAACCTTCAAACTAAGTTTAAATGCTGTGAGGTAACCTGCACAGATCCTATGTACTATCAGAACCCTAATAACTCATAAACTAGTACATATTCAAATAAATACAATTGTAGATGTATCCCACAGAATAATACTTTTAGTGTGTTCTCATCATCTTACTTTTTGCGTCAACGTTACTAAATGGGTTGTTCGTTCATAACCTAAAGTCCTAAACCCTTATTTCCTTCCTAAAAAAACCCAGCTTCACATTTAGAAATGAAAGCTGAATGATGACTTCCAATGGGAAGGTTCAATTTTGAATCCATGATGTAATATCTCTTTGAGACATTTTATCAAGCAACTTACGTGCATAGTTAGATGACTCCTAAATTGTACAAGTGCAGTACCAAATAAAGGACACAGAATTTGAGGAAAGAAAAGAAAAAAAAAAAGTCACCATAATCTAGCAAGGTGCTAAATTTCTGGCCTAGATACATAGCACCTAAAGGAAGTGGTACAGGAGAGCAGAACTGTTACCATGGTTAAAGAGAGTCTAGTCTGTCTTCTTCATTCAGGTATAACTTATAAGAACCGTGGTAGCCTCAAAACTGCTCATAGTTTGAGGAGAGAGGTTGGCTGCAAGGGCCTTACTGAATGTGAGCTATAATTAATCAATGGATTACCTACAAAACAAAACAAAAAAATGAAAGAACAGTGAATGGATTTTGCATAAAGTAATAAATTATTGCAGGTCAGTACAATAGGTTGGTACCACACTATTTACTGTACTAGTTAGGCCTCAGTATTCTGGAGCTAGCCCTCTGTACAGTACATGACGTGTGTTTAATGGCAATGCACAATGTAAATAGTCCAACACAATTAGGTACAGTCTAGCAAGCACGATTTCAATCAGATCAGCTACCATGTTATTAGGCTACAGTTTGGTACTGCTGCCAGATGTCTATTTAGTGCTACACATTTATGCCTTTTTAAATTTGTGCTTAGATAGGTATAGCAAAGGACAGTTGTATAATCAAATTGAGTTCTTCCACAAGGGATTTTTGGTCATTTGACAGCCAGAGATATGGTCAATACATCAAAAAGCTAAATAGACAACTACTATTTACTTCATTAATTTTATGAGTTCAGTACTCCTATACCAGTCCCTACTGAACTTGTAGTAATCTGTTTCAAACCAGCTTAAACACCAGAGTTTAGTAGTCAACTGGGACTGTTTTTGCTCACTTTACACATTGGTTCTATGTTGAGCCTGTAGTAATCATGATGCTTACTTAAGAGATATGCTTGATCCAAGAATGGATTTCATTTATTGAAGTAAATAGCTTCACCACTATATATGCGTGTAACCTCGAAATAAGTTTAGCTCCAGAGTGATAATCACCACAAATCCTAAATACTTTCAGAACTGTAATTAGCTCATACAACTAGTAAATATGTAAATAATACAACTAGGAAGTAGTAACCAATAAAAAAAATTAGCTCAGAAGTCAGAATGGTATTCGTAGTGTGCTCTCATTCTCCTATTTTTTGTATGTAAGATGACTAAATTGGTTGCTTGCTCATATAGTTGACTACATTGCAATGCACTCCAAGGACAATAAGGTGTGTGTACAAGTATACATTGGCCAATTTTAGCTCTAACCCAACTTTTAAATAATAGTGGTTTATGATGCTTAACTTAATTACCAGAATTATAGGGGCCAAAACTGTAGTGAATTGGTTTTGTGCCTGTACCAATCATCTATTTGACTAAAATAGCAAAGGATACTTCCCATCCATTCCATGAAAAGACTTGACAAATTGAATTCCAGACTGTAACATCTCTGGACATTTTCCCAAGCAACTTGCATGCACAGTCACCACCATCTACCAAAGTGCTAAATTTCAGGCCTAAAGAAACTAGCATAGGAACACAGAGCCCTTACCACAGTCAGTGAGAGACTAGTCTGTCTTCTTTCGTTTGGAAGAAGATGCAGAGCGCTTCTTTCATAAAACTGGGGCTTGGAGCGACAATACTTCTCAGAAGCAATTTGACAAACAGTTGGAGTGCAGAGAGAGTTGAGAAAGGAGGTGATGAGGCGGCGATGAGGCGGCGGTGTGGCGCTGGGAGCAATTTAGTTGAATGGGGGAGAGAAGTAGAGTAGAGTGGTAGTGGAGTTGGATTTTAAAAAAGGCCTTACGCTTACTTTGATCGGAATTCGGAATGAAGCCAATTTGGGGGAGAAGTAGACTCTCGTCCAATTTGGATCAACCTCTACTGAATTGTGGGTTCGCTTTCCTGGTTTCTGATTACGGTCTAGTAGAATAGGTCCAGATGGTGAAACTACAGTATTTCCAGATTCTCTCAAGTAAATAAGTAATTAAAGTTTTGAGTTCAGATCCGAACTGTTCGATTAAAATTTGAGCTAATCCGGTCGTGCCAAACGAGATTTAACGGTCCAGATCTAAACACAAAATCCGACTGACTTTAGGTGATATGAATTCGTTACGGGATCGGATCCTCTGAATAGTAAAAAAATTCCAAAAAATATAAAATTTGGTCTCCAAGCACATTTTAATATAGATTGACATCTAACGTTTTGGAAATGTCGTTTGAAGTCGGATTGATAGGTTTTTGAGTTAAGCTCACGGAGAGCTTGGTGAGCGTAAGAGCACCTTAGTTCTACTCTGATATATATATATATATAGAGTCCGACTAGGCTACTCCATGGAGTAAAACGACTTGGTACTCCACGCCATATCTTCATTTTCAAAGTTCAAATAGTCGATTCGAACCTTCCAACATGTTCTCCATATTGAAATGTGCTTGGAGATCAAATTTTACATTTTTTGGAATTTTTTTACTATTTATTAAGCCACTTTGAAAATCTGAAAATCCTTATGAACAGTAAAAAACAGTAAAAATTTCTGGACCGCCGGATCAGTGATTTTCAAAGTGGCTTAATAAATAGTAAAAAAATTCCAAAAAATGTAAAATTTGGTCTCCAAGCACATATCAATATGGAGAACAACTTGAGCGGTTCGGATCGGTCGTTTGGATTTTCAAAATGGAAATAATGAGGCGTGGAGCACCAAGTCGTTTTACACCATGGCTTAGCTAAGCCCAGCACTATATATATATATATATAGAGGAGGGATCCAATTACACCTTTTTTGGTGACACATCATGACACCGTTTTTTATATAGGTCAATTTTGCAATTTCAAAATCCAAACAGTCGATCCGAACTGTTCAACATGATCACCATATTAAAATGTACTTGGAGATCAAATTTTACATTTTTTTGAATTTTTTTACTATTTATTAAGATGGTTACAAAATCGCTGTTTTTCAATGGTCTGAAAACAACGATTTTTGTAACCATCTTAATAAATAGCAAAAAAATTCAAAAAAATTCAAAATTTGATCTCCAAACATATTTTAATATATCCATCATGTTGAACGGTTTGAATCGACTATTTGGACTTTGAAAATGGTAGGTGTCAAAGTGTGTGACCAAAAGAGGTGTAATCGGATCCCTCCTCATATATATATATATATATAGAGAAGAGAACTAGGGTGTTCCTAAGCTCACCAAACCCTTCTGTGAGCTCGACTCTAAAACCTATCGAATTGACTTCAAACGACATTTTCAAACCGTTAGATGTTCAATCTATATTAAAATGTACTTGGAGACCAAATTTTGCATTTTTTGGAATTTTTTTACTCTTTATTAAGATGGTTTGAAAATCGGTGTTTTCCAATGGTGCAAAATTTTAATAAAAACAGCAATTTTCAAACCATCTTAATAAATAGTAAAAAAATTCCAAAAAATGTAAAATTTGGTCTCCAAGCACATTTTAATATAGATTGAACATCTAACGATTTGAAAATATCGTTTGAAGTCAATTCGATAGGTTTTAGAGTCGAGCTCACGTAGGGCTTGGTAAGCTTAGGAACACCCTACTTCTACTCTATATATATATATATATATAGAGAGAGAGAGAGAGAGAGAGAGAGAGAGAGTGTGGCTAAGCTCAAAACGTTTGCACCAAGGGTTTGGTGCAAACGATTTGTTTTTGAATTTTTGAAGTCCAAACGGTCGATCCGAACCGTTCAAGTTGTTCTCCATATTGAAATGTGCTTGGAGACCAAATTTTACATTTTTTGGAATTTTTTTACTATTTATTAAGCCACTTTGAAAGTTGCTGATCACACGGTCCAGAATTTGATTGCACTGTTTTTACTGTTCACCCGAATCAGCAACTTTCAAAGTGGCTTAATAAATAGTAAAAAAATTTCAAAAAATGTGAAATTTGGTCTCCAAGCACATTTAATATGGATTAAATATCTAACGGTTTGGATCGACCATTTGGATTTTGCAAATAAGAGAACCAAAACGTTTGCACCAAGGGCTTGGTGCAAACGTTTTGAGCTTAGTCACACTCTCTCTCTCTCTCTCTATATATATGATAAAATCGGATTGTTTAGATTCAGATTGGATTAAAAATCCGGATTGAATAAGAATTATTTGTTAAAGTCATCAAATTTGATATTATATAAACTAAAAATTGACTAATTTCCTCAAAAAAAAAAACTATTAGTTGACTAATTAAAACACCAATTTGAATTAAGCCCTCAATACTAAGGAAGCTAGAATAGGGTTAAAATGCATCATTGGTTTTGTGCTCCAACTATATATACTCCACATCTCTATCTCTGTTTTCAAAATTCAAACAGTTGATCCAAACCGTTCAACATGATATCCATATTAAAATGTGCTTAGAGACCAAAGTTTATTTTTTGAAAATATTTTATTATTTTTTTAGATAGGTACAATATCATTGTTTTTCGATGGTCTAGAAACATTGATTTTGTACCTACCTAAAAAAATAGTAAAACATTTTCAAAAAATATAAAATTTGGTCTCTAAGCACATTTTAATATGGAGATCATGTTCAGCAGTTCGGATTGACTGTTTGAACTTTGAGAATAGAGATATAAATGTGTGTTATGGTTGAGGCACAAAACCAATAGTACATTTTAGCCCTAATAATCTTTAAGAAAAAGTTAAGACCGAGATCAAAGGATGTAAAATAATTGAGGAGCTTAAATGAATAACTAAATACAACTGAAAGTTCAAAATCTGACTTTAATTTTATTTTACATTTTTATATATATGATTGATGAAGGAATGAAGTTGATTTGCGACAACTATTAGCAAGTCTGGATGCTGAGTTTTTGTCACCAAGTTTTTGTTCCCGTTAATCGGATAGCTATTTCACCCCTTAAATCAAATAACTATTAGCAGTACCATAGATAAATTTTCACAAAGTTCAAAATCTAACATCTTAACAAACTACGCTTTTTATTTTCAAAGAAAATTTGAGTTTTGATGAAAATTTCTTCAAGTATAAGGGAAATTTGGGTTATTTTTTGGATAAATTTGTACATTTTTAGAGAGATTTTGTCACCTCAAACACCATTGTTTTGTTGCCACACTTCAAACATGCTTCTTTATTTTGTATGATTACTTGTCAGTCAGTTCAAACCCATATTATATCCAAATTCATTGTAGATAATATATTCCAAGAAAACCATCAAGTACAGTTGTTGTTAGCAAATACATTCATGCGTCTATTTTTAACAAACAGAGAAAATAAGAACATTATGTGTATCCCTAGCATTTCGCCATTGAAAATTTCAGAAGTTTTTCTAATTTCATCAGAACTAAAATGATATATGTTTTTTTTTTTAAATTTAAGAAATGATACATGTTGAAGTTGTAATTTACATGATGATTGCACATGTTTTCAGTGCATATTGGTTTCAACCATGCACGCATGCACATCCTTCAACCTTACAATTCATAGCTATGTTATTCCGATACTTCCTATATAGTTCTGTATCTGTATCTGATACATATCGATACACGTATTGTATCGTATCGGCCGATACCCGTATTGTACAAGTTTACACCCCCAAAATTTATAGCCGAATTGTATAAATCAATTTCAATGGAGTCAAATTTTACACCCCCATATAAAAGAGGAAAAAGCAGTACAACATTCACTACTAGAATTCTCACTTTTTCCAAGGGTAAGTTTAGCTTTTTCCAAGGGTAGGAGAGGCCGTCAGAAATAAAATGGTGTTTTCTGACGCAGTTCTGACACACTTAACATTTCCAACGGCACGCTGACGGAAATAGTTGCGCATGGAAATCCCTGTTGTCTGCCCTTGGAAATGTCTCATGTCTACCCTTGGAAATACTTTTGGATGACCCATGACCCGCCAAACAAATCAAATACTATTTTATATTGATAGCCCATGGAAATAGTTGACTCCATGCCCTTGGAAATGTTTTGGAAGTTGTAACACATATTATTTCCATGAGCTACCCTTGGAAATGTTTTGGTTATTATGTTTGTATTATTTTATAATGAAGGCGCACGGAAATACTTGGGTACTATACCCTTGGAAATGTTTCATTGATATAGTTAATATTATTTTATAGCTATACTAATTATTTCCATAGGGCTACCGTTGGAAATGTTTAGCTCCTGGAGACAGAAGCATTTTCATTTATTGAGATCTCCCTTTTAATGTTGAACATTCCATTAACACAGAATTTAATCCCAAAACGAGAGGCAATAATTAATAAAACAAAATAATTTATATAACACATCATAATAAATAAGAAAAGCACTGACTTAAGATAGTGATTTAGTGATATCATCACTATTGATAACAAAATAATTGTAACATTACTTGACAATAAGAGTCTTCAAGCAAACAGTATACATCACCAAATTAGTACCAAAAACATAAAATATAGGACATAACCCTAATTCATCTAGATTCCAAAAACCAACTAATTAAGTCACTATATATCTCATTTATAAAAAAAAGATCTTTCAAAAGATTTCATTAACATTTGCCTAATCCATCCCCACATCCCTAATTAGAAACCTATTCGTGCCTCACTAATTGTCGCGTCGTTTTTTCTTTTGAGGGAAGTATTTGTTTCGCTTCCCTCCATTTTTGTTAGTATTTTCCCATATTCTCTTGCTTATTCTCAAGCGAACCCAAGCCCGGACATCATCAATATCATAGATAGGTCCGTAAGGCTCTTCATCATCAGAATCAGATTCATCATCCGATGAAGATAAGACAATGACAGGTGGCGGGGCAACATGTCGCCACTCGATTAACTAAGGGTTTGGATTTGTGAGTGGATTGAATCGATTAGGCGGTGGTATAATCTGGAGTGGGGTGCGGGGTCCCGACGGATTGACTTGTTCACACCGCAATTTGGTGTACCCCCGAATACAGCCGCATATGAGAAGTCCCTGTGTGACATCTCGTTTTCATTTTTTTGAATTTCGGGCACCCTGTAATTTGGAGTATTTCAGCATACTGCCTCTGGGAATTCCCTGTATTCAGGCATTTTTTATTTTTCCTGTTACTTTTTGTTCACACCGTATTTTGGTGCTTCCCCGCATACAGCCGCATATGAGAAGTCCCTGTGTGACATCTCGTTTTCATTTTTTTGAATTTCGGGCACCCTGTAATTTGGAGTATTTCAGCATACAGCCGCCTATGAGAATTCCCTGTAATCAGTCATTTTTTATTTTTCCTGTTAATTTTTGTTCACACCGCATTTTGGTGTTTCCCCGCATACAGCCGCATATGAGAAGTTCCTGTTTGACATCTCGTTTTCATTTTTTTGAATTTCGGGCACCCTGTAATTTGGAGTATTTCAGCATACAGCCGCCTATGAGAATTCCCTGTATTCGGTCCCTTTTTCTTTTTCCTGTTAATTTTTGTTCACACCGCATTTTGGTGTACCCCCGCATACAGCAGCATATGAGAAGTCCCTGTGTGACATCTCGTTTTCATTTTTTGAATTTCGGGCACCCTGTAATTTGGAGTATTTCAGCATACAGCCGCCTATGAGAATTCCCTGTATTCAGTCCCTTTTTCTTTTTTCTGTTAATTTTTGTTCACACCGCATTTTGGTGTTTTCCCGCATACAGCCGCATATGAGAAGTCCCTGTTTGACATCTCGTTTTCATTTTTTTGAATTTCGGGAACCCTGTAATTTGGAGTATTTCAGCATACAGCCGCCTATGAGAATTCCCTGTATTTAGTCCCTTTTTCTTTTTCCTGTTAATTTTTGTTCACATCGCATTTTGGTGTACCCCCGCATACAGCTGCATATGAGAAGTCCCTGTGTGACATCTCGTTTTCATTTTTTTGAATTTCGGGCACCCTGTAATTTGGAGTATTTCAGCATACAGCCGCCTATGAGAATTCCCTGTATTCAGTCCCTTTTTCTTTCTCCTGTTAATTTTTGTTCACACCGCATTTTGGTGTACCCCCGCATACAGCTGCATATGAGAAGTCCCTGTGTGACATCTCGTTTTCATTTTTTTGAATTTGGGGCACCCTGTAATTTGGAGTATTTCAGCATACAGCCGCCTATGAGAATTCCCTGTATTCAGTCATTTTTTATTTTTCCTGTTAATTTTTGTTCACACCGCATTTTGGTGTTTCCCCGCATACAGCCGCATATGAGAAGTCCCTGTTTGACATCTCGTTTTCATTTTTTTTGAATTTGGGGCACCCTGTAATTTGGAGTATTTCAGCATACAGCCGCCTATGAGAATTCCCTGTATTCAGTCATTTTTTATTTTTCCTGTTAATTTTTGTTCACACCGCATTTTGGTGTTTCCCCGCATATGAGAAGTCCTTGTTTGACATCTCGTTTTCATTTTTTTGAATTTCGGGCACCCTGTAATTTGGAGTATTTCAGCATACAGCCGCCTATGAGAATTCCCTGTATTCAGTTCCTTTTTTTTTTCCTGTTAATTTTTGTTCACACCGCATTTTGGTGTACCCCCGCATACAGCTGCATATGAGAAGTCCCTGTGTGACATCTCGTTTTCATTTTTTTGAATTTCGGGCACCCAGTAATTTGGAGTATTTCAGCATACAGCCGCCTATGAGAATTCCCTGTATTCAATCCCTTTTTCTTTTTCTTGTTAATTTTTGTTCACACCGCATTTTGGTGTTTCCCCGCATACAGCTGCATATGAGAAGTCCTTGTTTGACATCTCGTTCTCATTTTTTTGAATTTCGGGCACCCTGTAATTTGGAGTATTTCAGCGTACAGTCGCCTATGAGAATTCCCTGTATTCAATCCATTTTTCTTTTTGCTGTTAATTTTTGTTCACACTGTATTTTGGTGTACCCCCGCATACAGCTGCATATGAGAAGTCCCTGTGTGACATCTCGTTTTCATTTTTTTGAATTTGGGGCACCTTATAATTTGAAGTATTTCGGCATACAGCCGCTTATGAGAATTCCCTGTATTCAGTCATTTTTTATTTTTCCAGTTAATTTTTGTTCACACCGCATTTTGGTGTTTCCCCGCGTACAGCCGCATATCAGAAGTCCCTGTTTGACATCTCGTTTTTATTTTTTTGAATTTCGGGCACCTTGTAATTTGGAGTATTTCAGCATACCGCCGCCTATGGGAATTCCCTGTATTCAGTCATTTTATTATTTTTAATGTTAATTTTTGTTCACGCCACATTTTGGTGTTTCCCCGCATACAGCCGCATATTAGATGTCCCTGTTTGACATCTCGTTTTTATTTTTTTGAATTTCAGGCACCCTGTAATTTGGAGTATTTCAGCATACAGCCGCCTATGAGAATTCCCTGTATTCGGTCCCTTTTTCTTTTTCCTGTTAATTTTTGTTCACACCTCATTTTGGTGTACCCCCGCATACAGCCGCATATGAGAAGTCCCTGTGTGACATCTCGTTTTCATTTTTTTGAATTTCGGGCACCCTGTAATTTGGAGTATTTCAGCATACAGCCGCCTATGAGAATTTCCTGTATTCAGTCCCTTTTTCTTTTTCTTGTTAATTTTTGTTCACACCGCATTTTGGTGTTTCCTCGCATACAGCTGTATATGAGAAGTCCTTGTTTGACATCTCGTTTTCATTTTTTTGAATTTCGGGCACACTGTAATTTGGAGTATTTCAGCATACAGTCGCCTATGAGAATTCCCTGTATTCAATCCATTTTTCTTTTTGCTGTTAATTTTTGTTCACACTGTATTTTGGTGTAACCCCGCATAGAGCTGCATATCAGAAGTCCCTGTGTGACATCTCGTTTTCATTTTTTTGAATTTGGGGCACCCTATCATTTGGAGTATTTCGGCATACAGCCGCCTATGAGAATTCCCTGTATTCAGTCATTTTTTATTTTTCCAGTTAATTTTTGTTCACACCGCATTTTGGTGTTTCCCCGCGTACAGCCTCATATGAGAAGTACCAGTTTGACATCTCGTTTTCATTTTTTTGAATTTCGGGCACCCTGTAATTTGGAGTATTTCAGCATACCGCTGCCTATGGGAATTACCTGTATTCAGTCATTTTATTATTTTTAATGTTAATTTTTGTTCACGCAGCATTTTGGTGTTTCCCCGCATACAACCGCATATTAGATGTCCCTGTTTGACATCTCATTTTTATTTTTTTGAATTTCAGGCACCCTGTAATTTGGAGTATTTGGGCATACAGCCGCCTATGATAATTCCCTGTATTCCGTCCCTTTTTCTTTTTCCTGTTAATTTTTGTTCACACCGCATTTTGGTGTACCCCCGCATACAGCCGCATATGAGAAGTCCCTGTGTGACATCTCGTTTTCATTTTTTTGAATTTCGGGCACCCTGTAATTTGGAGTATTTCAGCATACAGCCGCCTATGAGAATTCCCTGTATTCAGTCATTTTTTATTTTTCCTGTTAATTTTTGTTCACACCGCATTTTGGAGTTTGCCCGTATACAGCCCCATATGAGAAGTCCCTGTTTGACATCTCGTTTTCATTTTTTGAATTTCAAGCACCCTGTAATTTGGAGTATTTCAGCATACAGCCGCCTATGAGAATTCCCTGTATTCAGTCATTTTTTATTTTTAATGTTAATTTTTGTTCACACCGCATTTTGGTGTTTCCCCGCATACAGCCGCATATTAGAAGTCCCTGTTTGACATCTCATTTTTATTTTTTTGAATTTCGGGCACCCTGTAATTTGGAGTATTTCAGCATACAGCCGCCTATGAGAATTCCCTGTATTCAGTCCCTTTTTCTTTTTCCTGTTAATTTTTGTTCACACCGCATTTTGGTGTACCCCCGCATACAGCTGCATATGAGAAGTCCCTGTGTGACATCTCCTTTTCATTTATTCAAATTTCGGGCACCCTGTAATTTGGAGTATTTCAGCATACAGCCGCCTATGAGAATTCCCTGTATTCAGTCATTTTTTATTTTTCCTGTTAATTTTTGTTCACACCGCATTTTGGTGTTTTCCCGCATACAGCTGCATATGAGAAGTCCTTGATTGATATCTCGTTTTCATTTTTTTTGAATTTCGGGCACCCTGTAATTTGGAGTATTTCAGCATACAGCCGCCTATGAGAATTCCCTGTATTCAGTCCCTTTTGTTTTTCCCAGTGTTCTAAATAGCGCGCTATAGCGGCGCTATAGCGTTTTTGGACCCCAAACGCTACGCTACGACATCAAAATGCGCTATTTGCGTTACGGCCGCTATAGCGGCCGCTACAACACTATAGCGGTCCGCTACAGCGCTATTTGCGCTATACAATATGGATTTTTTTTTAAGCAATTTATATGGGTTTTAAATAAAGATAAAAAAAATCTCAAACCAAAATTGAATTTGTTGCTACTTGCTACAAATAAATCAATTTGAAATTGGGAATAGAAATTGAAATTTGAATAGAAAAATTGTCCAAACCGGAATTAAAATTTGAATAGAAAAAAAAATAGATTATGTCATGAATCATGATACTTAAGATATTTTTAATAGGAAAAAACGATAGTTTATGATATTACTATGGATATTTTGAACCGCAATTTGGACTTTGTACGGGTTCAATATGAATATTATAATTTCTTAATTACTTTGGTGTTATTTATTGTTCTATGAGACCTTAGATAATGTTGATATTTAGTACAAATTTTGAATATACGAAATGTAAAAAAAAAACGCTATTTGGAATAGCTTCCGCTATAGCGACGCTATTCGCTATAGCTTTTTTTTTAGCCTTCCCGCTACGACGCTATAAACGCTATTTAGAACCTTGGTTTTTCCTGTTAATTTTTGTTCAGACCGCATTTTGGTGTACCCCCGCATACAGCTGCATATGAGAAGTCCCTGTGTGACATCTCGTTTTCATTTTTTTGAATTTCGGGCATCCTGTAATTTGGAGTATTTCAGCATACAGCCGCCTATGAGAATTCCATGTATTCAATCATTTTTTATTTTTCTTGTGAATTTTTGTTCACACCGCATTTTGGTGCATACCGCATACAGCCGCATATGAGAAGTCTCAAAGACGGCTGTATGTTGAAATACTCCAAAATTACACGGTGTCCGTAATTCAAAAAAATGAAAACGAGATGTCACACAGGGACTTCTCATATGCAGCTGTATGTGGGGATACACCAAAATACGGAGTGAACAAAAATTCACAGGAAAAAGAAAAAGGGACTCAATACATGGAATTCTCATAGGCGGCCGTATGCTGACATAATCCAAATTACAGGGTGTCTGAAATTCAAAAAAATGAAAATGAGATGTAACACAAGGTCTTCACAGATGTGGCGATACGCGGGGATACACCAAAATACGGAGTGAACAATAATTAACAGGAAAAAGAAAAAGGTCCTTAATACTGGGAATTCTAATAGTCGGCCGTATTATGAAATACTCCAACTTACAGGGTGGCTGAAATTCAAAAAAATTAAAACGAGAAGTAAAAGAGGGACTTCTCATTTACGGCTGTATGCGGGGATACACCAAATTACAGAGTGAACAAAAATTAAAAGGAAAAAGAAAAAGGGCCTCAATACAGGAAATGCTCATAGACGGCTGAATGCTTAAATACTCCAAAATTACAGGGTGTCCAAAATTCAAAAAAATGAAAACGAGATGTAACACAGGGACTTCTCATATGTGGCTGTATGTGGGGATATACCAAAATACGGAGTGAACAAAAATTCACAGGAAAAAGAAAAAGGGACTCAATATATGGAATTCTCATAGGCGGCCGTATGCTGAAATACTCCAAATTACAGGGTGTCCGAAATTCCAAAAAATTAAAACGAGAAGTAAGACAGGGACTTCTAATTTATGGCTGTTTGCGGGGATACACCAAAATACGGAGTGAACAAAAATTAAAAGGAAAAAGAAAAAGGGACTCAATACAGGTAATTCTCATAGACGTCTGTATGCTGAAATACTTCAAAATTACAGGGTGGTCAAAATTAAAAAAAATGAAAACAAAATGTAACACAGGGACTTCTCATATACGGCTGTACGCGGGGATACACCAAAATACGGAGTGAACAATAATTAACAGGAAAAAGAAAAAGGTCCTCAATACTGGGAATTCTCATAGGCGGCCGTATGCTGAAATACTCCAAATTACAGGGTGGCCGAAATTCAAAAAAGTTAAAACGAGAAGTAAGACGGGGACTTCTCATTTACAGCTGTATGCGGGGATACACCAAATTACGGAGTGAACAAAAATTAAAAGGAAAAAGAAAAAGGGCCTCAATACAGGAAATTCTCATAGACGGCCGTATGCTGAAATGCTCCTAACTACAGGGTGTCCAAAATTCAACAAAATAAAAACGAGATGTAACACAGGGTCTTCTCAGATGCGACTGTATGCGGGGATACACCAAAATGCGGAGTGAACAAAAATTAAGAGGAAAATGAAAAAGGGTCTCAATACAGGAAATTATCATAGACGGCTGTATGTTGAAATACTCCAAAATTACAGGGTGTCTGAAATTCAAAAAAATGAAAACGAGATGTAACACAGGGACTTCTCATATGCAGCTGTATGCGGGGTTACACCAAAATACGGATTGAATAATAATTAACAGGAAAAAGAAAAAGGTACTCAATACTGGGAATTCTCATAGGTGGCCGTATGCTGAAATACTCCAAATTACAGGGTGTCCGAAATTCAAAAAAATAAAAACGAGATGTAACACAGGGTCTTCTCAGATGCGGCTGTACGCGGTGATACACCAAATTGCGGAGTGAACAAAAATTAAAAGGAAAAAGAAAAATGGCATCAATACAGGGAATTCTCATATACGGCTGTATACTGAAATACTCTAAAATTACAGGGTGTCCGAAATTCAAAAAAATGAAACCGAGATGGAACACAAAGACTTCTCATATGCGGCTGTATGCGGGGATAGACCAAAATACGGAGTGAACAAAAATTCACAAGAAATAGAAAAATGGACTCAATACATGAAATACTCCAAAATTACAGGGCGTCTGAAATTCAAAAAAATAAAAACAAGATGTAACATAGGGTCTTCTCAGATGCGGCTCTACGCGGGGATACACCAAATTGCGGAGTGAACAAAAATTAAAAGGAAAAGAAAAAGGGCCTCAATACAGGATTACAGGGTGTCCGAAATTCAAAAAAATTAAAACGAGATGTAACACAGGGACATCTCCGTATGCGGCTGTATGCGGCTGTACGTAGGGATACACCAAATTGCGGAGTGAACAATAATTAACAAGAAACAGAAAAAGGTCCTCAATACTGAGAATTCTCATAGGCGGCCGTATGCTGAAATACTCTAAATTACGGGGTGGACGAAATTCAAAAAAAATAAAACAAGAAGTAAGACAGGGACTTCTCATTTACGGCTCTATACGGGGATACACGAAAATGCAGAGTGAACAAAAATTAAAAGGAAAAAGAAAAAGGGCCTCAAAACAGGGAATTCTCATAGGCGGCCGTATGCTGAAATACTCTAAAATTACAGGGTGTCTGAAATTCAAAAAAATAACAACGAAATTTAACACAGGGACTTCTCTTATGCTGCTGTATGCGGGGATACACCAAAATACGGAGTAAACAAAAATTCACTGGAAAAAGAAATATGGACCCAATACAAGGAATTCTCATCGGCGGCTGTATGCTGAATACTCCAAATTACATGGTGTCCGAAATTCCAAAAAATGAAAACGAGATGTAACACAAGGATTTCTCAAATATGCGGCTGTATGCGGTAATAGACCAAAATACGAAGTGAACAAAAATTCACAGGAAAAAGAAAAATAGACTCAATACATGGAATTCTCATAGGCGGCCGTATGATGAAATACTCCAAATTACAGGGTGTCCGAAATTCAAAAAAATGAAAACGAGAAGTAACACAGGGTCTTCTCAGATGCGGTTGTACGCGGGGATACATCAAAATACGGAGTGAACAATAATTAACAGGAAAAATAAAAAAATCCTCAATACTGAGAATTCTCATAGGCGGCCGTATGCTGAAATACTCCAAATTACAGGGTTGTCGAAATTCAAAAAAAATAAAACGAGAAGTAAGACAGGAACTTCTCATTTATGGCTCTATACGGGGATACAACAAAATACGGAGTGAACAAAAATTAAAAGGAAAAAGAAAAAGGGCCTCAATACAGGGAATTCTCATAGGCAGCCGTATGCTGAAATATTCCAAAATTACAGGGTGTCCGAAATTCAAAAAAATAAAAACGAGATGTAACACAAGGACTTCTCGTAAGCGGCTGTATGCGGGGATACACCAAAATACGGAGTGAACAAAAATTCACAGGAAAAAGAAATATGGACTCAATACATGGAATTCTCATAGGCGGCCGTATGCTGAATACTCCAAATTACAGGGTGTACAAAATTCAAAAAAATGAAAACGAGATGTAACACAGGGACTTCTCATATGGAGCTGTATGCGGGGATACACCAAAATACGGAGTGAACAAAAATTCACAGGAAAAAGAAAAATTGACTCAATACAGGGAATTCTCATAGGCGGCTGTATACTGAAATACTCCAAAATGACAGAGTGAACAAAAATTAAAAGGAAAAAGAAAAAGGGCCTCAATACAGGAAATTCTCATAGACGGCCGTATGCTGAAATACTCCAAAATGACAGGGAGTCCGAAATTCAAAAAAATAAAAACTAGATGTAACACAGGGTCTTCTTAGATGCCGCTGTATGCGGGGATACATCAAAATACGGAGTAAACAATAATTAACAGGAAAAAAAAGGTCCTTAATACTGGAAATTCTCATTGGCAGTCGTCTATGAGAATTACCTGTATTGAGGCCCTTTTTCTTTTTCCTTTTAATTTTGGTTCACTCTGCAATTTGGTGTATACCTGTATGCAGCCGTAAATGAGAAGTCCCTGTCTTACATCTCGTTTTCATTTTTTTAAATTTCGGACACCCTGTTAATTTGGAGTATTTCAGCATACGGCCGCCTATGAGAATTCCCAGTATTGAGGACCTTTTTCTTTTTCCAGTTAATTATTGTTCATTCCGTATTTTGATGTATCCCCGCATATAGCCTCATCTGAGAAGACCCTGTGTTACATCTCGTTTTCATTTTTTTGAATTTCGGACCCCTGTAATTTGGAGTATTTCAGCATACGGCCGCCTATGAGAATTTCATTTATTGAGTCCCTTTTTCTTTTTACTGTGAATTTTTGTTCACTCCGTATTTTGGTGTATCACCGCATAGAGCCGCATATGAGAAGTCCCTGTGTTACATCTCGTTTTCATTTTTTTTGAATTTCGGACACCCTGTAATTTTAGAATATTTCAGCATACAGCCGTCTATGAGAATTCCCTGTATTGAGGCACTTTTTCATTTTTTCTTTTAATTTTTGTTCACTCCGCAATTTGGTGTATCCCCGTATACAGCCGTAAATGAGAAGTCCCTGTCTTACTTCTTGTTTTCATATTTTTGAATTTCGGCCATACTGTAACTTGGAGTATTTCAGCATACGGCCGCCTATGAGAATTTCCAGTATTGATGACCTTTTTCTTTTTCCTGTAAATTATTGCTCACTCCGTTTATTTATGTATCTGCGTGTACAGCCGCATCTGAGATGACCCTGTGTTACATCTCGTTTTCATTTTTTGTTAATTTCGGACATCCTGTAATTTTGGAGTATTTCAGCATACAGCCGCCTATGAGAATTCCATGTATTGAGTCCCTTTTTCTTTTTCCTGTGAATTTTTGTTCACTCCATATTTTGGTGTATCCCCGCATACAGCCGCAAATAAGAAATCCGTGTGTTACATTTTATTTTTATTTTTTTTAATTTCGGACACCCTGTAATTTTGGAGTATTTCAGCATACAGCCGTCTATGAGAATTTCCTGTATTGAGGCCCTTTTTCTTTTTCCTTTTAATTTTTGTTCACTCCGCAATTTGGTGTATCCCCGTATATAGCCGTAAATGAGAAGTCCCTTTTGTTCACTCCGTATTTTGGTGTATCCCCGTCTACAGCCGCATCTGAGAAGACCCTGTGTTACATCTCGTTTTTATTTTTTGAATTTTGAACACCCTGTAATTTGGAGTATTTCAACATACCGGCGTCTATGAGAATTCCATGTATTGAGTCCCTTTTTCTTTTTTCCTGTAAATTTTTGTTCACTCCGTATTTTGGTGTATCCCCTCATACAGCCGCGTATGAGAAGTCCCTGTGTTACATCTCGTTTTCATTTTTTTGTATTTCGGCTACCCTGTAATTTAGAGTATTTCAGCTTACGGCCGCCTATGAGAATTCCCAGTATTGAGGACCTTTTTCTTTTTTCTTTTAATTTTTGTTCACTCCGTATTTTGGTGTATCCCCGCATACAGCCGTAAATGAGAAGTCCCTATCTTACTTCTCCTTTTAATTTTTTAGGATTTCGGCCACCCTGTAATTTAGAGTATTTCAGCATACAGCCGTCTATGAGAATTACCTTTATTGAGGCCTTTTCTCTTTTTCCTTTTAATTTATGTTCACTCTGCAATTTGGTGTATCCCTATATACAGCCGTAAAAGAGAAGTCCCTGTCTTAATTCTCGTTTTAATTTTTTTGAATTTCGGCCACCCTGTAATTTTGAGTATTTCAGCATACGGCCGCCTATGAGAATTCCCAGTATTGAGGACCTTTTTCTTTTTCATTTTAATTTTTGTTCACTCCGTATTTTGGTGTATCCCCGCGTACAGCCGCATATGAGAATTCCCTGTGTTAAATCCCATTTTCATTTTTTTGAATTTCGGACACCCTGTAATTTTGGAGTATTTCAGCATACAGCCGCCTATGAGAATTCCCTGTATTGAGGCCCTTTTTCTTTTTCCTTTTAATTTTTGTTCAATCCGCAATTTGGTGTATCCCCGCATACAGTCGTAAATGAGAAGTCCCTGTCTTACTTCTCGTTTTAATTTTTTTGAATTTTGGCCACCCTGTAATTTAGATTATTTCAGCATACGGCCGCCTACAAGAATTCCCAGTATTGAGGATCTTTTTCTTTTTTCCTTGAAATTTTTGTTCACTCTGTATTTTGGTGTATCCCCGCGTACAGCCGCACCTGAGAATTCCCTGTGTTACATCTCGTTTTTATTTTTTTGAATTTCGGACACCTTGTAATTTGGAGTATTTCAGCATACGGCCGCCTATGAGAATTCTCAGTATTGAGAACCTTTTTCTTTTTCCTGTTAATTATTGTTCACTCCATATTTTGTTGTATCCCCGCATACAGCCGCATCTGAGAAGACCCTGTGTTACATCTCGTTTTTATTTTTTTAATTTCGTACCCCTGTAATTTGGAGTATTTCAGCATACGGCCGCCTATGAGAATTCCATGTATTGAGTCCCTTTTTGTTTTCCTGTGAATTTTTGTTCACTCCGTATTTTGGTGTATCCCCGCATACAGCCGCATATGAGAAGTCCCTTTGTTACATCTCATTTTCATTTTTTTGAATTTCGGCCACTCTGTAATTTAGAGTATTTCAGCATACGGCCGCCTATGAGAATTCTCAGTATTGAGGACCTATTTCTTTTTCCTTTTAATTTTTGTTCACTCCTTATTTTGGTGTATCCCCGCGTACAGCCGCACCTGATAATTCCCTGTGTAACATCTCGTTTTTATTTTTTTTCAATTTCGGACACCCTGTAATTTGGAGTACTTCAGCATACGGCCGCCTATGAGAATTCTCAGTATTGAGGACCTTTTTCTTTTTCCTGTTAATTATTGTTCACTCCGTATTTTGATGTATCCCCGCATACAGCCGCATCTGAGAAGACTCTGTGTTACATCTCGTTTTCATTTTTTTGAATTTCGTACCCCTGTAATTTGGAGTATTTCAGCATACGGCCGCCTATGAGAATTCCAAGTATTGAGGACCTTTTTCTTTTTCCTTTTAATTTTTGTTCACTCCGTATTTTGGTGTATCCCCGCGTACAGCCGCATCTGAGAATTCTCTGTGTTACATCTCGTTTTCATTTTTTTGAATTTCGGACACCCTGTAATTTTGGACTATTTCAGCATACAGCCGCCTATGAGAATTCCCTTTATTGAGGCCCTTTTTCTTTTCCTTTTAATTTATGTGCACTCCGCAATTTAGTGTATCCCCGCATACAGCCGTAAATGAGAAGTCCCTGTCTTATTTCTCGTTTTAATTTTTTTGAATTTCGGCCACCCTGTAATTTAGAGTATTTCAGCATACGGCCGCCTATGAGAATTCCCAGTATTTAGGACCTTTTTCTTTTTCCTTTTAATTTTTGTTCACTCCGTATTTTGGTGTATCCCCGTGTACAGCCGCATCTGAGAAGACCCTGTGTTACATCTCGTTTTTATTTTTTGAATTTTGTACACCCTATAATTTGGAGTATTTCAGCATACAACCGCCTATGAGAATTCCATGTATTGAGTCCCTTTTTCTTTTTCCTGTGAATTTTTGTTCACTCCGTATTTTGGTGTATCCCCACCTACAGCAGCATATGAGAAGTCCCTGTGTTACATCTCGTTTTCATTTTTTTGAATTTCGGACACCCTGTAATTTTGGAGTATTTCAGCATACAGCCGCCTATGAGAATTCCCTGTATTGAGGCCCTTTTTCTTTTTCCTTTTAATTTATGTTCACTCCGCAATTTGGCGTATCCCCGCATATAGCCGTAAATGAGAAGTCCCTGTCTTACTTCTCGTTTTAATTTTTTAGGATTTCGGCCACCCTGTAATTTAGAGTATTTCAGCATACAGCCGCCTATGAGAATTCCCTGTATTGAGGCCCTTTTTCTTTTTCCTTTTAATTTATGTTCACTCCGCAATTTGGTGTATCCCCGCATATAGCCGTAAATGAGAAGTCCCTGTCTTACATCTCGTTTTAATTTTTTAGAATTTCAGCATACGGCCGCCTATAAGAATTTCCAGTATTAAGGACCTTTTTCTTTTTTCATTTAATTTTTATTCACTCCGTATTTTGGTGTATCCCCGCGTACAGCCGCATCTGAGAATTCTCTGTGTTACATCTCGTTTTGATTTTTTGAATTTTCAACACCCTGTAATTTGGAGTATTTCAGCATACAACCGCCTATGAGAATTTCCTGTATTGTTCTTTTTCTTTTTCCTTTTAATTTATGTTCACTCCGCAATTTGGTGTATCCCCGCATACAGCCGCATATGAGAAGTCCCTGTGTTACATCTCGTTTTTATTTTTTTGAATTTCGGACACCCTGTAATTTTGGAGTATTTCAGCATACAGCCGCCTATGAGAATTCCCTGTATTGAGGCCCTTTTTCTTTTTCCTTTTAATTTTTGTTCAATCCGCAATTTGGTGTATCCCCGCATACAGCCGTAAATGAGAAGTACCTGTCTTACTTCTCGTTTTAATTTTTTTGAATTTTGGCCACCCTGTAATTTAGAGTATTTCAGCATACGGCCGCCAATGAGAATTCCCAGTATTGAGGACCTTTTTCTTTTTCCTGTTAATTATTGTTCACTCCGTATTTTGGTGTATCCCCGCGTACAGCTGCATCTGAGAAGACCCTGTGTTACTTCTCGTTTTCATTTTTTTGAATTTCGGACACCCTGTTATTTTGGAGTATTTCAGCATACAGCCGCCTTTGAGAATTCCCTGTATTGAGGCCCTTTTTCTTTTTCCTTTTAATTTATGTTCACTCCGCAATTTGGTGTATCCCCGCATACAGCCGCAAATGAGAAGTCCCTGTCTTACTTCTCGTTTTAATTTTTTTGAATTTCGGCCACCCTGTAATTTAGAGTATTTCAGCATACGGCCGCCTATGAGAATTTCCAGTATTGAGGACTTTTTTTCTTTTTTCTTTTAATTTTTGTTCACTCTGTATTTTGGTGTATCCCCACGTACAGCCGCATCTGAGAATTCTCTGTGTTACATCTCGTTTTTATTTTTTTGAATTTCGGACAGCCTGTAATTTGGAGTATTTCAGCATACAACCGCATATGAGAATTCCCAGTATTGAGGACCTGTTTTTTTTCCTTTTAATTTTTGTTCACTCCGTATTTTGGTGTATCCCCGTGTACATCCGCATCTGAGAAGACCCTGTGTTACATCTCGTTTTTATTTTTTGAATTTCGAACACCTTGTAATTTGGAGTATTTCAGCATACGGCCTATGAGAATTCCATGTATTTAGTCCTTTTTAATTTTTTCCTGTGAATTTTTGTTCACTCCGTATTTTGGTGTATCCCCGCCTACAGCAGCATATGAGAAGTCCCAGTGTTACATCTCGTTTTCATTTTTTTTGAATTTCGTGCACCCTGTAATTTTAGAGTATTTCAGCATACAGCCGCCTATGAGAATTCCCTGTATTGAGGCCCTTTTTCTTTTTCCTTTTAATTTATGTTCACTCCGCAATTTGGTGTATCCCCGCATACAGCCGTAAATGAGAAGTCCCTGTCTTACTTCTCGTTTTAATTTTTTTGAATTTCGGCCACCCTGTAATTTAGATTATTTCAGCATACGGCCGCCTATGAGAATTTCCAGTATTGAGGACCTTTTTCTTTTTCCTTTTAATTTTTTTTCACTACATATTTTGGTGTATCCCCTGTGCCACATCTGAAAAGACCCTGTGTTACATCTCGTTTTTATTTTTTGAATTTCGACACCCTATAATTTGGAGTATTTCGGCATACAGCAGCTTATGAGAAGTCCATTTATTGAGTCCCTTTTTCTTTTTCCTGTGAATTTTTGTTCACTCCGTATTTTGGTGTATCCCCGCCTATAGCAGCATATGAAAAGTTCTTGTGTTACATCCCATTTTCATTTTTTTGAATTTCGGACACCTGTGTTAGAGTGTTGCTACTTGTTTTATAGTGTGGAGATCTACTGTAGTGCTCCCTTGTCATAGTCGAGTGACTTCCTCGCTTGTAGGGCATTTAAGGGGCTCACCGTCTCAAGCGTTTCCGCTCACATCTGAACATAGCTGTGTGACAATCCTCTGCGTAGGTCTCTCCAGCTCGAGCTTCTAGACTCAACTTTGTACACGAGTTAGGCCGTGACTTTGCACCTTCGTTGCGCTCACGTGTCACGTATTATCATTTCTTTTTTGGGTAATAGGAAAGGGGCACCGATGAGGTTGCTCTACTATGGAGACGTAGGCATTTTACGCCGAACTCTGTTAACTTCTCGCGTGTCAAATTTCTCTAAACTCTACTCTATTTACTTTATTTGCACACGCTTGTATGATTGAATTGATTGACTCGTTAATTTAGAGCGTAAACCAAAAAACAACTAAAAGTTTTTAAGACTACCAATTCACCCCCCCCCCCTCTAGGTGCCGTTAGGGACAACAATACTGGTTGTCTTTCATGTCAAACTGGTTGTATTTCATCTTCTTCTAGTAGTACTTCATGTTCTACTACTTGTATTTCATTTTATATTGGTTGTCTTTCATCTATTTCTAATTGTTCTTCACCTTCTAATAGTTATATTTCATCTTCTTCTAGGTATCATTCGCCTTGTATTGGTTGTCTTTCATCATCTACTAGTTGTCTACTGGTTGTCTTTTATCTTCTTTTAGTTGTATTTCATCTTCTTAAAGTTGTCCTTTATCAGGTGCTTGCTGTCTTTCATTTTTTACTACTTGTCTTTGTGGTTCCACAAGTTGGTTTTTATCGTCTACTACATGTTGTATTTCATTTTCTTCAAGATGAATCTCATGTTCTACTTGTTGTTTTTGTCTACTACAGGTTGTATTTCAACTTTTTTCTAGTTCTATTTTATTTTCTACTGGTTGTCTTTCATTTCTACTAGTTGTCTTTCGTCTACCAAAGGTTGTATTTCACCTTCTTCTAGTTGTATTTTATCTTCTTCAAGTTGTCTTTCCCCCTTGTACTGATTGTGATTCTTGTTCTACTAGTTGGCTTTTATCGTCTACTACTTGTTGTCTTTCATGATCTACTTGTTGTTTCGTCCACTACAGGTTGTATTTCATCTTCTTCTAGTTGTATTTCATTTTCTACTGGTTGTCTTTCATGTTCTACTAATTGTCTTTCGTCTACTACAGGTTGTATTTCATCATCTTCTAGTTTTACTTCATACTCTTCTAGTTGTGTTTCATCTTCTTCAAGTAGTCTTCCAACTTGTACTGGTTGTCTTTCATGTTCTGCTAGTTGTATTTCATCTTCTTCTACTTGTCTTTCACCTTGTACTGGTTGTCTTTCATGTTCAGCAAGTTGTATTTCATCTTATATTGGTTGTCTTTCATCTTCTTCTAGTTGTCCTTCACCTTCTAATAGTTGCATTTCATCATCTTCTAGTTGTCTTTCGCTTTGTATTGGTTGTCTTTCATCATCTACTAGTCGTCTACTGGTTGTCCTTTATCAGGTGCTTGTTGTCGTTCGTTTTTTACTACTTGTCTTTGTTGTTTCACAAGTCAATTTTTACGTCTACTACATGTTGTATTTCATATTCTTCTAGATGAATTTTGATGTTCTTCTAGTTGTTTTCGTCTACTACAGGTTGTATTTTATCATCTTCAAGTTGTCATTGACGTTCTACTTGTTGTTTCTTCAACTACAGGTGTATTTCATCATTTTCTAGTTCTGTTTCATTTTGTACTAGTTGTCTTTCATGTTCTACTAGTTGTTTTTTGTCTACTACAGGTTGTATTTCACCTTCTCTAGTTATATTTCATATTATTCTAGTTGTATTTCATCTTCTTCAAGTTGTCTTTCCCCCTTGTACTAATAGTGTTTCTTGTTCTACTAGTTGGCTTTTATCGTCTACTACATGTTGTATTTCATCTTCTTCTAGTTGTCTTTCATGTTCTACTTATTGTTTCGTCTACTACATGTTGTATTTCATTTTCTACTGGTTTTCTTTCATGTTCTATTGGTTGTCTTTCGTCTACAACAGGTTGTATTTCATCATCTTCTAGTGGTACTTCATACTCTTCTATTTGTATTTCGTCTTCTTCAAGTAGGCTTCCAACTTGTACTGTTTGTGTTTCTTTTTCTACTAGTTGTATTTCATTTTCTTCTAGTAGTCTTTCACCTTGTGCTGGTTGTCTTTCATATTCTACTAGTTGTATTTCATCTTATATTAGTTGTTTTTCTATTTGCTTCTAGTTGTCTTTCACCTTCTAGTAGTTGTATTTCATCTTCTTCTAGTTGTCTTTCACCTTGGATTGGTTGTCTTTCATGTTCTACTAGTTGTCTACTGGTTGTCTTTCATCTTCTTTTAGTTGTATTTAATCTTCTTGAATTTGTCATTTATCTTGTACATACAACTGTTTCATTTTTTTACTACTTGTCTTTGTTGTTCTACAAGTTGGCTTTTATTTTCTACTACATGTTGTATTTCATGTTTTTCTAGATGTCTTTCATGTTCTACTGTTGTTTTCGTCTACTAAGGTTGTATTTCACCTTCTTCTACATGTATTCATCTTCTTCTAGATGTCTTTCATGTTCTACTTGTTGTTTTCGTCTACTACAGCTTGTATTTCATCTTCTTCTAGTTGTCTTTCATGTTCTTCTTGTTGTTTCGTGTACTAGCTACATGTTGTATTTCATCTTTTTCTAATTGTATTTCATTTTCTAGTCATTGTCTTTCATGTTCTACTAGTTTTCTTTCGTCTGCTACAGGTAGTATTTCACCTTCTTCTCGTTGTATTTCTTATTATTATTGTTGTATTTCATTTTCTTCTAGTTGTCTTTCTCCTTACTCTGATTGTGTTTCTTCTTCTACTAGTTAGTTTTTATCATCTACTACATGTTGTATTTTATCTTTTACTTGTTGCTTGTCATGTTCTACTTGTTGTTTCATCCACTACATGTTGTATTTCATCTTCTTCTAGTTATATTTCATTTTCTACTGGTTGTCTTTCATGTTCTACTGATTGTCTTTCGTCTACTACAGGTTGTATTTCATCATCTTCTAGTTTTACTTCATACTCTTCTAGTTGTGTTTCATATTCTTCCAGTTGTCTTTCACCTTGTACTGGTTGTCTTTCATATTCTGCTAGTTGTATTTCATCTTATATTGGTTGTCTTTCATCTTCTTCTAGTTGTCCTTCACCTTCTAATAGTTGTATTTCATTTTCTTCTAGTTGTCTTTCGCCTTGTATTGGTTGTCTCTCATCATCTACTCGTTGTCTACTGGTTGTCTTTTATCTTCTTTTAGTTGTATTTCATCATCTTGAAGTTGTCATTTAACTTGTACTTGTTGTCTTTCATTTTTTACTACTTGTCTTTGTTGTTCTACAAGTTGGCTTTAATCGTCTACAACATGTTATATTTCATCTTCTTCTAGATGTCTTTCATGTTCTACTTGTTGTTTTCGTCTACTACAGCTTGTATTTCATCTTCTTCTACTTATATTTCATCTTCTTCAAGTTGTCTTCCATGTTCTACTTGTTGTTTCGTCTACAACAGGTTGTATTTCATCTTTTTCTAGTTCTATTTCATTTTCTACTGGTTGTTTTTCATGTTCTACTAGTTGTCTTTCGTCTACTAGAGGTTGTATTTCACCTTCTTCTAATAGTATTCCATATTATTCATTGTGTTTCATCTTCTTCAAGTTGTCTTTCCCCCTTGTACTGATTGTGATTCTTCTTCTACTAGTTGGCTTTTATCGTCTACTACTTGTTGTATTTCATCTTCTTCTAGTTGTCTTTCATGATCTACTTGTCGTTTCGTCCACTACAGGTTGTATTTCATCTTCTTCTAGTTGTATTTCATTTTCTACTGGTTGTCTTTCATGTTCTACTGATTGTCTTTCGTCTACTACAGGTTGTATTTCATCATCTTCTAGTTTTACTTCATACTCTTCTAGTTGTGTTCCATCTTCTTGTAGTAGTCTTTCACCTTGTACTGGTTGTCTTTCATGTTGTACTGGTTGCATTTCATCTTCTTCTACTTGTCTTTCACCTTGTACTGGTTGTCTTTGATGTTATACAGTTGTATTTCATCTTCTTCTAGTTGTCTTTCGCCTTATTTGGTTGTCTTTCATCTTCTATTAGTTGTCTTTCACCTTGTATAGATTGTGTTTCTTGTTCTACTAGAAGAAAATGAAAAACAACCAATATAAGATGAAATACAACTAGTAGAACATGAAAGACAACAAGTACAAGGTGAAAGACTACTAGAAGAAAATGAAACACAACTAGTAGAACAAGAAACAGTACAGGTTGAAAGACTTCTAGAAGAGTATGAAGTACCACTAGAAGATGATGAAATACAACCTGTTATAGACGGAAGACAACCAGTAGAACATGAAAGAAAACCAGTAGAAAATGAAATACAACATGTAGTAGACGAAACAACAAGTCGAACATGAAAGACAACTAGAAGAAGATGAAATACAATATGTAGTAGACGATAAAAGACAACTAGTAGAACAAGAAAACTATTAGTACAAAGGGGAAAGACAACTTGAAAAAAATGAATTACAACTAGAATAATATGAAATATAACTAGAAGAAGGTGAAATACAACCTCTAGTAGACAAAAGACAAATAGTAGAACATGAAAGACAACTAGTACAAAATGAAATAGAACTAGAAAAGATGAAATACAACCTGTAGTTGAAGAACAACAAGTAGAACATGAAAGACAACTAGAAAAAGATGAAATACAACCTGTAGTAGACGAAAACAACAAGTAGAACATGAAATTCATCCTGAAGAAGATGAAATACAACATGTAGTAGACGATAAAAACCAACTTGTGGAACCACAAAGACAAGTAGTAAAAACTGAAAGACATCAAGCACCTGATAAAGGACAACTTCAAGAAGATGAAATACAACTAAAAGAAGATGATGAAAAACAGCCAATACAAGGCCAATGACAACTAGAACAAGATGAAATATAACTATGAGAAGGTGAAGAACAATTAGAAGAAGATGAAAGACAACCAATATAATATGAAATACAACTAGCACAACATGAAAGACAACCAGTATAAGGTAAAAGACAACTAGCAGAACATGAAAGACAACCTGTACAAGGTGAAAGATAACTGGAAGAATATGAAACACAACTAGAAGAGTATGAAGTAAAACTAGAAGATGATGAAATACAACATGTAGTAGACGAAACACAATAAGTAGAACATGAAAGACAATCAGTAGAAAATAAAATACAACTAGAAGAAGATGAAATACAACCTGTAGTGGATGAAACAACAAGTAGAACATGAAAGGCAACAAATAAAAGATGAAATACAACATGTAGTAGACGATAAAAACCAACTAGTAGAAGAAGAAATACAATCAGAGTAAGGAGAAAGACAACGAGAAGAAAATGATATACAACAAGAATAATAAGAAATACAACGAGAAGAAGGTGAAATACTACTTGTAGCAGACGAAAGAAAACTAGTAGAACATGAAAGACAATGACTAGAAAAAGATGAAATACAACATGAAGTACACGAAACAACAAGTAGAACATGAAAGACAACTAGAAGAAGATGAAATACAAGTACAAGAAGATGAAATACAAGCTGCAGTAGACGAAAACAACGAGTAGAACATGAAAGACATCTAGAAGAAGATGAAATACAACCTGTAGTAGACGAAACCAACAGTAGAGCATGAAAGACATCTAGAAGAACATGAAGTAGACAATAAAAGCCAACTTGTAGAACAACAAAGACAAGTAGTAAAAAAATGAAACACAACATGTACAAGATAAATGACAAATTCAAGAAGATTAAATACAACTAAAAGAAGATGAAAGACAACCAGTGGACAACTAGTAAAACATGAAAGACAAACAATCCAAGGTGAAAGACAGAAGAAGATGAAATACAACTACTAGAAGGTGAAAGACAACTAGAAGAAAAAGAAAAACAACCAATATAAGATGAAATACAACTAGTAGAACATGAAAGACAACCAGTACAAGGTGAAAGACTACTAGAAGAAAACGAAGTACAACTAGTAGAACAAGAAACACAAACAGTACAAGTTGGAAGGCTACTTGAAGAAGACGAAATACAAATAGAAGAGTATGAAGTACCACTAGAAGATGATGAAATACAACCTGTTGTAGACAAAAGACAACCAGTAGAACATGAAAGAAAACCAGTAGAAAATGAAATACAACATGTAGTAGACGAAACAACAAGTAGAACATGAAAGACAACTGGAAGAAGATGAAATACAACATGTAGTAGATGATAAAAGCTAACTATTAGAACAAGAAACACTATTAGTACAAGGGGGAAAGACAACTTGAAGAAGATGAAATACAACTGGAATAATATATAACTAGAAGAAGGTGAAATACAACCTGTAGTAGACAAAAAACAACTAGTAGAACATGAAAGACAACTCGTACAAAATGAAATAGAACAATAAAAAGATGAAATACAACATGTAGTTGAAGAGACAACATGTAGTTGAAGAAACAACAAGTAGAACTTGAAAGACAACTAGAAGAAGATGAAATACAACCTGTAGTTGACGAAAACGACAAGTAGAACATGAAATTCATCTAGAAGAAGATGAAATAAAACATGTAGTAGATGATAAAAACCAACTTGTGAAACAAAAATGACAAGTAGTAAAAAATGAAGGACAACAAGCACCTGATAAAGGACAACTTCAAGAAGATGAAATACAACTAAAAGAAGATAAAAGACAACTAATACACGACTAGTAGATGATGAAAGACAGCCAATACAAAGCGAAAGACAATTAGAAGAAGATGAAATACAACTATTAGAAGGTGAAGGACAACTAGAAGAAAATGAAAGACAACCAATATAAGATGAAATACAACTAACAGAACATGAAAGACAACCAATGCAAGGTGAAAGACAACCAATATAAGATGAAATGCAACTAGCAGAACATGAAAGACAACCAGTACAAGGTGAAATACTACTGGAAGAAGATGAAACACAACTAGAAGAGTATGAAGTAAAACTTGAAGATGACGAAATACAACCTGTAGTAGACGAAAGACAATCAGTAGAACATGAAAGACAACCAGTAGAAAATGAAATACAACTAGAAGAAGATGAAAACCTATGGTGGATGAAACAACTTGTGGATTACAACTAGAAAAATATGAAATACAACATGTAGTAGACAATAAAAACCAACTAGTGGTGTCATCTTCTTCTAGTTGTCTTTCACCTTGGATTGGTTGTCTTTCATGTTTTACTAGTTGTCTACTGGTTGTCTTTCATCTTCTTTTAGTTGTATTTAATCTTCTTGAATTTGTCATTTATCTTGTGCTACATGTTGGCTTTTATCGTCTACTACATGTTGTATTTGATCTTCTTCTAGATGTCTTTCATGTTGTACTTGTTATTGTGGTCTACTACAGGTTGTATTTCATCTTCTTCTACTTGTATTTCATCTTCTTCTAGTTGTCTTTCATGATCTACTTGTTGTTTCGTCCACTACTTGTTGTATTTCATTTTCTACTGGTTTTCTTTCATGTTCTACTGGTTGTCTTTTGTCTACTACAGGTTGTATTACATCATCTTATGGTAGTCTTTCAACATGTACTGTTTGTTTTTCATGTTCAACTAGTTGTATTTCAATTTCTTTCAGTAGTCTTTCACCTTGTACTGGTTGTCTTTCATGTTCTACTAGTTGTATTTCATCTTATATTGGTTATTTTTCATTTTCTTCTAGTTGTCTATCACCTTCTAATAGTTGTATTTCATGTTATTCTAGTTGTCTTTCACCTTCTATTGGTTGTCTTTCATGTTTTACTAGTGTCTACTGGTTGTCTTTCATCTTCTTTAGTTGTATTTAAATCTTCTTGAATTTATCATTTATCTTGTATATGTTGTCTTTCATATTTTTACTACCAGTCTTTGTTGTTCTACAAGTTGGCTTTTATCGTCTACTACATGTTGTATTTCATCTTCTTCTAGATGTCTTTCATGTTCTACTTGTCATTTTCGTGTACTACAGGTTGTATTTGATCTTGTTCTACTTGTATTTCAGCTTCTACTTCATGTTTTCGTCTACTACAGCTTGTATTTCATATTCTTGTACTTGTATTTCATCTTTTTCTAGTTGTCTTTCATGTTCTTCTTGTTGTTTCGTCTACTACAGGTTGTATTTCATTTTGTACTGGTTGTCTTTTATTTTCTACTAGTTGTATTTCAGCTTCTTCTCGTTGTATTTCTTATTATTCTTGTTTTATTTCATTTTCTTCTAGTTGTCTTTCACCTTACTCTGATTGTGTTTCTTCTTCTACTAGTTGGTTTTTATCGTCTACTACATGTCTTATTTCGTCTTTTACTTGTTTTCTTTCATGTTCAACTGATTGTCTTTTGTCTACTACACGTTGTATTTCATCATCTTCTAGTTTTACTTCATTCACTTCAAGTTGTGTTTCATCTTCTTCTAGTAGTCTTTCAACATGTACTGGTTATCTTTCATGTTCTGCTAGTTGTATTTCATCTTATATTAGTTGTCTTTCATCTTCTGGTAGTTGTCCTTCACCTTCTAATAGTTGTATTTCATTTTCCTCTAGTTGTCTTTCACCTTGTATTGGTTGTCTTTCATGATGTACTAGTTGTCTACTGGTTGTCTTTTATCTTCTTTTAGTTGTATTTCATCTTCTTGAAGTTGTCCTTTATCAGGTACTTGATGTGTTTCATTTTTTACTAGTCATTGTTGTTCCACAAGTTGGTTTTTATCGTGTACTAAATGTTGTATTTCATCTTCTTCTAGATGAATTTCATGTTCTACTATTTGTTTTCGTCTACTACAGGTTGTATTTCATCTTCTTCTAGCTGTCTTTCATGTTCTAATTGTTGTTTCGTCAACTATAGGTTGTATTTCATCTTTCTGTAGTTCTATTTCATTTTGTACTAGTTGTCTTTCATGTTCTACTAGTTGTCTTTCGTGTACTACAGGTTGTATTTCATCTTTTTCTATTGTATTTCATTTTCTACGGATTGTCTTTCATGTTCTACTAGTTGTCTTTCATCTACTACAGGTTGTATTTCAGCTTCTTCTCGTTGTATTTCTTATTATTCTTGTTTTATTTCATTTTCTTCTAGTTGTCTTTCACCTTACTCTGATTGTGTTTCTTCTTCTACTAGTTGAATTTTGTCGTCTACTACATGTTGTATTTCATCTTTTATTGTTTTTCATGTTCTCCTTGTTGTTTCATCTACTACAAGTTGTATTTCATCTTCTTCTAGTTGTATTTCATTTTCTACTGGTTGTCTTTCATGTTCTACTAATTGTCTTTCGTTTACTACATGTTGTATTTCATCAACTTCTAGTTTTACTTCATACTTTTTTAGTTGTATTTCATCTTCTTCTAGTTGTCTTTCACCTTGTCCTGGTTGCCTTTCACCTTCTAATAGTTGTATTACATCTTCTACTTGTTGTTTTCGTCTACTACATGTTGTATTTCATCTTCTTCTAGATGTGTTTCATGTTCTACTTGTTGTTTCCTCCAGTACATGTTGTATGTCATTTTCTACTGGTTTTCTTTGATGTTCTACTGGTTGTCTTTCGTCTACAACAGGTTGTATTTCATCATCTTTTAGATGTACTTTATACTGTTCTATTTGTATTTCATCTTCTTCTAGTTGTCTTTCAACTTGTATAGTTTGTTTTTCATGTTCTACTAGTTGTATTTCATTTTCTTCTAGTAGTCTTTCACCTTGTACTTGTTGTCTTTTATATTCTACTAGTTGTATTTCATCTTATATTGGTTGTTTTTTATTTTCTTCTAGTTGTGTTTCACCTTCTAATAGTTGTATTTGACCTTCTTCTAGTTGTCTTTCACCTTGTATTGGTTGTCTTTCATCTTCTTTTAGTTGGTATTTAATCTTCTTGAAGTTGTCCTTTATCTTGTACTTGTTGGCTTTCATTTTTTTCTACTTGTCATTGTTGTTCTACAAGTTGGCTTTTATCGTCTACTACAGGTTGTATTTCATCTTCTTCTAGTTGTATTTCATTTTCTACTAGTTGTCTTTCGTCTACTACATGTTGTATTTCATCATCATCTAGTTGTACTTCATACTCTTCTAGTATTTCATCTTCTTCGAGTAGTCTTTCACCTTGTACTGGTTGTCTTTCATGTTCTACTGGTTGTATTTCATCTTCTTCTAGTAGTATTTTACCTTTTACTGATTGTCTTTCATGTTCTACTAGTTGTATTTCATCTTATATTGGTTGTCTTTCATCTTCCTCTAATTGTCTTTCACCTTCTAATAGTTGTATTTCATCTTCTTCTAGTTCTTTTTCACCTTGAATGCGTTGTGTTTTATCTTTTACTAGTTGTCAACTGGTTGTCTTTCATCTTCTTTTAGTTGTATATAATCTTCTTGAAGTTGTCATTTATCTTGTACTTGTTGTCTTTCATTTTTTTTCTACTTGTCTTTGTTGTTCTACAAGTTGGCTTTTATTGTCTACTATATGTTGTATTTCATCTTCTTCCAAATGTCTTTCATGTTCTGCTTGTTGTTTTCGCTACGACAAGTTGTATTTCATTTTATTCTATATGTCTTTCATGTTCTACTTGTTGTTTTCGTCTACTGCAGGTTGTATTTCATATTTCTTCTACTTGTATTACGTTTTCTTCTAGTTGTCTTTCATGTTCTACTAGTTGTCTTTCGTCTAGTACAGGTTGTATTTCACCTTCTTCTAGTTGTATTTCATATTATTCTAGTTGTATTTCATCTTCTTGTAGTTGTCATTCCCCCTTGTACTGATTGTGTTTCTTGTTCTACTAGTTGGCTTTTATCGTCCACCGCAGGTTGTATTTCATCATCTTCTAGTTGTATTTGATTTTCTACTAGTTGTCTTTTATGTTCTACTATTTGTCTTTCGTGTACTACAGGTTGTATTTCACCATGTTCTAGTTGTACTTCATACTCTTCTAGTTGTATTTCATCTTCTTCTAGTAGTCTTCCACCTTGTACTGGTTGGTTGTCTTTAATGTTCTACTAGTTGTATTTCATCTTCTTCTAATAACCTTTCACCTTGTACTGGTTGTCTTTCATGTTTTACTAGTTGTCTGCTGGTGGTCTTTCATCTTCGTTTAGTTGTCTTTTATCTTATACATGTTGTCTTTCATTTTTTACTACTTGTCTTAGTTGTTCTACAAGTTGGCTTTTATCGTCTATGACATCTTGTATTTCATCATCTTTTGTATGTCTTTTATGTTCTACTTGTTGTTTTCATCTACTATAGATTGTACTTCATCTTCTTCTACTTGTCTTTCATGTTCTACCTGTTGTTTCATGTACTAAAGGTTGTATTTCATCTTTCTCTAGTTCTATTTCATTTTCTACTGGTTGTCTTTCATGTTATAGTAGTTGTCTTTCGTCAACTAAAGGTTGTATTTCATATTAATCTAGTTGTATTTCATCTTCTTCTAGTTGTCTTTCACCTTATATTGGTTGTTTTTCACCTTCTACTAGTTGTCTACTGGTTTGTCTTTCATCTTATTTTAGTTGTATTTAATCTTCTTTTAGTTGTCATTTATCTTGTACTTGTAGTCTTTCCTTTTTTTTCTACATGTCTTTGTTGTTCTACAAGTTGGCTTTTATCGTCTACTACATGTTGTATTTCATCTTTTCTAAATGTCTTTCATGTTCTACTAGTTCTTTTCGTCTACTACAGGTCGTATTTCATCTTCTTCTAGTTGGATTACATTTTCTACTTGTTGTATTACATTTTCTACTACAGGTTGTATTACATTTTCTACATATTGTCTTTTGTCTACTACATGTTAAATTTCATCATCTTCTAGTTGTACTTCATACTCTTCTAGTTGTATTTCATCTTTTTCGAGTAGTCTTTCACCTTGTACTGGTTGTTTTTCATGTTCTACTGGTTGTATTTCATCTTCTTCTTGTAGTTTTTCACCTGGTACTGGTTGTCTTTTATGGTCTAGTAGTTGTATTTCATCTTATATTAGTTGCTTTTCATCTTCTTCTAGTTGTCTTTTATCTTTTAATAGTTGTATTTCATCTACTTCTAGTTGTCTTTCACCATGTATTGGTTGTCTTTTATCTTCTTTTAGTTGTATTTAATCTTCTTGAAGTTGTCATTTATCTTGTACTTGTTGTTTTTCATTTTTTACCACTTGTCTTTGTTGTTCTACAAGTTGGCTTTTGTCCTCTACTACATGTTTTTTTTTCATCTTCTTCTTGATGTCTTTCATGTTCTACTTCGTTGTTTTCGTATACTATAAGTTGTATTTCATCTTCTTCTAGATGTCTTTCAAGTTCTACTTGTTTTCATCTACTGCAAGTTGTATTTCATATTCTTCTAGTTGTATTTCATCTTCTTCTAGTTGTATTTCATCTTCTTCTAGTTGTCTTTCATGTTTTACTAGTTGTCTTTCATCTATTACAGGTTGTATTTCACCTTCTTCTAGTTGTATTTCATATTATTCTAGTTGTATTTCATCTTCTTCTAATTGACTTTCCCCTTGTACTGATTGTGTTTCTTGTTTTACTAGTTGGGTTTTATCGTCTACTACATGTTGTATTTTATCTTCTTCTAGTTGTCTGTCATGTTTTACTTGTTGTTTCGTCCACTACAGGTTGTATTTCATCTTTTTCTAGTAGTATTTTATTTTCTACTGGTTTTATTCATGTTCTAATAATTGTCTTTCGCCTACTACAGGCAGTATTTCATCATATTCTAATTATACTTCATACTCTTCTATTTGTATTTCATCTTCTTCTAAAAGTCTTTCACCTTGTACTGGTTATTTTTTATATTCTACTGGTTGTCTACTGGTTAGCTTTCATCTTTTTTTTGTTGCATTTCATCTTCTTCAAGTTGTCATTTATCTTGTACTTGCTGTTGTCTTTCATTTTTTACTACTTGTATTTGTTGTTCTACAAGTTGGCTTTCATCTTCTTCTAGATGTTGTATTTCATCTTCTTCTAGATGTCTTTCATGTTCTACTTGTTGTTTTCGTCTACTACAGGTTGTATTTCATCTTCTTGTACTTGTATTTCATATTCTTCTAATTGTCTTTTATCTTCTACTTGTTGTTTCGTCTACTACATGTTGTATTTCACCTTCATCTAGTTGTATTTCATATTCTTCTTGTTGTATTTCATATTCTTCTAGTTGTCTTTCACTTTACTTTAATTGTGTTTCTTCTTCTACTAGTTGGTTTTTATCGTCTACCGCATGTTGTATTTCATCTTCTACTAGTTGTATTTCATGTTCTACTTGTTGTTTCATCTATTACAGGTTGTATTTCATCTTCTTCTAGTTATATTTCATTTTTAACTAGTTGTCTTTCATCTACTACAGGTTGTATTTCATCTTCTTGTTGTACTTGATACTATTCTAGTTGTATTTCTTCTTCTTCTAGTTGTATTTCATTTTTAACTAGTTGTCTTTTGTCTACTATAGGTTGTATTTTATCATCTTCTTGTTGTACTTCATACTCTTCTAGTTGTATTTCATCTTCTTCTTGTTGTACTTCATACTCTTCTACAACTTTCATCTTCTTCTAGTAGTCTTTCACCTTATACGGGTTGGTTGTCTTTAATGTTCTTCTGGTTGTATTTCATCTTCTTCAAGTATTTGTTGTCTTTCATCTTCTTTAAGTTGTATTTAACCTTCTTGAAGTTGTCATTTGTTTTGTGCTTGTTGTCTTTTATTTTTACTACCTGTCTTTGCTGTTCGACAAGTTCGCTTTTATCGTCTACTATATGTTGTATTTCATCTTCTTCTAGATGTCTTTCATGTTCTACTTGTTGTTTTCGTCTACTACAAGTTGTATTTCATCTTCTTCTAGATGTCTTTCATGTTCTACTTGTTGTTTTCGTCTACTGCAGGTTGTATTTCATCTTCTTCTACTTTTATTTCATCTTCCTCTAATTGTATTTCATGTTCTGCTAGTTGTCTGTCGTCTAGTACATGTTGTATTTCACCTTTTTTTAGTTGTATTTCATATAATTCTAGTTGTATTTTATCTTCTTCTAGTTGTCTTTCCCTTGTCCTGATTGTGTTTCTTGTTCTACTAGTTGGCTTTTATCGTATACTACATGTTGTATTTCATCTTCTTCTAGTTGTCTTTCTTTGTTCTACTTGTTGTTTCGTACACTACAGGTTGTATTTCATCTTCTTCTAGTTGTATTTCATTTTCTACTAGTTGTCTTTCATGTTCTACTAGTTGCCTTTCGTCTACTACTGGTTGTATTTCATCATCTTACTTCATACTCTTCTAGTTGTATTTCATCTTCTTCTATTAGTCTTTCACCTTGTATTGGTTGGTTCTCTTTCATGTATTTACAGGGTATATATGCAATAGTTTACAGGAGATATGAAATATTTACAGGGTATGTTTTAATAGTTTACTGATTTAAATTTCTAGTATTTATTTAATAGATTTACATGATATATTCAGTGTTTTACATGATCTGTGGAAAATTTACAGAATCTGTTTAACAGTTTTACTAATTTAAATTTTCAGTATTTATCTAATAGTTTACAGGATATATACAATGTTTTACATGATCTATTAATCAATTTTAAAGGTTTTGTACAATATTTTATTGGATATATTTAACAGTTTTACAGGATATATGGAACAGTCTACATGATCTTTGCATTATTTTTCTTTTATTATTTTTACATGATATGTTTAACAGTTTTATAGGATATAAACATTATTTTACAGTATTGATAGTATGGTTTTTATTTGATTTATTTCAGGATCAAGTACTTGGCAGGTTGAGTAATATAGATGAAGAAGTTGAAGAAGGAGGATAGCAGGTTTCTATTCTAATCTTTCTTTTTATTATTTATTTATAGTATGTTTCATGATTGTAAATAGTTATTTTACCAGATTTAATTAGTGGGTTTATAATATGCACAAAGCTGTTTTACAATATTGACATAATGCATAGAGCTGTTTTACAGTATTGACATAATTGTTGTACAGTATTCATGTAGTTATTTTAAGTTATAAACTTTGTGATTGTACAATATCTATGTAGTAATTTACAATGTGTACTTCATTTATTTCAATAGGTTTTACTTGATTTATTTCAATAGATTTTTCAATAGGTTGTACAGAATTGATCTAGTTGCTGTAAATTATTAACTTTGTAGTTTGCATGTTAGTTTTACAGTTTACATCTACTAGTTTTACAGTATTGCATGTCTATATAATAAAAGATTAAAAAACTGAAGTATTAACATCTTGTCAAATTTTTGTTTAATTTTACCCACACCTGAAACTTTGACAGTGAGTCATCTGGCAGTATTTATTTAATGAAGTATTTAAGTTTTATAGTTTGTATATGTTAGTTTTATAGTTTCAGGTGTTAATTTTACAGTATTGAAGTCTTATAGTTTGCATGTTAGCTTTACAGTATTGAAGTTTATGATGTAATTCCGATTTGTAATATTATTCTCTCAGCAAGGTAACTTCAAATTATAACCTTATTTATTTTGTTTTTCTGCAGGATGATATTTCGAAAGAACGTGTGGTTTTAGCGATAAAGCTTCTCACTCATCCAAATAACGTTCACTAGAGAATTATGAAGTATTGAGTCCCTTTTTCTTTTTCCTGTTAATTGTCGTTCACTCCGCATTTTGGTGTATCCCCGCATATAGCCGCATAAGAGTTGTCCCTGTGTTACTTCTTGTTTTCATTTTTTTCAATTTCGGACACCCTGTAATTTGGACTATTTCAGCATAGAGCCGCCTATGACAATACCCTGTATTGTGTCCCCTTTTCTTTTTCATGTTAATTCTTGTTCACTCCACATTTCGCTGAACCTCCGCATACAGCCGCATATGAGAAATCCCGGTGATACTTCTCGTTTTTATTTTTTTGAATTTTGGACACCCTGTAATTTGGAGTATTTCAGCAAACAGCCGCCTATGAGAATTTCCTGTATTGAGTCCCTTTTTCTTTTTCCTGTTAATTCTTGTTCACTCCGCATTTTGCTGAACCTCCGCATACAGCCGCATATGGGAAATCCCGGTGATATTTCTCGTTTTCATTTTTTTGAATTTCAAACACCCTGTACTTTGGAGTATTTCAGCATACAGCCGCCTATGTGAATGTCCTGTATTGAGTATCTTTTTTCTTTTTCCTATTAATTTTTGTTCACTCCGCATTTTGCTGAACCCCCGCATACAACCGCATATGAGAAATCCCGGTGTTACTTCTCGTTTTCATTTTTTTCAATTTCGGACACACTGTAATTTTGGAGTATTTCAGCATATAGCCGCCTATGAGAATTTCTGTATTGAGTCCCTTTTTCTTTTTCCTGTTAATTTTTGATCAGTCCGTATTTTGGTGTATCTCCGTATACAGCAGCATACGAGAAGTCCCTGTGTAACATCTAATTTTATTTTTTTTTAATTTCGGCCACGCTGTAATTTGAAGTATTTCAGCATACAGCCGCCTATGAGAATTACCTGTATTGAGGCCCTTTTTCTTTTTCCTATTAATTTTTGTTCAATCCGCATTTTGCTGAACCCCCGCCTACAACCGCATATGAGAAATCCCGGTGATAATTCTCGTTTTCACTCTTTTCAATTTTGGCCAGCCTGTAATTTGGAGTATTTCAGCATACAGCCGCCTATGAGAATTTCCTGTATTTAGTCCATTTTTCTTTCTCTTTTAATTGTCGTTCACTCCGCATTTTGGTGTATCCCCGCATATAGCCGCATAAGAGAAGTCCTTGTGTTACTTCCCGTTTTCATTTTTTTGAATTTCAGACACCCTGTAATTTGGAGTATTTCAGCATATAGCGACCTGTATTGAGGCCCTTTTTCTTTTTCCAGTTAATTTTTGTTCAGTCCGTGTTTTGGAGTATCCCCGCATATAGCCCCATATGAGATGTCCCTGTGTTACTTCTCGTTTTCATTTTTTTGAATTTTGGTCACCTTTGTAATTTGGAGTATTTCAACATACAGTCGCCTATAAGAATTCCCTGCAATGAGTCTCTTTTTTTCTTGTTTTTTTTTGTTCAGTCTGTATTTTGTTATATCCCCGCATACATCCGCATATGAGAAGTACCTATGTTACTTCTCGTTTTCATTTTTTGGAATTTCAGACACCCTGTAATTTGGAGTATTTCAGCATATAGCCGTCTCTGAGAATTCCCTGTATTAAGGCCCTTTTTCTTTTTCCGGTTAATTTTTGCTCAGTCCGTAATTTGGTGTATCCCCGCATACAGCCACATATGAGAAATTCCTGTGTTACATCTCGTTTTCATTTTTTTGAATTTCGTGCAACCTGTAATTTGGAGTATTTCAGCATACAGCCGCCTATGAGAATTTCCTGTATTGAGTACCTTTTTCTTTTTCCTGTTAATTTTTGTTCACTCTGCATTTTGCTGAACCCCCGCATACAGCCGCATATGAGAAATCCCGATGTTACTTCTCGTTTTTATTTTTTTTTAATTTCAGACACCTAGTATTTTGGAATACTATACAGCATACAGCCGCCAATGAGAATTCCCTGTATTGAGTACCTTTTTCTTTTTCCTGTTAATTTTTGTTCACTCCGCATTTTGGTGTATCTCCACATACAGCCGCATACGAGAAGTCCCTGTGTTACATCTCGTTTTCACTTTTTTGAATTTCGGCCACCCTGTAATTTGGAGTATTTCAGCATACAGCCGGCTATGAGAATTACATGTATTGAGTCTCTTTTTCTTTTTCCTATTAATTTTTGCTCAGTACGTATTTTGGTATATCCCCGCATACAGCCGCATACAAGAAGTCCCTGTGTTACAACTAGTTTTCATTTTTTTGAATTTCGGGCAACCTGTAATTTGGAGTATTTCAGTATACAGCCGCCTATGAGAATTCTCTGTATTGAATACTTTTTCTTTTTCTTGTTTTTTTTATTCACTCTGCATTTTGGTGTATCCCCGCATACAGCCGCATATGAGAAGTCTCTGTGTTACTTCTCACAGGCGGCTGTATGCTGAAATAGTACAAATTACAGGATGTCCGAAATTGAAAAAAAAGAAAACGAGAAGTAACACCAGCATTTCTCATATGCTGCTGTATGCAGGGGTTCAGCAAAATGGGGAGTGAACAAAAATTAACAGGAAAAAGAAAAAGGGACTCAATACAGGGAATTCTCATAGGCGGCTGTCTGCTGAAATGCTCCAAACTACAGGGTGGCCGAAATTCAAAAAGTGAAAACGAGATCAAACACAGGGATTTCCCGTATGCAGCTGTATGCGGGGTAGACCAAAATGCGGACTGAACAAAAATTAACAGGAAAAAAAAGGACTCAATACAAGGAATTCTCATAGGCGGCTGTAGGCTGAAATACTCCAAATTACAAGGTGGCCGAAATTCAAAAAAATGAAAACGAGATGAAACACAGGGACTTCTCGTATGCGGCTGTATGCGGGGATACACCAAAATGCGGAGTGAACAAAAATTAATAGGAAAAAGAAAAAGGGACTCAATACAGGTAATTCTCCTAGGCGGCTGTATGCTAGAATACTCCAAATTACAGGTTGCCAGAAATTCCAAAAAAATGAAAACGAGATGTAACACAGGAACTTCTCGTATGCGGCTGTATGCGTGGATCGATACACCATAATGCGGAGTGAACAAGAATTAACAGGAAATAGAAAAAAAAGACTTAATACAGGAAATTCTCATAGGCGGCTGTATGCTGAAATACTCCAAATTACAAGGTGTCCGAAATTCAAAAAAATTAAAACGAGAAGTATCACCGGGATTTCTCATATGCGGCTGTATGCGGTGGTTCAGCAAAATCAGAGTGAACAAGAATTAACAGGAAAATAAAGGGACTCAATATAGGGAATTCTCATAGGAGGCTGAATGCTGAAATACTCCAAATTACAGGGTGTCCGAAATTCAAAAAAACGAAAACGAGAAGTAACACCTGGATTTCTCATATGAAGCTATATGCGGGGGTTCAGCAAAATGGGGAGTGAACAAAAATTAACAGGAAAAAGAAAAAGTGACTCATTACAGTGAATTCTCATAGGCGGCTGTATGCTGAAATACTCCAAATTACAGGGTGGCCGAAATTTAGAACAGTGGAAACGAGATGAAAAACAGGGACTTCTATTATGCGGCTGTATGCGGGGATACACCAAAATGCGAAGTGAACAAAAATTAACAGGAAAAAAAAAGGGACTTAATACTGGAAATTCTCATAGGCGGTTAATGCTGAAAAACTGCAAATTACAGGGTGGCTGAAATTCAAAAAAATGAAAACGAGATTTAACACAGGGACGTCTCGTGTGCGGCCGTATGCGGGGATACACCAAAATGCGAAGTGAATAAAAATTAACAGGAAAAAGAAAAATGGACTCAATACAGGAATTTCTCTGAGGCGGTTGTATGCTGAAATACTCCAAATTGAAGGTTGCCCGAAATTCAAAAAAATGAAAACAAGATGTAACATAGAGACTTCTCGTATGCGGCTGTATTCGGGGATACACCAAAATGCGGAGTGAACAAAAATTAACACGAAAAAGAAAAAGGGACTCAATACAGGGAATTCTCATAGGCGGCTGTATGCTGAAATACTCCAAATTACAGGGTGTCCAAAATTCAATAAAATTAAAACAAGAAGTAACACCGGGATTTCTTTTATGCGGCTATTTGTCGGGGTTCAACAAAATGGGAAGTGAACAAAAATTAACCGGAAAATGAAAAAAGTGATTCTATACAGGGAATTCTCATAGGCGGCTGAAATTCTCCAAATTACAGGGTGGCCGAAATTCAAAAAAGTGAAAACGAGATGCAACACAGCGACTTCTCGTATACGGCTGTATGCGGGGGTTCAGCAAAATGCGGAGTGAACAAAAATTAACAGGAAAAAGAAAAAGGGACTCAATACAGGAAATTCTCCTAGGAGGCTGTATGCTGAAATACTCCAAATTACAGGGATGTCGAAATTCAAAATTATTAAAACGAGATGTAACACAGGAACTTGTCATATGCAGCTATATGCGGGGATGCACCAAAATGCGAAGTGAACAAAATTTAACAGGAAAAAGAAAAAGGGACTCAATACAGGGAATTCTCATGAGCGGGCTGTATGCTGAAGTACACCAAATTACAGGGTGCCCGAAATTCAAAAAAATTAAAAAGAGATGTAAGACAGGGACTTGTCATATGCAGCTATATGCGGGGATACACCAATATTAGGAGTGAACAAAAATTATCAGGAAAAAAAGGGACTCAATACAGGGAATTCTCATTGGCGGCTGTATGCTGAAATACTCCAAATTACAGGGTGTTTGAAATTCAAAAAAATGAAAACGAGATGCAACACAGGGTCGTTTGCTGCTGTATGCGGGGATACACCAAAATGCGGAGTGAACAAAAATTAACCGGAAAAAGAAAAAGTGACTCAATACAGGAAATTATCATTGGCGGCTGTATACTGAAATACTTCAAATTACAGGGTGGCCGAAATTCAAAAAAGTGAAAACGAGATGTAACACAGGGACATCTCGTTTGCGGCTGTATGCGGGGATACACCAAAATGCGGAGTGAACAAAAATTAACATGAAAAAGAAAAAGAGACTCAATACAGGGAATTCTACTAGGCGGCTGTATGCTGAAATACTCAAAATTACAGGGTGGCCGAAATTAAAAAAAATGAAAACGCGATGTAACACAAGTACTTCTCGTATGCAGCTGTATGCGGGGATACACCAAAATTTAGAGTGAATAAAAATTAATATAAAAAAGAAAAAAGGTACTCGATACAGGAAATTCTCATAGGCGGCTGTTTGCTGAAATACTCCAAATTACAGGTTGGCTGAAATTCAAAAAAATGAAAACGAGATGTAACACAGGTACTTCTCATATGCGGCTGTATGCGGAAATGCACCAAAATACGGTGTGAACAAAAATTAACTGGAGATAGAAAAAGGGACTCAATACAGTGAATTCTCATAGGCGGCTGTATGCTGAAATACTCCAAATTGTAGGGTGCCCGAAATTCAAAAAAATGAAAACGTGATGTAACATTGGGACTTCTCATATGCGGCTGTATGCTGGGATACACCAAAATGCGGAGTGAACAAAAATTAATAGGAAAAAGAAAAAGGGACTCAATACAGCGAATTCTCAAGGCTAATGTATGCTGAAATACTCCAAATTACAAGGTGCCCGAAATTCAAAAAATGAAAACGAGATGTAACACAGGGACTTCTCGTATGCGGCTGTATGCGGGGATACACCAAAATGGATAGTGAACAAAAATTAACAGGAAAATGAAAAGGGGACTCGATAAAGGGAATTCTCATAGGCGGCTGTATGTTGAAATACTCCGAATTACAAGTTGGCTGAAATTCAAAAAAATGAAAACGAGACGTAACAGGGGGACTTCTCATTTGCGGATGTCTGTGGGGATACACCAAAATGCAGAGTGAACAAAAATTTAACAGTAAAAAGAAAAAGGGACTCAATATACACTACTAGAATTCCCAGTAAAGGCAACGGGAGCAAGTGCTTTTTGCAAGCGTAGGAAGGGTCGTTGCAAAAGATTTTGGTTTTCTGATTAAATTAATGTAATTGCAACGGGAGTCCCTTGCAAATAATCACGCTTGCAATTGTGTGATGGATCCCCTTGCTAATGTCCCCTATTGGCCCTTGCAAATAATAAAACCCACTCCAAACAAGCCAGAAATCAATTTACTGTGAATTGTGTTACTATTTGCAAGCGGCACCGTTGCAATTGTTTTTATAGTTATTTTTTATATTATTATATTGTCAAAGGCATTATTATTTGCAAGAGGCACCGTTGCAAATGTTTTTATGATGTTGTTTTTATTATTTTATTGGGAAGGCCCTAACTATTTGCAAGAGCCACCGTTGCAAATGATTCTAAGTTTATTTTTTATATTATTTTACTGCAAAAGTCGTAACTATTTGCAAGAGGCACCGTTGCAAATGTTTTTATGATGTTGTTTATATTATTTTATTGTGAAGGCCCTAACTATTTGCAAGAGCCACCGTTGCAAATGATTCTAAGTTTATTTTTATATTATTTTACTCCAAAAGTCGTAACTATTTGCAAGCGGCACCGTTGCAATTGTTTTTACAGTTATTTTTAATATTATTATATTCTAAAAGGCATTACTATTTGCAAGAGGCACCGTTGCAAATGTTTTTATGATGTTGTTTATATTATTTTATTGTGAAGGCACTAACTATTTGCAAGAGACACCGTTGCAAATGATTTGAAGTTTATTTTTAATATTATTATATTCCAGAAGTTGTAACTATTTGCAAGAGACACCGTTGCAATTGGTTTAAGTTTCAGTTTATATTAATTTAATGTCAAATGCATAACTATTAGCAAGAGTCACCGTTGCAAATGTATTTTAGATGTAGTTTATAGTTTTTTATTGTAAAGGCCATAACTATTTGCATGAGTCACCGTTGCTAATGTTGTTTTTCCTTTGGTTTATATTATTTTATTGTAACAGTCCTAATTATTTGTTATAAATATTCAATTGAACATGATTTTCATAGTCCCCTTTAAATAGCACACTTTGGTCCGAAATAAGTGATACAAGTACAGTAGGTAAATAGTAGTTAAAGATTACAATCTTTCTTATATACCACACATCACAATTATTGTGTGTTCTGAAGTTACCAAAATGCCTCGTCGGTTCTCCTGCTTAATTTTGTTCAAACATATGAGTGTTAATACATGAGAAAAATTAGCATAAAATCAAAGTCAGAGTAGGCATTAGCTCAAGACAGCACAATGCTATTAAAGTCTATTGCTTTAGGTACCAATATATCCCACAATTGACTAACAAACATTTGATTATGCTTGTGTTGCCTCTCGAGACAGCACAATGCTTATTCTCTCAACTTCAACTTGAGAATACTTGCATTGCCTCTTATTCTCAGCAATTAATCAGTCTAACTCTATATGAGGCCTCCTACTCAAGCTTTTGTAGTCAAAACTCCTTCAGTTCCACCATGCTCTCCACTTTCATGGCCTACCCTAAACAGGGAACAGTAAACAAAATGAGCATATAGCTGTCCTTAAGAAACAGATGACTACCAAGATTTGCATTGTGCTGGTTATACATGGTTGTACAGTGTTTGTGCACTTGGTCAGAGTTTGTAATGAGCATTGCTGTCCTTAATTAAGAAACAAATGAATACCAAGATTTGTTGTGTAGAATGTCAATATGGATGGCCCGGTACAAACATTATTCAATTAAGTCCCAAAATAAGCCTGTATTGAAGTAATTGTAAAAATGTGACTATTTACCAATTAAAAACCATCCTCCTCAGATTCATAAAAGTCCCCCCAATAAGCTTCTTGCCGATCTGGCTCCATGTCATTCTCTGCCTCATCTTGCTCTATCGGGTTACCGTGGCTCGACATAATTGGTTGTGTGACCTCCATGATATCGTCCACTAAGTCGAACTCGTCTTCTTGAATGACCGTATTATCCCAATCAAAACCTGGTCCGTCCGAGACCTCGATGTGATTTTCCATCATTTCCTCTTGGTAAAATTCGAGATTTGCATCATCTTCCTCGTCACGAAACTGGCCTTTCGGGGATGTTTTGAATGCAACCCACCATTTTTGTCTTTCACGGTCCGGAGAAGCATAAGGAAGGTAGCTCACTTGGACCGCTTGACATGCCAATACAAATGGCTCATAAGTTTTTAGCCGAGAAGCATGTTTAACCTCGACAATCCCATGTTCGCGGTCGACCTTCACACCATTTGTTATGTCAAACCAATAACACCTAAAGAGAACCACCTTGTTGCCTCCTTCGTATGAGAGCTCAATAACCTCTTCAAGAACTCCATAGTAGTCATGAGGAGTGCCACCTAATTCCCACTCTCCTTTGATGCAAACACCGCTATTTCTTGATGACTTGTTTTGCCCATGCGTTTCAGTGTGATATCGGTACCCATTGATTTCGAACCCTTCATAACAGCTAGCTCTTTTTAGTGGTTTGATTGCAGCCTTTCGAACGTATGGGTCGCATTCACGGTTGGTTATTACCTTCTGTCGTAACCACTCTGCGAACAGATCTTGACGTGCTTTCCAAAGGAGTTGTGAGGCAGTGCCACACTCGAGCATGAATGTATCAAACTCCCTACATGTTCAATTAATAGTCATGAAAAATATAAATTGGCAGGTTTTACAATTACCAGGACATGTCCTTTGTTTAGCAGATATGCAGTTCAGCCCTTCTATTTTATGATTTTGTATAGTATGAAAAATTGAAGTGACAAATAATAAAATTGTACCCTAAGTATTTGTCACGTATCTCTGGGCAATTGAGCACGACATAAGTGTGTGCTGCTTGAAATTCATCATCGCTGAGTGTCCTTCGATTCTCCCTACCAATGGGACGGCCAGTTCTGTCAAAAATTGAAAGGTTTTCCCTCGAAGTGTTTCCTTTTTCAGCTCCTTTCGGGTCATTTAGTGATAAATCTTCAAAGTAAAATCTTGAAGTGGTCGAAATCTCTTTGACTATCGTAGCCTCGACGATTGAACCCTCAACACGTGCTTTGTTGGTAACTCTCAGCCGTTGTTCTTTGTTACGCCTTTAATTGCAAAAGTTGATTTGAGTTAGGTAATATACTACTATACGTTAAGAAGTAGTTTAATTAAAGGGAAGATTGAGAAAAAACCGCACCTTTCACATGGATACATCCATCGGGACCCTACTGGCCCACCCATTCTAGCCTCATGTGTCAAATGCACCACAAGATGCTGCATTGAATTAAAGAAACCCGGGGGGAAGATTTTTTCCATTTTGCAAATTGTGACAATAATATCCCTTTCTAATTGGTCGAGACGGGATGGATCAAGTTCCTTGGCACAAATCTCTCTAAAGAAGCTTGAAATCTCACAAAGAACATCCCATACGGGGTCAGGGACAAAATCTCGAAATGCAACGGGGAGCAAGCGCTCCATGAACACATGATAGTCATGACTCTTCAGCCCAATTAGGGTGTTAGTGGTTAGATTAACACACCTTGACCAATTTGATCCGTGGCCATCGGGAAAAAACTTGACTTTATCTTTGATCCAAGTTAGAACCAACTTCTTATCATCTTGTGATAATGCAAATGGTGCCTTTGATTTTTTCATCTTTCCTGGGTTTTTGGTACATGGGGTTAGGTTCTGTTTGGGTCGATTGCAAAGGAGAGCCAAATCTTTTCGAGCTTTTTCATTATCCTTGGTCTTGCTTCCCATGTTTAAAAGTGTGTTAACCAAAGCTTCCGTGAAATTCTTCTCTGTATGCATCATATCAATATTGTGCGGCAAGAGATTGTTTTTCCAATAGGGCAAACTCCAAAAGATACTCTTCTTTTGCCAATGGTGAGTCACACCATAACCCTCAAACTGTGGTAATTTCTTAGTTTTACCCCATTCCATAGGACCTAGACGGTTCACTGCCTCGAGTATTTGATCTCCCGTCAATCTTGGTGGTGGCCCATCCCTCTCTTCTTTGCCTTTAATGAAATTCTTTTTGTCTCGACGAAACGGATGATCCGGAGGCAGGAAGCATCTGTGAGCATCGAACCAGCATGTTTTCCCACCATGTTCAAGTTGGAAGGCCTTTGTTGCACCTTGGCAATAATAACAACCCAATTTACCCTTTGTACCCCACCCGCATAGCATCTCATAAGCCGGATAGTCGCTCACCGTCCAAAGAAGTGTTGCTTTCATGTTGAAATTTTCTCCTTTAGATGAATCCCATGTCACTTCACCTTCGTCCCACAACTTGTTCAATTCGTTGATTAAAGGTTCTAGCAGAATATCAATGTCCCGACCAGGATGTTTCGGTCCCGGTATGACAAGCGCGAGAAACATGCTTTCCTCTTTCATTATCATCCCAGGCGGTAGGTTGTACGGAAAGACAAATACCGGCCAACACGAATATGGAGCTGCACTCGAGTTAAATGGCATGAACCCATCCGTCGTTAACCCTAATACAATATTTCTAACCTCTTTAGCGAACTTCGGATACTTTGATGCGAAATGCTTCCAAGCCTCACCATCAGCTGGGTGCACCATAATCCCGGGTTTGTCACGCTTACCGTTCTTATGCCACGTCATATTAACCGCATTTGATTTGGTCATGTAAAGCCTTTGCAACCTTGGCGTGATAGGTAGATAACGAAGTTGCTTTTGTAGGACTGGTTTTGCGTTAGGATGAGGTCCCGGTGGCTTGTACCTTGGTTCGCCGCAAACATCACATTTTGTCTTACTCTTCCTCTCATTTCCGTAATAGAGCATGCAAAAGTTTGGGCATACGTCTATTTTCTCATGTTCCATTCCCATTCCCTCAATCAAACGCTTTGCTTGGTAGAAATTATCCGGCATATTTTCACTAGAAGGTAGCGTGCTCTTAATGAGGGCCAACATATCATTGAAGCATTTCTGGCTTAGTTGGTGTTCCGACTTCAATGCCAAGGCTTGTGTCACACAAGACAATACAGTTTGTGATTTGCATTTGAGTTCACCTGTCGCGTTGACTTTCCACAGCGGTGTTTTATTAGCCTCGATCATGTCGAAGAACTTCTTAGCCGCTCCAGTCGGTGAATGGTCATCCCAATTGAAGTCTGGGCCAGCAACTGCCCTTTTACCATCTCTTCCCCTGGATCAATGCTTTGATTGTTTAAATCTGGTTGAACGGGTGTATACCCCTCCCCGTGCTTGTGCCAAACACTATATAGGGCGCAAAATCCTGACTTATAAAGATGTATAGCGACGGTATCAACATCGTGCCGCTGCCCGTTTCCACATTTTTTACACGGACACGGGATACATTTATTTCCATCATCGTCGAGTGTCACAACATGTGGTTTGGATAATGCTGCCTCAAGGAACACTTCAACCCCATCAACAAAGTCTTTGTGCTGACCACCACCGGGAACCTGTCTATTGCCGTACATCCACGAACGACAATGCAGCATTTTCTGGTGTTAACAATTCAATTACAAGGTGTGAGTTTACTCGAGTAAAATTGGGCAGAGAGCAGTTTTTGGACAATGCTGCCTCATGAATAAATTGGGCAATCATGATTGGTTATCTTAAATTGTTGCTATCTTAAATGTTGCTATTTTAAATTGGACAGCTGCTCCTTGAGTTTTAGGGTTATAGCAAGTTACATTGAGATGGTCACCTTATTGCAAACTACCATTGTAGGGTTTGAGAAAATCAACAGTGGATGTGACAGTTGACCATTGTAGGGTTTGAGAAATGAAAGGAGCCTAAATCAACAGTGGGTTTGAGAGAAATTACAATTGTAGGGTCAAATTACCAAATGATAACCAATGGTGCAGGAAAAATTCGTGGTTTTCTCTATTAATTTTGTCTATGTAAACAGTAAATCGATAAAACTCAAGGAAAGAGATAGAGCTACGAACCTCTTCCTCAAAACACCTTCTGTCGTAAGTCACGGCTCCGATGAGAGTGAGAGAGAGGCAGCGGAGAGGAGAGGAGGGAGTGAGGGAGAGAGGGAGGGAGGGTGAGATAGGCAGAGGAGAGGAGGGAGTGGCTTTCCGTGTGGGGGTTTTAGGGAACAGGTTCTCAAAAACGAAAGGTATGCGTTTTGTTTAGAATTTATTCTGACTGAAGCATAGAATGTAAATGAAAGAGAGGGTGCGCGGTATTTACATCGGAATTCCATAACAAACAATGTGGTTCCCTGTGTACAATTTTTACAGTTTTGTTGCGTACCCAATATGTACGCTTCAAATTACCATTGAAGGGGACTGGTTAATAATAACAAAAAAGGATCAATCTTGAGAATTTAAGCCTACATTAAACATTAAGAAAATTACATAGCCACCTTCTCCATGTTCAGCAAGATAAGCAATACTTAAATCACATCCTACTGTTTAAAAAACGGTTCACATCCTACTGTTTAAAAAACGGTTCACATCCTACATGATAATTACTGTTTAAATCACATCCTACTTAATGTTTAAAACACATCCTACTGTTTAAATCACATCGTACATCCTGCGGGTTAATTAGTCACTGTCCAGATCATATCCTACTTTAAAAAAAAAGGCATTTCAGACAACATCCGACGCATCACCTCCACCACTATTGTCGCATGCACCATCCGGGTGCTTTAACTCCTAAAAAACAAATAAACTCAGTCAGGTATTTAAAATTTAAAAACTTGTAGTTAGAACTTTCTTGGACCAATTGAACAATACTAGGGACTTACATCAATTGGTGGAGGCCTTGTTCCCGTAGCCTTCAATAGCGCATCGATACATTTGTTGCTCCATTTAGTATGTTTCCTGACATCTGCCATCTCGGCTCTGTGTCGTTCTTCCTGGGCAGCAATCTCCTGGGCAAATGCACGACGTTCAGCCGATATCTTCTCAGCAACTAACTTGGCCACCTCTGAGTCTGTGAAGGTTTTCTTCGCATCCTCAGCAGAGGTGGCCGTGCTCCTCGTTGGATCCGTTCCAGATGCCTCCATTGCCTGCAGTTCTCTGTTGGCTTTGCTTGTCCTGGCCTTGTTGCCAAAGCCGAACACCCTTCCACGCCGGTCCTCCCCGTCACCCTTATTACTTGATACCTCTCCTACATTGGTCATATAAATGATGCTGACTCATAAGGACATCACAATTACAGTGAGGCGAGACAACAAATTAAGATAAGCAACATAAACAATATATGACAACATTATGATAGCATTAATTGGTTAATGAGAAATTTAGTTATATGGCCATGGAAATTAGCTTCTCTTTTGCTCGCAAGTACGTCATGTCTAAGCTCCATCTCTTTTGCTAATGGAAATTAAAGTTCTTAACCATAAATTAGCTTCTCTATTCAATGCTTAATTTTGAATGACATGTAATTTGAATCAAATTTCTGTTGTGTCTCACAAGTCGCATAAAAATATAAGTACATCAAAAAAACATCCAGCAAAGCAAAGGAAAGAAACAGAGATAATTAAAGAGGGAAGAGAAGCTCAGAAGCTATAAAATGAGAATAGGATGCGGCAAGCTTTGCTGCCTACTGAGCATTCAAAACAAATTGTCAGTTCATAACACTTGCATTCAATTTAGGGGTTATTAAATAAAACCAACAGAGAAGAAATATGCATCTTAGACCTAACGATAAACTATGTGAGAAATTATGTGAGAAATTATGTGAGAAATTCTCCTAGGGACTCAGAATCAAGAAAATCAATATGCTGCTTCCCACAAACTTTTTTATTGCAAAAATAGGGCAGGGATAAAATGATTCTCTTACCCCAACATCTTTCGCCCTAGTATTAACGTACACCTTGCCTTTGTCTGTACTGCGTGTATGAAGTCGATCGAATACATCCACCAGTCCAACTGAAGGTCCCTTTTCAGCTATCTGAAATGTAAGTATATAATAATTAAATTGATGTAATTGAAAATCACAACTTAATGAAAACATCATGCATAATATGGGAGCATATTTCAGCCAACGATAATATATATAAGCAAGCAGGGTGGGGAAAATACCATGGCCTCCTTGTGCTTGTACGCGCTCCTCGAACCACCCACATGGTGGACCACCCGACCCTTTTTTGTCTTGTTATCTCGATTGGTGCACGACAGTTGGTCCCACTTCGGGTGGTTCCAAATATCACATAGGCCCTTCCAGTGAGATAAATCCTTGCACCATAGGGGACAATACTCTTTCCACAACTCCTTCACCGGTCCGTACTTATTATTGCATGCTCTCCTTGCATTCTTCAGTACACGAGTGTATGTCTCAGCAGCAATGTTTTCAAAAACATCAAGACACCGGCCCTCATCTTCTTCGGCCCCCCATGAGTACCTCTCCAAGAACCTTCGCAGGATGACTAACCTGGCACTCGATGGGAACATGTTGTAGGTCCTGCATGGCCCCGGCATTTCGGCCGTGGTCAGAAGCCTTATGGTACTTACCAGCTTCGTGCACTTGGGTGACGATGTGAACTCACCGTCACCCACGACAAAGACTTCAGGTCTGTCCTCTGGCTTAGCCGGGTCACGGATCTTGGCAAGACCCCTTCCACGTGGCTTGGCATCCTTCTTCACTCTCTTAGGTCTGACCCTGCCCTTGCCAGATGGTACTTTCGCTTCCGTTTCATCAAGTTCTCTCCCCGATAGCCCAAAAGCTTCCCGACATGCACGTAGGGGTCGACGCCTATGGAACCTCCTACCACCATCATCCTCCACAACCGCTTGCTGTCCCATCGAATGTTCAGAGAGTTCCGGACCATGTGAATTATCCGGAACCTGTGGCTGAGGAGCTGACTTGGGAGCAGCGGATTGCGGACTCGGCTGCGACTCTGAGGTACTGTCCTGCTGCCAATCTGACCAGCCCGTAACCTGATCAGATGGCGGAGATGCCGCAGTCCCGGCCTCTCCAAGGTTCGACCGCTGAGGGGAGGGTTGGGATACAAATCCCTCTAGCCTCGGTGATGATTCTGAGGGGCCTTCATCTGCCATTTTGCTAGTCTGGCCTTCCTCCAAATTGTTCTTAGGTTTAAGTCTTGGATTGGTGAGGTTGGGTCCAAAGAATATTTTCACCGACGAGACCGACTCTGCCCTGGTCTGGGAGGAGAGGGGACCAGAAAAAGGAGTTGTAGGTTGTGACTCAGGTGGGGGCTGAGGGGTTGAGGTCACCTTTTCGGGCACAGTTTCTGTCAAGGAAGGGCCACCCTCATCACCCGGATTGAGCCTCTTCGATCTTCTTCGCACTGCCGGGTCGCATTCTCTGGGTTGGCCTCTTTTGGCCTTCCTTGGCTGAACTGTCACAGGTGTTTGGACAACAACTGGTTGAGGGGTCTGATCAGGTGGTGGCACAAACTCATCAGCGGGAATGGTAACAGGAGCTCCCGGTTCTGGCTGAGGTGGCACGGTTGTGGCACCACCAACATGAAGTTGCTGGGGGGGTTTAATACGCCCTGATAGGTCGCTACCCCTTGGCGGTGGTCGTGAGGACATCCGCCGCACCGGTTCTGGTTTCCCATTCTGTTTCAGTTTCCCGGGAGCATGCGTCGCCGTTGCTGCCTGGGTCGGCAGCGGTGGCGGAGGAGGCGTCGCTGCCTGGATCGGCTGCAGTTGGGGAGAAGGCGTCGCTGCCTGGATCAGCGGCGGCTGCGGAGAAGGTGTCGCTGCTTGGGACGGCGGTTGCGGGGCAGGTGGCGCTGCCAGGGTTGGCGGTTGCGGGGCAGGCGTCGCTGCCAGGGTTGGCGGTTGCGGGGCAGGCATCGCTGCCAGGGTTGGCGGTTGCGGGGCAGGCATCGCTGCCAGGGTTGGCGGTTGCGGGGCAGGCATCGCTGCCAGGGTTGGCGGTTGCGGGGCAGGCGTCGCTGCCTGGGTCGTCGGCGACGCAGGATCAATACTGGCTGCCTTCCTCGGCGGCAGCGGGGGCCTTGACCGTAACTTGGGTGTCCACTCAGAGGGTGAAGCGCAAGGCTCAATATCGGGATTGAGCCGAGCGGATTTCCGCCGCTGGAATTTGTCATTCCCGTCCATGCTAATCTGTGACAGATAAATTTGTTTAGGTACAGAACTTTTGAGAAAGGCCATATAAATGTAATACGAATACTTATAAAAAAATGTAATAAAAAGGACTCCAAAAACTGCATATATTGTATAAAAGGACTATTTACCAAATTTGCTGATAATTTCACATAAACATACAATGTCACCTTGATTAAGTACTCTTTAAGTATGAAATATGTTATGCTGGACTGAAAATCAACCTAATTTGGTTGTTATTATTGGCAAGATTGATAACAATTTATCCCAATTTGGTTGTTATTATTGGCAAGGTTGATAAAATCAACCTAATAATAACAATTTATCCCAAAATCAACCTGAAAATCAACCAAATTATGTTATACTTAAAGAGCACTTCTTCTTCTATCAAGCTATAATTGCAATTTATCCCAATAATTTCCACAGTTCAATTTAGCCCAGTAAACAACACCCAATAATTTACACAAATTGTATGTCATAGTTCAATTTCAATCAACAGATTTTGACAGTTCAATTTCACAGTTCAATTTCAATCAACCGTATTTCACGGTTCAATTTGAAAGTTCAAGTTCAATCCATTGTATTTCACAGATAAACATAAAAAATTAACGGGTGAAACCCTAGATCAATGAGAACTTACGATGTTGTCTGTCAAATCAGGTGGAAGCACATCAGACCATGGCCTAAAGCCGGGTACTGGAATGGCAACCCGAGCCCCCGGTTCTGGCATAGATTGCACAGCTGTGGCAATAGGCCCTGATAGGTCGGTATCCCTCATCAGAGATCGTGTGCCGGTCCGCCGCATGATGTTTGGTTTCCCATTCGGTGGACGCTTACTGGGATCAGAAGGGGAAGTTGCTGCCCAGGTCAGGGGCGGCTACGGAGAAGGCATCGCTGCCTGGGTTGGCAGCAGTTGCGGAGCAGGCGTCGCTGTCTGGGTCGGCGGCGCAGGATCAATACTGGCTGACTTCCTCGGCGGCAGCGGGAGCCTTGACCGAAATGTGGGTCTCCACTCAGAAGGGGAAGCGATAGGCTCAATACTGGGATTGAGCCGAGCGGATTTCCGGCGCTGCACATTGTCGGTCCCGTCCATGCTTATCTGTGACAGATAAATTTGTTTAGATACATAACTCTTGAGAAAGGCCATAGAAATGTAATACGAATACTTCTAAAAATGTAATAATGCAAATTTGTATCAGTAGATTCTGTTTAGCCTAAAAGTAAAATGTAATACTGCAAAAATGTAATATTGATGCACAATATACAAAATTTTCCAGAATAAATGTTAATATCAGTAGATTCTGATCAGCCTAAAAGTTAAATGTTACAAAAGTTTACAGTAAATGTTAATATCAGTAAATGTTATAGATCCTGTAAATGTTACAGAATTTTCCATGCTATAGAGTTTGTTCAGCCTAAAAGTCAATATCAGTAGCTTAATTTAAAATTTAGGGAAAATTTCCAGGGTACCAGTACAAACTTTCAAAATAGCCAATATCCCCATGAAAGCACCATAATATCCAATAACCCCATTCAAACTTAAAGCGAACCCCGGTATTCTAAATAGGTCCCGAATAGATTTTAACCCGACTGCAAGTATTCTAAATATGAACCTTGTCATAGGATTGTTAGCATCTTGTCAATTAAGAAATGTTGCAATATGACCAATACAGGTTGTACTTGTCTTTATTATTTTGTAGAGAACACAAAATTATGAACTAAAAATTAACTTTGGTTATTATGATCGATATTACTAGATTTTACTTATTTTGACCTGTTTGTAACAATAATTTAATTAAATTTAAGTCAATCATGTTTGATTGGTAATGATTAGAAACCCCCTTCCCCCCAAATTCGCATCCTCTAACATATATAAAATTTTGAGTTGATACATACAAAATTTGAACCATTAAGTACAAATCTTAAAGCAACGCATTTTATATTAATACTGCCTGTGCATCTAAATAGTTTATAACATATGCTAGTTTATATTTATAACAATCAAAACAATACATTACACTTAAGTGGACCATTTTTATAGGCCTATCTAATAATGGAAGGCATAAGCTGGTTTCAACCCAAAGTAATATTTAGTCTCAATATATATGCCCAAAATGTTACAGAATTTATTTGCCTCGAAGGTATAAGCAGATTTATAAATTAAAAAAGTGATATACTCAATATAAATAGAGATATGCAATCAATTGAGAGGCCTTGAACTTTGTAATTTTGCCTCCACAAATAAAGCACTATGACATAAAGGCGAGAGGAAAGAGATCATATACAGTGAAAGAAAGAGGAGAGATGAGAAACGAGGCTCTATATGATCTCTATTTTATTTTTAGAATAACTAAATATATTGGGTAAATTAAAAAATGGGCTAGAAGAAAGAAAGTTAATTCTGTCTAGGGATATTGGATATTATGCAGTTTTTATGGGATATTGGCTATTTTGACAGTTTGAATGGGTACACTGGAAATTTTCCCTAAAATTTAATATCAGCCGTAATTCGGTCTTGAGTATTTTATGTACCGCTACAATAAATGATGGATCACAAATATAATAGGGAACAAAATTAACAAACTTAGGTAAAGAAAATTTCCTGGCTCGCCAGATAAGGTAACTTTTCAAGGTTAGCGAGGTTAGCGACTAATCCAGAGTTCAAAAGAGCCGCTAACCTAACATTTCAAACCCTTGAAGAATTATCATTCTGTTGTAACATCAATGCCCTACTATTGAAGTCCAAAAACCCAGTGTTACTTCTACAGTAATGTAATTAAAAAGCAAAACCCTAGATCGATGAAAACTTACGATTTTGTCTGTTTGAGGCAGTCTCCTCTCGGACGAGCGCGGTCTTTGTCCAAATCAACAGATCTCCGATCGGCGGAGCAGCCGCCGGCCCAGGATGAGGTCTGAGAGATCGGGGAAGGCAAGGTAGTAGAGAGAACGGCCGGGTGTCCTAGTTACGGCCTTCGAGAGAGGGGAGGGGAGAGGAGAGGGGGCTGGCGGAGCGTCTTCGAGAGTAGTGAGTGGGAGTAGAGAGAGGAAAATGGTGTGAGTAAGAGGGAGGGAAAGGGAAATGGTGCGAGTAGAGAGGGAGCGAAATGGTGAGAGTAGAGAAAGGGAGTACGAGGGGTTTTGAAAAACACTAAGTCCCGGGGTATTGAAAGTTGAAACCCCTCTGCCCCGCATTTACTTAGACACACCTACTCGTGGGATCGGGAAAAAATTGCGGTAAAGTAACGTTTGTGTTTAAATCGAACCGTTTAATGTTGCTCCACACGAATCTTCAAGATAAAATAAACATCACAGGCCAGCGGATCTGAAAATATGTATCATGTTACCTTAGAGACAAAGAGGCGCTATCCCAGGACTACTAAATGGAGACGTCCATTGCAAAGCAGAGCTACTGATTTACCATCGGACGGCCCAGGATTACAGTCAACCTATTTTGATGATGCATGTAAAGAAATTAATTTCAATAAATCGTAAAAAAAACATATTTACTTTTTTAATAATTATGTACACAAATAATGCATTTAATTGTAATTTTTATTAAATTCCCTTATTATTTGCATTTTAAAACATCTTGCTCACTTGTGGACCGTTCGTTTTTGCATGAAATCTCAACGGTCGATTTGCGATAAAATCAACCTAATTTGGTTTTGAAATGATCAAACTAAAGAATTTAGCTTACTGAAAAAGAGAAAGTATAAGTTTGGACCTGAATAAACTTCGATCTAACGATAAGTATTTATAGCCCTACGATGTTAAGGTATTTTGTCGGTTGGATGGATAGGTAAATTAGCATAAAATGTAATCAAACTTTCCGATAATCAATTAAGTCCGATAGAGTTTTATTTCAACGGTGCTGATCGATCAACGATGCACGTATATACACAATCCTTCATTAACTTGTACAACCATAGTTCATGTTACATGTTCATGTACATAGGATGTAATTGTTTTAGTAAAGACCATGTATTATTCCTATATATATCAACATTATGTGTCAAAATCATTTACTAATTCAATATACATACTTACTCATCAATTATTAAATATATTATGTTACTATAATTTACAATTAATGTATTTCCTAAAATACGAGAAAAAATGAATAAATTATTTACGTATTATTTAATTATCCACTAAATTCACAGTTACACATAATAAATACATTTTGTTTATTCCAATTTTTATACTAGAAACTCCCAATTAACGACACGATTCATTAGTAATTGCTTTTATACATTTCTTTTTTCCTAGCGTCATCAAACCAAAAATCCACACACGTGAACGTGACGCCATACATATATAAATACAACATCCCGACCTTGAAACGAAGAGCAACTAAAAATGAAATCAAAACAATATTATTTCATTTTTTAGCAAAGAAAACAAATAAACATTAATATCAAATATATTTCGAAATTACCTAAGTGAGGCATTAATCTTACTGAAATAAACTGTGACAAAAGAAATTAAGTAACTCCCATACATTAATAAATTTTACTCTTTTCCTCAATGCAGTAGCAATGAGTAATATTTTGAAAAAAATAAAGACGTTTTGTTAAGAGGGCATTAATGGCTTTGCGCAGTGCACATATTATCCTCTTAGAGCAAGCTCCCACATTACAAGTGCCGAACATGAAGTAAAAACAGCTCTCTATTCAACTGCGAAATTTGGGTTCCCCCCCAAATGGCCCCTGTGAAATTTCATTTCCCCCCCAAATATCTCCAATTCGCATATTATTAGGTACCTCAAACTATACGTTGCCGACGTGGCGGTTGTTCTACGCGGGAGGGCGCACGTGTCCCGATCATGTTTGCTTCAAGATCTGTAGAGAACACATCATATCGGTTGAGATTTGGCAAAAAACTTGGCAAAATGGTGAGATACCTCCGAGCCTGTAAAGTCCAGACAGACGAAACCCCCCTTTATGCCATTTCTATCGCACCCACATTTCATTTCTACCAAAACCTAAGTTCTAGTCGTTCCCCCCTTGGAGATGGTTTGTGAGGGTTTTAGCGCTTACGACCTTGACTGCCTTTGAGGCCGTATCAGATCTGACGCCATTTCATCACACCTTTAGCTATATTTGTAAGTACATTGTTACTCTAACTTTTCAGCAAATTTAATATAGTCGAACTAGTTTCCTTAATTACAGCTTTGGGTTCAGAACTAGATGTAAGGCCTTGAGATAAGAAAAGTATTTCCGGTGACAGATTCAAAATTTAGGTCAAATTTGAACCCTTAACTAGAATTTTTTGGAATTCTAGATATTCTTGTCTTGATTTCCTTTTGGACTTTTTTTTTATCTTTCTTAAAATAACAAAAAGTAACGAAGGATTCTTCAATTTCAGCTGATGTAATATCTTCCATTTTGTTTCATTTCCTTAATGGGACAAACAAAATCAAATTGATTTAGGACTAATGTTGGTGTTATATGTAAAGGACATGTAGTTGTAAACTTGCATGAATGTTGGTGTAGATGCCATCCCTGTCAGTCCTTATGTCCATTCCCTCAATCAACTGCTGTACCTGATGTTGGCTAAAGAAACTATAAGATTACTATTTCATGCAGTTGTAAACTTGCATCAATGTTGGTGTAAATGCATTTGATGCCGAATTTAGGCAGCTGCCCAAAACTAACATGAATGTTTGTTGTTTATTTTGCAAGAGGTAGGCAAAATTAAACACATGGCTCCCAGAAAATCTACTCTGAAAAGAGGAAAAGCAGCTACATACAAAAAGAAAAAGCGCACGATAGATGAACGTAATGAAATCGGGGAGACTTCTATGGCTCCAATAGAAGGTGAAGTACATCCACCAACAAAAAAGGGTAGAGGCCCTGGAATTGTGCGTGATGCGACCGAGGATGTCGAAAAATGTCCGGAAATATGGGTGGTTGGGAAAAAGGAGTTCACCTGTGCAATCAAACCAGAAATCAAACCAAAGGATATCACCGCATCGATCACTAGGCTAGCTCTCAACTTCATGCCTGGACCAATAAGAAGTTATCACAGCTGGGACAAATCGTGGAAGGACATTTTCGAGAATTCGTTCTTGGTAACCAAACACTTTTTATTACTTTTCAAAATAGCAGGTGTAATTTATGCCTAATATGTGCTTTTTAGAACAAAACATACTACATCTAGGTAGTTATGAGGTATTGACCAATATATGAAATGATAGACCTGTGGCTACGACTCGAATTGACCACATCATAGCATGCATCAATAATTCTCCTCTTCTGGTAATGCATTTTTACCAACTGTTGTGTGGACTATATATTATGAAAAGAATGATTACAGCATAACAAGTTACTATGCTTGATAGTACAATTGCCCAATTTAGGTTAATTTTGGTACAATGTTGTCATCATAATTTTTTTACTAGTAGTAATTTGTATAAAAATCCATGCACACTGCATGATTTAAATTATTCCACGAAAAAGTCCAACTTGCTGACTAATTAATATGCATGTTAGGTGTCGCTCTAAAACTTCCAAATTTTATAGGAAAGATTCAGGTACCGGGCAGATCAAGATGTCAGCCTTTGTCGGACCGTTCTAGATGCCATTGCAGCCAAACGATACACTGAGGAGCTGAACAAAGCTAGAACTAAATGCATAAAGAAATTTGGAGATGATATAGATTCATGGAAGAAGATGGTTCCTCACTGGTGTCTACAACCCTCCCGTTGGGTTGGTCTCTGTGATATCTTTGACACTGAGGATTGGAAAGGCCTGAGCAAACAAAACAAAGAAAACCGCCTTGCATCTGGCTTTGCGGTCCCCCACTACGGTGGTTGTTCAAGCGCACACCAGCATCTTAACAAACTGGTAATTAGATGAAGTGCACTTGTGTTAAAAATTTAAAACAGTGTAAAATGTAGACATTACTCTAGTCGTTAGTACTAATTGTTTACTGTTTTTCCTTGTGGAGAAAACTCTGAAAAAGGGAGCACCGCCAACTATGAGGGAGCTCTACGTTCATCTTCACAGTAGAAATGCAGACGGGAAATCACCGGTGCTGGCCAAATACAACGAATCCGTGGAGAGTGCTTCTGAACTCAATGATAATGATGAGGGTACTGTCTCGCTGCAACCCATAGACTTCGACATCACCTCCTTGAAGTTTACCACTGAGAAAGCAGAAAAAGTATTTGTAAGTTTTTTTTGTCGACATCACCTCCATGATAAGCATAATATTTCTAATTTCCCCTTTTATCTATTCAACTTGTTGTTTAATTTTTAAACTATTAGTTCCACAAATATATCATTGTTCCTCTGACTTGACCTGTTCCATTGAAGAACCTCTGAATGCATGGTCAAATTGAAGAATGGATGATCACCTTAGAAAATTTCATACAAATATTAGAAATCTAATGTGATTATCAGAAGTACATGCTTCCATTGCAGAGGTCTCAATCAACCCGGTCAATTGGGCAAACACCCTCCAATTGAAGCCTTTCTAACAACCCACAAAGGAAAAATCATCATATTGCTGGAATCCTTTTCATTTTCCCATATACCTAAACGGTACTGAATAATTTTGTCCATAATATATGCTACAACTGAAATTACTATTCCATACTATTACACAAGACAGTGGTTATGAGTTTAGTTTGTACGTGCTAGGTTTGTGCTTGGAAATGTTGCCGGTCCTTTTTTCCGACTGTACTTCATATTCTATTTAAAAATCATCATATTGACTGTTTTCAGCACTATCAAGTGAGTACAATAACTGTACAATACCAGTTTGGAAAAAAACAAACATTACAATTTGGAAACCAAAATTAAGCAATAATATATATTGCTCGACTATTGCATATAATAGACAGATGTTACGGGTATGACGGCTCTCACGAGGACCATGCTGATGTGGATGAGGCCGACCTTTTTATGTCAGCGGTTGGCGGTAGCTACCATGGCCGGGTTAGAGGCTTCGGATGCGTCCTAGACCCGAAGTTGCCAAAAACAACTGGACGAGGACGGGCCACCCCTACACAGTCCGACCTTTCTGATGTCACAAATATTGGAAGCAAAAGGATCTTCACGGATGATGTCCTAGTCGGAATGTTAAACGAACGTGATATGCGACTGGCCGAGGAAAGGCAAGAGAGGAAAAGAGATGAAGCAAAATACAACATGCTCTTCACCAAATTATTCAGTCTGGTTGGACAGCAAAACCCAGCTCTACAGGTTAGTCAGACTATGCAAGAGTATTCAATTTTATACTTCCACTCACTGCCTTTATTACAACTTGTATTTCTTTGGTCTTTTCAACATGTCAGTTTGTCCTTCGGCTGTTACAGTTCCATTCATATGCTTAGAATGCAAAAAGAGAGTCGATTGATAGTTTACTTTTATTTCCTTTTAACTATTCTTCAAATATCCATTTTTCAGCTTATCACTTTAATGTAACATGCTCAATAGAGGACTGTAAGCATGATAAAAATATGGACTGTGTATGCTTAATTAAGAGGGGACTGTGTAAGCCTAAGGTTTAACCTGATATAAAAAGGTTTTACCTCTAGACCCAATAGAAAAAGGTAAATCTAACCTATCGGTTATGTATTTCACACTGATGGAACAAAGCCGGCAACATTTTCAATATGTTCTTCAGAGCCCAACCTATTGCCTGCTGTTTGAACTTATTTACAAACTTACCACAGACATGTTTAGTCTAACCGTTTCACAATAGGAATAATTTGAACCGTTACAAGATGGGCGTAAGAAAACATCAATCTTGTAGAATTAATATCAGAGAAGGTGGGGACTACAATTGGTTAAATCATATAATTTGTACATACCCAAATATGTTGACTGTTGCACTTTGATATATTGTTTCAACATTACGAGTTTATATACACTAAGTTTAGTTAACTGTTACACTTTGATAGTTCTCTCTTATTGGATTTGTACGATGTAAATTAAAAGGTCATCCCTTCTTTATCCTGCTTATTGTTGTACTCATACCATACTACATCCTGGTACTAACCTTTCTTGCGCATATTTACACAGGCACAACTTAACAGTGCTCATGAGGGGGTAATGGGGAATATGCAAACTCTCCAGGTGAAATCTCTGAACTTAGCAACTCCATCCTTTTAATTATTTCTCTATGATCAGATGTTGTGCTATCCAACTGATTACAGTGCGCTTGCATATTTAATGACTAGTGTCAGGATCCCACCTCTCTACCTCAATCTCAGGAAGGAGCCCCACTAATGCAGTTTGCCCACTCTCAAGTAAGGAGATTTATTAGTACTTATATACGCAATGTATAAACACAATTAGGTAAGACAGAACCATCGAGTTCAAATATTTCAGCAATGACAAGAACTGATAGTATTGTGCAAACTCTATTTTATTCCTTTATTTTTAGTGATTTGAGTAAATACAATGAGTATGGTGCAAAATCAATTTCATGAGGGTGGATTTTGGCCGAAATCACTTTTTAGTTATTTTTAGTGATTTTTGCCAAAATTACTTTTTGCTAGAGTTTCAACATATTGGTGCTGATTTATTTTCTTTCGATTTGGTGAAAAAAAATACATTGCTAATGATGATCTCAAAATCAGTAAAACAAATGCTCCATTATTATCTTTTCGATTGAAACGTGTCTAATAACTGGATGGGAACTGCTCATACCTTGTTTATCAATTATGATGCCTTGTTTATCATTATTAGATTTTAAGATTTTGATGCATTTTTTTCTTTCAATGGAAATTAACTTGAGAAACCTTAAAACTGGTACTGTCCTAAATCTGAACTTGGGAAGCTTACAACTGGTACTGCCCTCAACTCCAACTTGAGAAGCCTTAAAACTGGTATTGCCCTTGTACCAAATTCAAACCCCATCAAAACATACTAGTACGATATTCATATTGTACCAACAAACAAACTAACTTGCTCGCTTTGGGAATGTGGTATATGTAGGGGCTACCATATGTGCTGCCAAATCAAGAGGGGGGATTCCAAGCACTACTGAAGACAAATTCTGGACAAGAGGTGGCCACCCTTTTAGGGGCCGAAGCATCAACGACTGAATGGTTCGAGGATGACATCCCGAACAACAACCAGCGTTAATAGTCTGGGGTATTGCCAACCTTTAATGGATAATTATAGATTTTTTGGTTTTACACATTAACATCACAGGGTATGTTTCTTTTTTGTAAATTTTTGTTGATGGGTGGTGCTCATATTTTGAGAAAGGGTAATGTTTCTTTTTTGTAAATTATTGTTCCATATTATACTGTGGCTGTAATGTTATAATACAGTTGGTCTTCTGGTACAATGCATGCTTTGTACATGCTTGATTTTAATACTGTCATTAATGCTAATTTCAAGCTTTCGTATTAAATTTCAAGGTGTTATGTTATTGTTATTTCTTTCAATGGGAAATGTATCATATTACCGGGTTGGTACCCGATAGGTAATGGGAAGATTTTAGAAATAGGGTTGCTGATACGCTGGCATTAATTGTAATTAATGTTGTCGGATTATCAAGAGGAATATGATGAAATTATAGAGCATGCAAATTATCAGGTGGGACCCACAGCACCTACCCTTGCAAAAAAACAGATGGGACCCACTATCACTATCCTTGCAAAAAATAAGGTAGGACCCACGCTGGTTGCCTTGCAAATACTAAGGTGGGGTCCACTCACGCTAACCTTGCTAATAACCCAATGGGACCCACATGGGCTATCCTTGCAAATAATCAAGTGGGGTCCACTCACGCTAGCCTTGCTTATAATCCACTGGGACCCACGTCAGATATCCTTGCTAATACCCCGTGGGACAACCTTGCAAATAATAAGTGGGGCCCACAACTGATATCCTTGCTAATACCGAGTGGGGCCTACACTAAATAACCTTGCTAATACTAAGTGGGGCCTACACTACATATCCTTGCTAATACTCAGTTGGGCGCCCAAAACCAAAGTAATAGCAAGCGTACTTTTTGCAACCGCGACCCTTGCGAATAGAATAGCACAATGTATTAGCAAGCGTAAGCCCTTGCAAAAAGTCTGAAAATGAGTATTTGCATTGGGGCTTAATGCAACGGGAGGATTTGCAAGCGTAGCGCTTGCTAATGGGGTTTTTCGGGCTTTTAGCAAGCGTAAGCCGTTGCAACAAGCCAATTTCTGCCGTTGCCTTTACTGGGAATTCTAGTAGTGATAGGAAATTATCGTAGGCGGCTGTATGCTGAAATACTCCAAATTACATGATGCCTGAAATTCAAAAAAATGAAAATGAGAAGTAACACTGGGACTTCTCATATGCGGCTGTATGCGGGGATACACCAATATGAGGAGTGAAAAAAAATTAACAGGAAAGAGAAAAAGGGACTCTCATATCTCGCATTCATATATATATTTTGACCTTAAATTTGTCTCAAAACCTGTGTTTAAATCTATTAATTCGGATATAATTCATTTAATATGTATAGAATGTGGTACTGCTACAAGTTTATTCTTATTCTGCAGGAATCGGGCGAAATCGAGGAGGAATTTGGAATTTAGAAGTCTCTTCACGGTCCATGTACCACCTCATGCGAACCGTGTCAATCTCGACTCGACCAATGACACGACCACAGATAACCGCTGACTCTACCACAGAAGAAACACAGGCACACGGTCCGTGTAGAATTTCACACGGGCCGTGTCAAGCATTTTGGAACAGATCCAGAATTTGAAAACATGGCTAATTGAAGGAAGGTCGGCCAGAAAAGCTTATAAGAGGGATTTCTTGTACCAGAGGCAATTCTGGAGCAGAGAAGCAATTTCTAGGGTTTGGTCTTGGCGGCTAAGCTTGGAGACGAAGTTCAGAAACGAAAGACGTGAGTTTTCGACGGAACTTCTTTGTTCTTCGGGTTTTGTCATGGCTATTTCTTTTATCATTTCTTTTATCTGTTTTAGAACTATGTCTGAGTAGATTCTTTAGTTTTTAGGGTTATGATGTAATCGAATGTTTTGTTTTGTTTGTTAGTTATTGGATTCTTTTGTTGAAATTTGTGTTTGCTTGATTGTGTTTGATTTTAATTGCTTAGTTAAATTGTTTGATTTTTATTGGTTTACCACTAGATGAATGCGCACATCTAGAAGGTATTTAGCCCTTATAATCTCTCAACCAAACTATGTACATGAGGTAGGATTAGTGATCCGAAAGGTGAAACCAAGTAGTAGCCAACAGGTGAACATTTCCTTATATCGACGGAATGAGGTTACCTTTAGTATACCAAACAAGCAACTAGGTTATTCGGACCAACATAAGACAGTTGAGGTCTAGAACCCGACAAGGGCACATATTGAAATTCCATACCAAGTTAATGAACCAACAAACGACGGTTGAGATTTAGAAACATTAGGTCTGGTCAGTAGAACCCTACACAAAGGAACAATAACTGCTGCATTCACTTGAGGGCCACACGGACAGTGTACGACAGTACCCGGCCCGTGTACACGGGATACGGCCCGTGTACATGGGATACGGCCCGTGTAGGACACTACACGGACCGGGTACCTCGAGGCAGAACTGAGATGAAGTTATAACCCTGGAAACGCCTTTTTACTATTGATTTAAACCAAGTTTATTTACTTTCTTGCATTTAATTATTGTCATTGAACTGTTAGGAACCTTAAATACCAAACCAACCTTTTCGAACTTCTAGTTTTTATTTAATTTAGGTAGAATTCTAGTTAAGACTTGAACCGTCCCTGTGATCGATACCTGAATATATACTACTCGATAGGATTGCATATTTGCAGTCTGAACCGGAAGTGTATTGAAGGTTAAAAAGTACAGTTTACTTTACTGAAACTTTGTACTATACCTTTTGGTGTAACATATTCAATACATGGAATTCTCATAGGCGGCTGTATGCTGAAATACACAAAATTATAGGGTGTCCGAAATTCAAAAAAATAAAAACGAGAAGTCACACCGGGATTTCTCATATGCGGCTGTATGCGGGTGTTCAGTAAAGTGCGGAGTGAACAAACATTAACAGGAACAAGAAAAAGGTACTAAATACAGGAAATTCTCATAGGCGGCTGTATGCTGAAATACTTCAAATTACAGGGTGTCCGAAATTCGAAAAAATGAAAACGAGAAGAAACACCAGCAGTTCTCGTATGCGGCTGTATGCGGGGAACACCAAAATGCGGAGTGAACAAAAATTAACACGAAAAAGAAAAGGGACTCAATACAGGGAATTCTCATAGGCGGCTGTATGCTGAAATACTCCAAATTACATGGTGTCTGAAATTCAAAAAAATGAAAACAAGACGTAACACAGGGACTTCTGATATGCGGCTGTATGTGGGGTTACACCAAAATACGGAGTAAACAAAAATTAACACGAAAAAGAAAAATGAACTCAATACAGGTAATTCTTATAGGCAGCTGTATGCTGAAATACTCCAAATTACAGGTTGGCCGAAATTCAAAAAAATGAAAATGAGGCGTAACAGAGAGACTTCTCATATGCGGCTGTCTGTGGGGATACACCAAAATACAGAGTGAACAAAAATTAACAGGAAAAAGAAAAAAGGACTCAATACAGGGAATTCTCGTAGGCGTATGCTAAATACTCCAAATTACAGGGTGCCCGAAATTCAAAAAAATAAAAACGAGAGTAACACTGGGACTTCACATATGCGGCTGTATGCAGGGATACACCAAAATGCTAAGTGAACAAAAATTAACAGGCAAAAGAAAAGGTACTCAATACAGGGAATTCTCATAAGCGGCTGTATGGTGAAATACTCCAAATTACAGGGTGCCCAAAATTCAAAAAAATGAAAACGGGATGTAACACAGGGACTTCTGATATGCGGCTGTATGCGGTGATACACCAAAATGCGGAGTGAACAAAAATTAACAGGAAAAAGAAAAAGGCACTAAATACAGGAAATTCTCATAGGCGGCTGTTGATGTGGATTTTACAATACAAGTAATAAATCCTAGTTTATACTCAATTCGGCTGCAAGTGTACAACCTAGTCAAGTAGTACTTAGGGATCGTCTCCACAGGGACAAGTTGGAATATTTTTTCTAACCTAACAATTTAATTTAGTAAAAGAAATAAAAAGGTTTTTGTTTGTTAAAATGGTTGATTTGGTTTTGATTAAACTAAATTAAACTAAAGTCTTAAGACAAATTCTGATTTTTAACAAAGATGAGAGATTAGGGTTTCTTAGGGTTCCTATCCACTAATGTTATGACTAATTGGTTTATTAAATTTGTTCTTTTAATTATGAAGGCACAGTTGAGGGATGTAGGTACAAAGGGATATTTCTATATTAATACCATCTTCAAATTAGAATAAACGTCACCTCTCGGTACTTGGCTATGCTAATCTAAAGTCATTAAGTTCTTACTGTCCTAATTAATCTAGAAAACCGTATTTCACCTCTCGGTACTTGGTACAATTTGTCTAAACAATTGGGTAAAGCCCGTATAAGACAAGCGTCACCTCTCGGTACTTAGCCTATCAAATACCCTATTCTTTATGGTCAGGACTCAATATTCAATTTCTCAATTGCAAATACCAAATCCTAAGATTTCATGTGATTTCGATTAAGTCCTCACAATCAATTAAAATAGAGAATAGATCATAACAAAGAACAAGAAGATACAAAATTAAACCAACTAAATCATAACAAAAGTTTCAAGTACAGCCCTAATTAACCCTAGAAAATCCTTTAGCCAGTCATGGCTAAAGCACAAATCAAATTAAAAAGATTAAAAGAGTTCCAAAGAGAGAAAATAATAAAACCGGTTGATCAGTGATGTCTTCTTCTCCCTTCTTCTCTCTTCCTTTGTCTCTCTTGTTAAAACCAGAAATTCTGTCTAAAAAAACGTGTCTATTCTGTTTTACAAGTTTCCTATTTATACTCTGGCAAAATCTAAAACTAAATCCCTAAAAATAGCAAATTCGGGCTCTGAAACCGCCTTATTGCGGGCCGCAATGAGTGGAGGCGGTTAACTTCTCGCGCAGAATCTGACTCTCTGAATACTTCTCTGCAGGCCGCAAGAGAATCCTTTGCGGGCCGCAATGAGTCTGGAAAATGCTGTGCTGTCTGAGTTGCTCTCTGTTTGATAATGTTGCGGCCCGCAATGATTGTCTTGCGGTCCGCAATGAAAGTGACAGATTCTCCTGGCTTCGTGCTGACTTGCCACAAATCACCCGTTTTGCTCCGTTAAGCTCCAAACACCTGATTACCTGTAAAATAAACATAACTAGGGCAGTAACTTGAACTTTCGGACATTTCTAACCTAATTAAACCTAATCTAAACAAAACTTAGCTTAATTTTCATAACAAACCCTAGGTTTCAATAGATATTATTTCGGCTTATCAAATTCCCCCAAGGCTAGTCCTTGCTTGTCCCAAGCAAGTCTAAACACTTACGAAAATTCCCGGGGCTGGCTACGTCTTTTAAACCAAGTTATCTAAACTATCCTAATAACAAAGGCTAAATTAGGGTTAAAAAATTAGTTAGTCAAGGCAAATTAGGGTTAAACAACTTAATTCAAAGCATGAGTAAAAAAACTATTTGGATTTCTTTCAATGATCTTCTTCACCTCACAAACGCAAGTTTCGGTTTTAATTAAGCAAATTTATACCCACATGACACCTCAGAGTTAGTGAATCTTGGTTTATTCTCCCAATTCTACAAGTGATAACCAATTCCAGAAAATCCTTTGAAATAAAAATAAAAATTCAGTTAATGGTGTAGGCTGTGCCTGATGCTTTGACTCTTTTTACTTGTGCATCTGTCTGTTTTAGGCTCGCTCATTATTCACTCATTTTTATTTTGTTTTTGTTCTTTTGTTCTTTTATTATTTTTTTATTTTTCATTTTTTTCTGAAATATTATGCGGATATATCTGTCCTAAGGACTTCAATCCAACATAGCTCACTTTTTTCAACCTACACCTTTGTTCAATTAAGTTCGATTAGGAAAGGATTTCTGAGTCTCGCGCAAAGTCTCCTACGGGCACCAAGCCTTTCGGAAACTTTTTTTATTTTTATTTAGATTTTATATAATTTTCAAAATTAAATCTTTAGCCATTAACATTGATTATCAACTACACCGTGGTAGTTTTAAGGAAACTAATTGTTGAAGTCAGATGGTCAAATTTAATTTTTCCGAATGTCCAAAACTTATCTTTCAATCTTTAGCAATTAGAATTGACTATCAACTACACAGTGGTAGTTTCAAAGGACTAATTTGTGGAAGGTAGATGGTCAAAAATTGTCTCTTTCAATCTTTAGCGATTAGCATTGACTATCAACTACACCATGTTAGTTTAAAAATTTGATGATGTCAAATGGACATTTTTTTTCCAAATGACCAAAATTGTTGGACGATCCCAAACTACAACCACATCCCAGTCAATTGTTTAATCAAGAAAAAGACTTGTTTCATATTATATCCTTTTGTTCTTTATTTTTTATTATTTAGTTTGTAAATATCATAGCTAAATGATGATGACCAAGTAAATATTGCGTAAGCGGTACTAGTACCACCAATTTCTTATTAATGGAAGCTTGTATTTTTTTTTTTCCTCATAACACCTCAAAGTTCATGTTTATCACATCTCAATTAACAGAATTTATTATGCCCATTAACTTCTGGCCCTCAAAACATTATAAACCGCTACACCTAAAAATTAACCAAATCCAAATCCAATTTTCATTGACACACTTTACAAAGCTTGCTACCAACCTACCAATCTCTTTAAATATTGTCCATGTCTCTGGTACCAGCACTGTCCTGCTCATCTCCAAAGCACGAGTTCACAGACACAATAAAAGTATTTCCAATAACAAAAGCTCTGTCATACAAAAGTTCACAACAAAAACGTTAAGCAACCTTTTTATATGTTATGCTGACATGCAAAATACTTTAATCAATTTCTGCTTGTATCAAGATATAATTACAATTTAGCCCAATAATTTACATAATTTGCAAATCCCACTCAGTTTGCCTTCTAGTTTTAACCCCGTTTGGACAAGAAGAGGGGCAGGATGGATGGTTGCATCTATCCTATTTTTATTTTATTTTTTGTTAGAGCCAAATAATAAAGAATACAAAAATATATGCCATATCATTAGTTGGAAAAAGTTGACTAGATGAAGTCAACAGAGACCCTTGAAAATGATATCAGTTGAAATAGACATTTCACGAATACCAGGCAAAAATGTCACTATGTTGATGGTCTAGAAAGTGAGAGAAAATTAAGAACTGAGAGAAAATTTAATTTCTTTATACCGATTTTTTCCCTGTTAATTCTCTTATTTATTTTCTAAGTTCCGGTGCTTATTAACGCATTGTTAGTAAATAAGGAACTTAATAAAAACTGGCATCGATGTTTTTTTTATCAAAATATTTTGTTAATTAGTTACTTGTGTGTTTTGCTAATGATATAAGATATATGATCTAACTAATAGTTATATTATTTATGTTCTTTTTAATGCTTCTTATACTTCATTACTAAACTAATCATAAATAGCCAACTATTAATGGTGAAATTGAAAAGAAAAAAATTCACAGAATAATGTCATTCAACAGTTTCACTTCACTAATTGGATTCATTTATGAAATTTCTAGATCAAATATTTTGTCAATCAAATTTTGGAAGTTGCAAGCAACATGGCCTCGTCGAAAGATAACAACTCAAAGTCTTTGAAGTCGAACGAATTGCACGGTTCCATTGATAATTGTAATCACACAAACTTCTCACAAATTATCCACGAAAAAGACCCACACAACAACCTTTCTCTGAACCAACATGAGAAGTCTGGTATACTTTTAGATCCAACACTAGACTACATAAGCCGGTATTTATTCGAGGAAGAAAAAGATGAAAAGATTAATAGTTATCAAGAGGAAGCTCTCAGGGACATGGAAAAACCCTTTTATGATATCATTGGGGAAATATATCCACCTCCACAAGAAAATCAATTGGGATCAAAACAATCAAGGGTAAATCCAGATTTCACAACTTCCGATTTAAAAGATCAAGTGGGTCCAACCTATAGTGATAGTTTGAAACAACACTCACGTACAGAGAACTTGCTGGCTACTGAATTTTAGAGAGGTGTAGAAGAAGGATTGAAGTTCCTTCCAAATCGCAATAGATTGTCTATTAATTTGCATGTGAGCAATCTTTCCATTAATCCAACGAAGAAACATGATAGCAACTCACTAGAGATTAGATTGGGGGAAGAGAAAGGAAGTGATTTGCTAAATAAGTCTAAGAGTAAAAAGAATACAAATAATGCAGATTTGGACCATTTGGAGGGGCGAAATCGCAAAATACCAATGGTCTCCAATGAGGAAACAATTAGAGATGAGGTGTTTGATAAAGTACTACTATACCACGGGGAAAACTGTCCAAGAGAAGAAATAGCCAGCCTAATAGAAATCAAGGAGCTCGAAGCAAACTCATATAGTGAGTATCAAAACCAACACGGCCATACCGATCTCAAAAAACACCTCATCTCCTGTGCTGAGGCAATATCTACGAATGATAACAAAAGTGCAAGTGAACTTATAAAAGAAATAAGGAAGGAAGCATCTCCTATTGGAGATGGGATCCAAAGGCTTGCATGTATTCTTGTTGATGGACTAGAGGCACGCTTGGCTGGTACAGGAAGTGCAGCCTATCGTCAATATTTCACAAGGCAGGTACGTACTGTTGACTATCTGAAGGCCTATTATAAGTGCTTAAGGGCATCCCCCATTATGAGAGTTTCATACCATTTTGCTAATGAGAGCATTCTCAGAGCCATAGGCAATGCATCAAAAGTCCATGTAGTTGATTTTGGCATTACTTTTGGATTCCAATGGCCATCTCTAATTCAATCACTTGCAAAAAGAAAAGGTGGGCCCCCGAAACTCCGAATTACTGGGGTAGATTTGCCTCAGCCGGGATTTCACCCTGCTAAAAGAATCAATGAGACGGGAAGGAGGTTGGAAGATTATGCTAGAAGTTTTGGAGTTCCTTTTGAGTATCAAGGGATCGCCTCGCAGTTGGAGTCCATATGTATTGATGATCTTGGTATCAATGATAATGAAGTGCTTGTAATCAATAGTATGTATAGCTTAGCTAGAGTAAGGGATGAACCTCTATTAGACAAGAATGATCCTAGGAATAAACTCCTCCATCTGATTCAAAAGATCAAACCGAAGGTTTTCGTTCAAGGAATATTCAACTTATCCTTTAGTCCCTTCTTCATCACTAGGTTTAGACATGTTTTGTTGCAGTTCTCCAGGTTCTTCGACATGCTTGACACGTTGTTCCCGCGAGACAACAACCATAGGAAACTATTGGAAGGAGAAATGTTTGCTCCTTCTATAATTAATCTGATAGCATGTGAAGGATCAGATTTGGTCGTAACACTGGAGTCCTACAAGCAGTGGCACATGAGAAATTTGCAGATTGGCTTTGAACAACTCCAGGTAGATCCGCGTGTAGTGAAAGAATGCCGTGAAATTGTTAGAAATGATTATAGTGAGGCATTTTTCATTGAAGAAGATTGCAATTGGTTACTTGTGGGTTGGAAGGGTAACATATTCTATGCTATTTCATTGTGGAAACCTGAAGTAGAATAAACTTTAGAGGTCAACTTCTAGTTTACCATAAACTTCGAAATTTTTAATGTGCTTCTCTTACAAAGCACTCATTTATGTACCCAAATGTAGACTATGAATTTAACCACTTTTCCCTTTATTATTTTTTTTCTTTTTTGTAAGATGATATATTTTTCTAAATTTAGTTCTGTATTTTATTCACGACGAGAGCCTTGTTTTACTCTCATAAAACTATCGTTTGTAAATTTAATACTTGATGTAATTTAATTAACTTCACTTTTAGCTTAATTTTTGTTGTGATTTACTTTATTTTGTGCGCTTATTTTATATATATAATTTGAATTGGAATATGTCAAAAATACCATCATTAATTAAGACTTAAGGAAATTAACTTATATTGTTATTAGGTATTGTGTAAACCAAAAAACTGTAGGAACTTAAGACTTTAACCCAACTTTCTTAGAATCTAGATGATAAAAACAGTTCAGATTGATACTCAAAACTGTCTCTATGGATCGACACCCAAGGTTACTATAACGGTATATTCTGCAGTTGCATCCCACTTTTTTGTTTTAGGGTATAATTTTATTAGCACTTTATACGGTACAAAGTGTATTTAATTGGCGTTGTTGATTACAATGTAAATTTAATATTTATACTGACGTGGTAATTAAAATGTACACTGAGAAGAATCTAAATGACTGAAATATTATTAAAATTGCACATTGTTTCCTTATAATTTCCACCAGTTATGCAGAGCATTTGTAAGGTACAAATCAGTGACCTAAACAGAAAAAATATTGAACATTCTGATCAATTGAGATCAAATATATTGGATATAATTAATTACATCTATATGTTATGTTATCGCTTAAACAACACCTTTTTATATGTTATGCTGACCTGAAAATGATTTTTATTAGTTTTTCTTGTATCAAGATATAATTGCAATTTAGCCAATAATTTACATAATTTGCAAATAGCACTCATTAGCTTTTTGCCTTGCGGTTTTATATTGAGGGGATGTCACTTTCTAGAATAGGCACCGAAGTCTAACAACCAGTCTAACATTTCAGGATGTCAATTTCTAGAATAGGCACCGAAGTCTAACAACCAGTCTAACATTTCAGGATGTCACTTTCTAGAAAAAATTTAGAGGCACTGAGGGTAGAGTGGAAAAAACGTGCCGTGGCATGACTAACACGCTGTGACTTTGGTCTTGTGCCATGCCGTACCGTAACCAAGTTAATTTTTCACGTATCAAACATAAGAACATATCGCATTGGAGGGAACTTTTGCTTTTTTTATACCTAGTATTGATGATTCAATTTGTCTTAGTCTTTTTTCTTCTTTTTTCCTTGAGATAATCATTTTTTTCTTTTAAAAAATGAAAAAAAAAACATGCATATAAACGTAGAGCTTCAGAACGAGCTGATTATGAGTGCGTATCCTCTGAGATTCTCATATTTTGCAAGACCGTCTGACCGGCGTGTCCGGTGACTATTTGGGGAAAGTGCAGGGGTTCAGTATTATTTGAGCTTTTTCGTGCATAACATATTTGAACGGTTGAGATTTTCACGCAAAATATGCGAATTCGCTGATTATACCTTTCGCTTGATTTATTTATAACTAGATTGTTTCTCAGGCTTCGTGCCAAAAAAGAAATATCTATTTAAAAAATAAGTTGAATTTTAACAATGATAATTTCTAAATTGGTCTGACGATGAGAAGCTATGGCATGCATACCCATTAAAATACTGAGGGCTTCCATAGGAAAGAGGAAAAAGCAGTACAACATTTATAACCGAATTGTATAAAGTTTACACCCAAAAACCAACTTTATACGGCCTAAGCCAAAGGGCTATTAGTGGAGTCAAATTGGATGCAGCACGACTGCAAGTGAAAAAACAATGAAATCACAAAAAAAAAAAAAAACAAACAAACTAATTGCAGAATAACTAAATAACTTTACAAATTATAACAAAAATAATCAGCGAAGCAGTACAAAAACTTTAAAGTTAATGACACAAGGAGCTACCCAAAGTAAATTAATTGATTATCTACATTCCAAGAAGACATCTTCAACCCGATTTGGCACATCAGTCATTTGTCTTGCCACTTGTCTGCTCCATGAGATCTCTTGCATCTTCGTCTCGCCCCATTTTCAAAAGCAGTTCTAAAATTGGTGCAGAGGCAGCAAAATCAGGTTTCACCCCTTCTTGCTTCATTCTATTCAACACGCACATAGCCTGGTCCACTTTTCTCTTCTTAGCAAATGCTTCCAACAAGGAAGTGTAAGTCGGGAGATCTGACGCGACATGATTGAGATGCATTCTATCCAAGATTTTCATCACATCATTGATAGTGCCATAATTTGCGAAACCGATAAGTAAAATTTCATATGATCCTGCATCTGGTTTTATACCTCCCTTGTACATTAAGTCGAGCAATTTTTCAGCTTCCTTGCTTTGTCCTTGTTTGCACAAAGAATCCATCATTGATCTGTATGTAACCTCATTTGGCAAAACGCCTCGATCAATCATATCCTTGAAAACTCTAATCGACTCTTTCCAACAGCCTAGCTTAGAATATCCATTTATAACAATATTATATGTGATGAGATCAGGTGTGGCACCTTCATCATGCATATCATATAGTAGTTTTTCTGCCCTATCAGTTTCCCCCTTCTTACAAAGTGCATCCACAATTATAGTGCAAGTCACGGTGTTAGGCAATATTCCCTTTGAAACCATCTCATTTAGTAACTTCTTTGACTTTTCTAATTTGTTCATTTTGCAAAGCCCATCTATAAGAGTATTATAGGTACGAACATCAGGATTTGTACCTCTAGAAATCATATTACATAGCAACTCTTCTGCGTTTCCAGTTTCTCCCTCCTTGCAAAGTGCATCAATGATAGTATTATAAGTCACAACATCGGGATCATGTCCTTGAGAAACCATGGACTGAAGCATTTCCACTGCCTTGTCCAATTGCCCTTTCTTGCACAACCCATCCACGAGAGTAGTATAGGTCACAACATTAGGTTGAAGTCCTCGAGAAACCATGTAGGACAGCAGTTCCTCTGCCTTCCCAGTATCTCCTTCCTTGCACAGGCCATTAATCAGTGAGCTGTATGTGATTACATTTGGCACAATACCCTCTGAAAGCATTCGCTCAAACAAACTAAATGCTTTACTAATTTTGCCTTTTTTGCAAAGGCCGTCAATTAGTGAGCTGTATGTGACTACATTTGGCACAATACCCTTTGAAATCATTCGCTCAAACAAACTAATTGCTTTACTAACTGCGCCTTCTTTACAAAGGCCATCAATAACAGTGCTGTAGGAGATCACATTAGGTGTGCAGCCCAACTTTGACATTTTATTGAAAGCCATGACTACGGCCTCACTAATCCTATTCTCATAACAAAGGCCCTTAAGTAGTGGATTGAAGATCCTCGCATCACCTCTCTGCCCGCCCTTAATAAACTGCCCCAAGAAAACCAAGCCTAGTCTCGGTCGATTCATTAGGATACAGTAGGAAATCAATATACAATAGGTGCAGATACTGGGCGAGGCTGACAATATTTTAGGTTGGGTCAAGCGGTTAAAGAGTGAGAAAACAGTTGCATAATGATTGTTCGAGTTTTTCATTCGAGTTAAGGCTTTAAAGAGTTGATTAAATGAGATGATGGACGGTGTCGGGCTCTTAGCGGCCAGCAAGCGATCAACAAATTGAAGAGCATATTTAATAGTAAGGGTGCCCGACCGACAGCATTCTTTTACAAGTGATTCCAGCTCGCGAGTCCCCATGAGGATGTGTTGGAATTGGACACAACTCCACTTGTAGATGGTTTAGTTGAGGTTGTTGGTAGCCTCACAATATGCGGTGACCCCCTTGTTCAACTATAATAGTGTCCTAAAACTTAATCAATAGAAAACCCTACAAAACATAAATGAAAGGATGGTGAATAAATTTTGCATAACATGGCAATTGGTACCAGAACACTACTAGTTAGGAATCAGTCCAGTACGTGATATGCTCCATTGCTTAATAGTGATGCTTTCTATCAGATCAGCTACTGTGCTGCTAGACTAAGTACTGTTGGGAACAACCAGATCCCTTTTATGTGTTATACAATGTCATACTCATTTGTTATATTTCTTATTTGTACTAAGATGGGTTTAATTGTGGGCAGTGAAGGTCAAGTTGGGCTCTTCCCAAAGGGCTTTTTGATCATTTTTTTCTGGTTAGGGATTTGATCAGGTGAGCAGGTAAGGAATCAAGAAGCAACACGTGACTCAAAACTTCAAAATAAATAAATCATAGTATCATAGTATCATACTAAATGTAGCAAAAGGCTAAATAGAGAAGTCCCTACAGACTTAATTATTGTCCGAGCTCAATACTCTTATACCAGTAATTACTGAGCTTGTAGTGGTCTAATCACACAAACTTCGACTACATGAACCAGATTTTAGTAGTTACTTGGGCCTTTTTGTGTTTGATTTTTGTCCAATTTACAAGTTGGTGCTATGTTGAGGACTCTAAAATTTGGTACGACTGGACAAATACTATTCGATGCCTCTCACAAAATACGAGTAAGAATTCTAATACCAGCCTAATTTATGTCCCAACAAACCAATTAGTCCTCCTGTAAATAATTAAACAAAAGAAATCTAAAGATCAAAATTAACATTGCAAATTGGATCTGTGGCAGCAGATAGTATGCATGCACAGTGATGACTAGTACATGCCGGTACAAACCTGATCAGCTCAAAACAACCTGAGAATTAAGTGCTTGATTGGAACTGGAATTGTAATCTGCTCATAAAGAAATTTTTCCTTAGAGAATATTGATCTAATAATAAATTGCCTATACATGATCAAAATATAATGTCACCATTATCCTTGTAACCTTCAAACTAAGTTTAGATGCTGTGAGGTAACCTACACAGATCTTAAGAATTATCAGAACCCTAATTAGCTCAAAAACTTGTAAATATTGTTGAAATAAATAAGATGTATCCCTCAGAATGGTACTCTTAGTTTTCTATCATTCTCTTATATTTTTGTATTCAACCTGACTAAACTGGTTGTTGTGGTTCATAACCTAAACCCTTATTTCCTTGATAAAAATCCAGCTTTACAACTGCAATCAATTGGTTTTATTTGTTACTCATCCATTTGGGAAATGACATCCAAATGATACTTTCCAACAGAAAGGTTCAAAAAATTGAATCCATACTATAATGTGTCTTTGGGACATTTTATCAAGCAGCTCATGTGCACGGCCACAGGACCCCAAATTGTTCATGTGCAATACCAAATACAGGACACAGAATTTGAGGGGAAAAAGAAGAAGAAGAAGAAGAAGTGACAATAATGTAGCAAGGTGCTAAATTTGTGGCCTAAATAATTTGGCGAAACCCCATGGCCGTGTATTTGAAATGGTCACAACTCCAATTGGAGATGGTTCATTCTGGTGGTAGATCGGTGTTTACCTTAGAATTGCTTCTAGAAGATGGAGGGTGGCAGTTTCTCGTGGCCAGAAGGCGGTAGATAAATCAAAGAGCATCTTCAATACTGAGGGTGCCCGACCACCAGCTTTCTTTTTACAAGTGATTCCAGTTGCTTGGAACGACAAAACTTCTCAGAAGCACTAAGACAAACAGTTAAAGTGCGAGAGAGAGTTGAGAGAGGAGGTGAGCTAAGAGCCTGAGAGTAATCTCGTTGAGTGGGGAGGAGAATAAGAGGGGCAATTTCGTCCGATTTTAAAACAAGCAAGCAACAAGGTAAACCCAATCTGATGCGAGAGTGCGGGACCTGATTTGCGCTGGAGAACATTTATCTTTTTTTCGTTTAGGCCAGAAATTATTTATTAATTATTATTCATTGTACTTGGTTGAAAATTTGATTGCGTCCACTTATTTTTTTTTTTTATCAATTAAAGTTTTCCAATCATTGCATATAATTATTATTAAGTTTTACTTGGACTTTTTTAATTCAAATTAGCCCACTGAAATTTTTAATTAAAATTTCACTATGTAAAACCTTACATCTGTTTGACTGGTAAACCAAACTGTTTGACTGGTACCACCTATTGTACCCGTAACTTAGTCCAACTCACACACAAATAGGTTTTGAGCCAATACCTACATACCCTCATACAAGACTACAGCAACATAATACAACAACTAAAACTTCATACTCGAACTTTGTCTCATTTTATATGTTGATTTATGCTAGATGAAGGAATAAAGTTAAATTACCATAAGTATTAGCAGGTCCAAATGCAGATTTTTTGTCACCACAATTTTGTTCACATTAATCAAACACTTATTTGAACCCTTAATTTTTTTTTTAATGTAGTGTTTTATTTTTATTTTGAGTAAAACTATTATAAGTTTAATTTTATCAAGATAATTTTTTTAACATAATTTTATGTTATCGAATATGTTTTAAATAATAAATTAATCCATAAAGTTCAAATTAATATATTCCACGAGTTATTTATTTTATATGTTGTATTTATAAACTCTTGAATTTATTTAATATGAAGTTAAATGGCAAAAAAAAAAAAATCAAAATTAAACACATAAAAATGAAGTTTTAAACATACATCCATTTAGTTACTTGATGTAGATTGGTAAAAGAATTTAGGTTCGTTGTTTAAATATGATTAAATTAGCTTTGAAATTAATTTTCAAACCTACATTAACTTTACTCGTCAAATAAATTTTCTTTGTATAAACATTTTACTTTTAATAAAATTGAGAAATAAAGCAAACTGGGAAGTACCGGTTGAATTAGCTAAACCAGTTGGGCGCGTGGCATCTGAGGTTCAGGCATGCGTTGCGAGTGCTGATCTTGAATGGATGGATAGAAGAAATTATGTTTAAAAAATTCTAAAAAGATATCTTATTCGTTTGATCTTGGATTCATTTCACAGATAATTAAACATCAATAAAATTTGTGCAAAAACAGAAATTCTTTTATGTGGTTACCTGGTATCATTTCATTGATAATGAAACATCAATCAAATTCGTGCATAACATGACAAATAATCTCAAAACCCAGAGAGTTAAGTACTGCTGCTTAATAACAAGTGAGGTTTTGGAGACGTAGCATGTCAAATCTAAAATCTCATAATTGTTTTAACCGAAAGGAAAAAAGAATAACCAAAAGAAAAAGAAAAGAAAAGGGAAAGGGAGCACATAATTTCATCATAGAGAGGAAAGTGGAGGAAATAGAGGAGCTCTGATGTGTGTTATGGTTTAAGGTAAATGAGGCAAAGGAAATGCACAGCGACAATAGGAAAAAAAAAAAAAGCCAGAATACTCAGTTAATAGAGTAGTGAAAGGCCTAGAGTACATAAAATGATTATCTAAATTCAAATAAGCCATCTTCAACCAAACTCAGCACCTCAATCATTTGTCTCACTAATTGTCTGGTTCATGAGATCCCTCGCATCATCATCTCGTCCCATTTTCAAAAGCAGTTCTAATACTGGTGCAGAAGTAGCGAAATCGGGTTTCACCCCTTCTTGCTTCATTCTGTTCAGCACACACATAGCCGCCTCTACGTTTCTCTTCTTAGCATATGCTTTCAACAAGGAAGTGTAAGTGGAGAGATCTGGCACTACATGATTGAGTTGCATTCTATCTAGGATATTCATCACATCATCAATATTACCATCATTTACATAGCCAAGAAGTAAAAATCGATATGATACAACACATGGTTCTATACCTCCACTTACCATTAAGTCGAGCAATTTTTCAGCTTCCTTGCTTTGTCCTTGTTTGCACAAAGAATCCATCATTGATCTGTACGTAACCTCATTTGGCAAAATGCCTCGATCAATCATATTCTTGAAAACTCTAATCGACTCTTTCCAACAGCCTAGCTTAGAATATCCATTTATAACAATACTATATGTGATGAGATCAGGTGTGGCACCTTCATCATGCATATCATATAATAGTTTTTCTGCCCTGTCAGTTTCCCCCTTCTTACAAAGTGCATCCACAATTATAATGCAAGTCACAGTGTCAGGCAATATTCCGTTTGAAACCATCTCATTTAGTAATTCCTTTGCCTTATCTAATTTGTCCAACTTGCAAAGCCCATCTATAATAGTAGAGTAGGTTAAAACATCAGGATCTTTTCCTCTAGAAATCATATTACATAGCAACTCTTCTGCGTTTCCAGTTTCTCCCTCTTTGCAAAGTGCATCTATGATGGCAGTATAAGTCACAACATTGGGATCATGTCCATTAAAAACCATGGACTGGAGCATTTCCACGGCTTTGCCCATTTGCCCTTTCTTGCACAACCCATCCACGAGAGTAGTATAGGTCACAACATCAGGTTGAAGTCCTTTAGAAACCATGTAGGACAACAATTCCTCTGCCTTCTCAGTATCTCCTTCCTTGCAGAGGCCATTAATCAGTGAGCTGTATGTGATTACATCTGGTGCAATACCCTTCGAAAACATTCGCTCAAACAAACTAAATGCTGTACTAATTGCACCTTCTTTACAAAGGCCATCAATCAGTGAGTTGTATGTGACTACATTTGGCACAATACCCTTTGAAATCATTCGCTCAAACAAACTAATTGCCTTACTAACTGCACCTTCTTTACAAAGGCCATCAATAACAGTGTTGTAGGAGATTACATCAGGTGTGCAGCCCAGCTTTGGCATTTTATTGAATGCCATGGCTACGGCCTCACTAATCCTATTCTGAGAACAAAGGCCCTTAAGTAGTGGATTGAAGATCCTCGCATCACCTCTCTGCCCGCCCTTAATAAACTGCCCCAAGAAAACCAAGCCTAGTCTCGGTCGATTCATTCGGATACAGTAGGAAATCAATATACAATAGGTGCAGATACTGGGCGAGGCTGAGACTATTTTAGGTTGGGTCAAGCGGTTAAAGAGTGAGAAAACAGTTGCATAACGATTGTTCGAGTTCTTCGTACGAGTTAAGGCCGTAAAGAGATGATTAAAGGAAATGATGGACGGTGCCGGGCTCTTAGCGGCCAGCAAGCGATCAAAAAATTGAAGAGCATCTTTAATAGTAAGGGTGCCCGACCGACAGCGTTCTTTTACAAGTGATTCCAGCTGGCGGGTCCCCATGAGCATGTGTTGGAATTGGTCACAACTCCACTTGTAGATGGTTCAGTTGAGGTTGTTGGTAGCCTCACAATATGCGGTGACCCCCTTGTTCAACTATAATAGTGTCCTAAAACTTAATCAATACAAATCCCTACAAAACATAAATGAAAGGATGGTGAATAAATTTTGCATAACATGGCAATTGGTACCAGAACAGTACTAGTTAGGAATCAGTCCAGTACGTGATGTGCACCTTTGCTCAATAGTGATGCTTTCTATCAGATCAGCTATTGTGCTGCAAGACTAAGTACTGTTGGGAACAACCAGATCCCTTTTATGTGTTATACAATGTCATACTCATTTGTTATATTTCTTATTTTTACTAAGATGGGCTTAATTGTGGGCAATGAAGGTCAAGTTGGGCTCTTCCCAAAGGGCTTTTTGATCATTTTTTTCAGGTTAGGGATTTGATCAGGTGAGCAGGTAAGGAATCAAGAAGCAACACGTGAATCAAAACTTGAAAATAAATAAATCATAGTATCATACTAAATGTAGCAAAAGGCTAAACAGAGAAGTCCCTACAAACTTAATTAATGTCCGAGCTCGATACTCTTATACCAGTAATTACTGAGCTTGTAGTGGTCTAATCAGACAAACTTCGACTACATGAACCAGATTTTAGTAGTTACTTGGGTCTTTTTGTGTTTGATTTTTGTCCAATTTACAAGTTGGTGCTATGTTGAGGATACTAAAATTTGGTACGACTGGACAAATACTATTTGATGCCTCTCACAAAATACAAATAAGAATTCTAATACCAGCCTAATTTATGTCCCAACAAACCAATTAGTCCTCCTGTAAATAATTAAACAAAAGAAATCTAAAGATCAAAATTAACTTTGCAAATTGGATCTGTGGCAGCAGATAGTATGCATGCACAGTGATGACTAGTACATGCCGGTACAAACCTGATCAGCTCAAAACAACCTGAGAATTAAGTGCTTGATTGGAACTGGTATTGTAATCTGCTCATAAAGAAATTTTTCCTTAGAGAATATTGATCTAATAATAAATTGCCTATACATGATCAAAATATAATGTCACCATTATCCTTGTAACCTTCAAACTAAGTTTAGATGCTGTGAGGTAACCTACACAGATCTTAAGAATTATCGGAACCCTAATTAGCTCATAAACTTGTAAATATTGTTGAAATAAATAAGATGTATCCCTCAGAATGGTACTCTTAGTTTTCTATCATTCTCTTATATTGTTGTATTCAACCTGACTAAACTGGTTGTTGTTGTTCATAACCTAAACCCTTATTTCCTTGTTAAAAATCCAGCTTCACAACTGCAATCAATTGGTTTTATTTGTTGCTCATCCATTTGGGAAATGAAATCCAAATGATACTTTCCAACAGAAAGGTTCAAAAAATTGAATTCATACTATAATGTGTCTTTGGGACATTTTATCAAGCAGTTCACGTGCACGGCCAGAGGACCCCAAATTGTTCATGTGCAATACCAAATACAGGACACAGAATTTGAGGGGAAAACGAAGAAGAAGTGACAATAATGTTTAATGTAGCAAGGTGCTAAATTTGTGGCCTAAATAATTTGGCGAATCCCCATGGCCGTGTATTTGAAATGGTCACAACTCCAATTGGAGATGGTTCATTCTGGTGGTAGATCGGTGTTTACCTTAGAATTGCTTCTTACAAGATGGAGGGTGCCAGTTTCTTGTGGCCAGAAGGCGGTAGATAAATCAAAGAGCGTCTTCAATACTGAGGGTGCCCGACCACCAGCTTTCGTTTACAAGTGATTCCAGTTGCTTGGAACGACTAAAAACTTCTCGGAAGCAATAAGACAAACAGTTAAAGTGCAAGAGAGATTTGAGAGAGGAGCTGAGAGCCTGAGAGTAAAGGAAGAAGAGAATGAGGCGGCGGTGTGGCGCTTTGAGTACTTTAGTTGAGTGGGGGAGAAGAAGAGGGGCAATTTCGTCCGATTTTAAAACAAGCAAGCAACAAGGTAAACCCAATCTGATGCGAGAGTGCGAGACCTTTACTTTAATTTGCGCTGGAGAACATCTATCTTTTTTTCGTTTTAGGCTGTTTATTATTTATTAAATATTATTCATTGTACTTGGTTGAAAATTTGATTGCGTCCACTTATTTTTTTTTTTATCAATTAAAGTTTTCCAATCATTGCATATAATTATTATTAAGTTTAATTGGATTTTTTAATTCAAATTAGCCCGCTGAAATTTTTAATTAAGATTTCACTATGTAAAACCTTACATTACTGGATAAAATTGTCAATTTTGATATTATGTCAACTAATTAAAATACCAATTTCAACCAATTTCAAAAAATAAAGGAAATAATTGAACAACTTTGATTGAAGGATGTCAAATATATAATTGTGGGGCTTACTTGTATACAAGTTTAAAAAAGAATAACCAAAAGAAAAAGAAAAGAAAAAGAAATAGGAAAGGGCGCTCATAATTCCACCATAGAGAGGAAAGTGGAGGAAAGTGGAGGAAATAGAGCTCTGATGTGCGTTATGGTTAAGGTAAATGAGCAAAGGAAACACACAGCGACAATAGGGAAAAAAAAAAAAAAAAAAGCCAGAATATTGAGTTAATAGAGTAGTGAAATGCCCAGAGTACATAAAATGATTATCTAAATTCAAATAAGCTATCTTCAACCAAACTCAGCACCTCAATCATTTGTCTCACTAATTGTCTGGTCCATGAGATCCCTCGCATCATCATCTCGTCCCATTTTCAAAAGCAGTTCTAATACTGGTGCAGAGGCAGCTAAATCGGGATTCACCCCTTCTTGCTTCATTCTATTCAGCACACACATAGCCTCCTCTACTTTTCTCTTCTTAGCATATGCTTTCAACAAGGAAGTGTAAGTGGAGAGATCTGGCACTACATGATTGAGCTGCATTCTCTCTAGGATATTCATCACATCATCAATATTACCATCATTCACATAGCCAAGAAGTAAAAATCGATATGATACAACACTTGGTTCTATACCTCCACTTACCATTAAGTCGAGCAATTTTTCAGCTTCCTTGCTTTGTCCTTGTTTGCACAAAGAATCCATCATTGTTCTGTATGTAACCTCATTTGGCAAAATGCCTCGATCAATCATATTCTTGAAAACCCTAATCGCCTCTTTCCAACAGCCTAGCTTAGAATATCCATTTATAACAATATTATATGTGATCAGATCAGGTGTGGCACCATCATAATGCATATCATATAGTAGTTTTTCTGCCCTGTCAGATTCCCCCTTCTTACAAAGTGCATCCACAATTATATTGCAAGTCACAGTGTCAGGCAATATTCCCTTTGAAACCATCTCATTTAGTAATTCCTTTGCCTTATCTAATTTGTCCAACTTGCAGAACCCATCTATAAGAGTATTATAGGTATGAACATCAGGATTTGTACCTCTAGAAATCATATTACATAGCAACTCTTATGCGTTTTCAGTTTCTCCCTCCTTGCAAAGTGCATCAATGATAGTATTATAAGTCACAACATCGGGATCATGTCCTTCAGAAACCACGGACTGGAGCATTTCCACTGCCTTGCCAAATTGCCCTTTTTTGCACAACCCATCCACTAGAGTATTATAGGTCACAACATCAGGTTGAAGTCCTTTACAAACCATGTAGGACAACAGTTCCTCTGCCTTTTCAGTATCTCCTTCCTTGCACAGGCCATTAATCAGTGAATTGTATGTGACTACATTTGGCACAATATCCTCTGAAAGCATTCGCTCAAACAAACTAAATGCTTTACTAATTGCGCCTTCTTTACAAAGGCCGTCAATCAGTGAGCTGTATGTGACTACATTTGGCGCAATACCCTCTGAAAGCATTCGCTCAAGCAAACTAAATGCTTTACTAATTGCACCTTCTTTACAAAGGCCGTCAATCAGTGAGTTGTATGTCACTACATCTGGCACAATACCCTTTGAAAGCATTCGGTCAAACAAACTAAATGCTTTACTACTCACTTCACCTTCTTTACAAAGGCCATCAATAACAGTGCTATAGGAGATCAAGTTCGGTGTGCAGCCAAGCTTAGGCATTTTATTGAACGCCATGGCTACGGCCTCACTTATCCTATTCTGAGAACAAAGGCCCTTAAGTAGTGGATTGAAGATGCTAGGTTCAGCTCTCTGCCCTCCCTTAATAAACCGCCCCAATAAAACCAAGCCTAGTCTCAGCTGATTAATTCGGATACAGTAGCTGATCAAGACACTATAGGTGCAAACATTGGGTGACGGTGAGACCCCTCTTGATTGGGTCCAGCGGTTGAAGAGTGAAAAGACAGTTGCATAATGGTTGTTTGAGTTCTTCATACGAGTTAAGGCTGTAAAGAGTTGGGTAAAGGAATAGATGGACGGTGCCGGGTTCTTAGCGGCCAGCAAGTGATCAAAAAATTGAAGAGCATCTTTAATATTAAGAGTGCCCGACCGATAACGTTCTTTTACAAGTAATTCCAGCTGGCGGGTCCCCATGGCCATGGTATGAAATGGTTAGGACAGAAATCCAGAGAGGTCAGCTGCAAGGGCCTTACTGAAGGTGTGATATAATTTATCAATGGATTACCTGGAAAAAAAAAATGAAAGAATGGTAAATAGATTTTGCATAAAGTGCTCAAGTCTTCCAGGTCAGTACAATAGGTACCACACAGAGTACTGTTAGGTTATGCCCTTTTGTGTTAGGAGCGGTTTAGATACTACATAAAGTTGGATTCTTCCAGAAGGGCTTTTTGGTCATTTTTCCTTTCTAGGGGTTTGGTCAACGAGCAAAGTGATCTAAAGAATCAAGAAGCAAGCAATGACTAAAAGCTATAAAACAATAAATCATACTGAATGTAGCAAAGGCTAAATAGGAACTCCTATTTCCTAAATTAATGTTTTCTGATCAGTCCTCTTATACAAATTAACAAGCCAGTAGTCTGTATCAAACAAACTTTGTCTTTAAGAATCAGATTTTAGTAGTTAAGTAGGACTGTTTTGTTTGCTTTTTCTTCACTTGACAAATTGGTGCTTTGTTGAGGCTCAAAGAAATAACTCCTAGTACCAAACTAAAAAAGTGATGCCTCTAGAATGGTACAGCAAGACTTATATCAGATTCGATGCCTCTCAACAATTACGATTAAACATCATAACACCAGCCTAATTTATGCCCCCAACAAACAAATTACTCCTACTAAAGTTAATTAAACCATCTCAATTGAAAAGACAAGACTTGATCAGCCTAAAAGAAAAAGGACCCTGAGATTGCACCATCGATTGGAATTTGAATAACTAGCTGTGAAAAATTAATAATGATTCTGCAAATGAATCAGTCTGACATGATTATTAAGATATAAGTTCATCACTATTCCAGATTTGGTATGCCTGTCACAAATTATGTATAACAATTCTTATACCAGCCAAATTTATGTCGCAACAAACCAATTACTCCTCCTGGAGATAATTAAACGAAAAAATTCTGAAGATCAAAATAACCTTACAAATTGGATCTGTGGAAGCAGATAGTGTGCATGCACAGTGATAACCAGCACATGTCGGTACCAAACTTGATCAGCTCAATTGCAAAATAACCTGAGATTGGAGTCCTTGTTTGGAAACTGGTACTGTAACCTGCTCGTCAAGAAATTTTTCTTGAGAGAATACTTGATCAAATTATGAATTGCCTTTACATGATTCATCAAAATATTATGTCACCATTACACTTGTAACATTCAAATTAAGTTTAGATGATGCGAGATAACCTGCAAAAATCCTAAGAACTACTAGAACTCTAATTACCTCATACTACCAGAACCCTAAGTTTAGATGTATCCCTCGGAATGTTAGATTTATCCCTCAGAATGGTACTCTTAGTGTGTTCTCATTCTTTTTATTTTTGCATTCAATATTACTAAACTGGTTGTTGGTTCATAACCTAAATCATTATTTCCTTCCTATATAATCCAGTTTCACTTATAGTTGACAAGACAAAAGATGTCTTTTGCTTCTTATTTTCCACAATTTAGGCTCTAACTCAACTTTTTAAAAAGATACAAGACAAAGTTCCATAATTACCAATTTATAGGGTTAACAACTTCAATTAATTTGTTTTGTGTGTTATTTCTCCATTTGGGAAATGAAACCTAAATTACTTCCCAATGGAAAGGTTAAAACAATTGAATTCATGTACTGTCTCTTCGGGACAATTTATCAAGCACCTCGTGCACAGTCAGAGGACTCCTAAATTTTACAAATGCAGTACCAAATACGCAACAGAATTTGAGGAAAGAAAAAAAAAATCACCATAATCAATCAACGTGCCAATTACTAGCCTAAAGGAGGTGGCACAGGAGGTCAGAGGTGTTACCATGATTAAAGAGAGACTAGTCGGTCTTCTTCAATCTTGCATTTCAGAGAAAAGGTTGAAAACTTGTTTAGAAAATGTGTAGGAAATGTAGCCGTCAAAATCTGCTGCTGGAAACGAGAATATATCTCAGGGACATTTTCACAAACACTTGACATGCAAGAGAGTTCTATTATACCACTTCAAAGAAGGAAGAGAGGAATTTGTGCTTAAAAAATGGTAGCTCAGAATGGTATTCCTGTTTTTTGCACGTAAGATGACTAAATTGGTTGGTGGCTCATATAGTTAGACTACATTACAATGCACCCCAAGGATAATCAGGTGTGTGTACAAGTATACATTGGCCAATTTTCACTCTAACCCAACTTTTTAATAAATAGTGGATGATGATGCTTAACTTAATTACCAGATTTATACATAGGGGTAATAACTGTAGTGAATTGGTTATATGTCGTGTACCCAAGCATCTATTTGACAAAATTAGCAAAGGATTCTCATCCATTCCATGAAAAGACTTGACAAATTGAATTCAAGACTGACATTTTGCCAAGCAACTTGCATGCATAGTTACCACTCACCACGGTCTACGAAAGTGCCAAATTTGAGGCCTAAATGCAAAGCACCTAAAGAAGCACTTACGACAGTTAGAGGAGCCTAGTCTGTCTTGTTTCATTTGGAAGAAGAGGTAGAGCGCGTGGTGCTTGGAGCGACAATACTTCTCAGAAGCATTTCGACAAGCAGTGGGAGTGCAAGAGAGAGTTGAGAGAGGAGGTGAGCTGAGTCTGCCTGAGACTAGAGAGAAGTTGCGTGGGAAGAAGAGAAAGAGGCGGCGGTGTGGCAATTGGTCGGTGGGGATTGGGGAACAAGTAGAGGAGAGTGGTACTTTGGGTGGGATTTTGGAACAGCCCTTGCTCGGAATGAAAGGGAAAGCCAATTTGATCGGTGGGATTTAATTTGATTTGCGCAGGGCACCATTATCTTTCTTACGTTTTTGCTACTTATTGTTATTGATTGTATTTTGTTTAAAAATTGGATTGCCTCCAGTTATTAATTTTTTTGTCAATTAAGTTTTTCAATATAGCACACAATTATTATTATTAAGTTTTACTTCATTTTCTTAATTCAAATTAGCCCACTAGAATTTTTAATTAAGATTCACTTTGTAAAACCTTACATTAGTTGCTAAAATTGTCCATTTTAATATTATATCAATTGTTAGTTGACTAATTAATATACCATTTTGAACCAATTCCAAAATA